>JALMGA010000001.1:0-2500 GCA_023333525.1 Aspidoscelis tigris stejnegeri
CCTAACCCTAACCCTAACCCTAACCCTAACCCTAACCCTAACCCAAACCCTAACCCTAACCCTAACCCTAACCCTAACCCTAACCCTAACCCTAACCCTAACCCTAACCCTAACCCTAACCCTAACCCTAACCCTAACCCTAACCCTAACCCTAACCCTAACCCTAACCCTAACCCTAACCCTAACCCTAACCCTAACCCTAACCCTAACCCTAACCCTAACCCTAACCCTAACCCTAACCCTAACCCTAACCCTAACCCTAACCCTAACCCTAACCCTAACCCTAACCCTAACCCTAACCCTAACCCTAACCCTAACCCTAACCCTAACCCTAACCCTAACCCTAACCCTAACCCTAACCCTAACCCTAACCCTAACCCTAACCCTAACCCTAACCCTAACCCTAACCCTAACCCTAACCCTAACCCTAACCCTAACCCTAACCCTAACCCTAACCCTAACCCTAACCCTAACCCTAACCCTAACCCTAACCCTAACCCTAACCCTAACCCTAACCCTAACCCTAACCCTAACCCTAACCCTAACCCTAACCCTAACCCTAACCCTAACCCTAACCCTAACCCTAACCCTAACCCTAACCCTAACCCTAACCCTAACCCTAACCCTAACCCTAACCCTAACCCTAACCCTAACCCTAACCCTAACCCTAACCCTAACCCTAACCCTAACCCTAACCCTAACCCTAACCCTAACCCTAACCCTAACCCTAACCCTAACCCTAACCCTAACCCTAACCCTAACCCTAACCCTAACCCTAACCCTAACCCTAACCCTAACCCTAACCCTAACCCTAACCCTAACCCTAACCCTAACCCTAACCCTAACCCTAACCCTAACCCTAACCCTAACCCTAACCCTAACCCTAACCCTAACCCTAACCCTAACCCTAACCCTAACCCTAACCCTAACCCTAACCCTAACCCTAACCCTAACCCTAACCCTAACCCTAACCCTAACCCTAACCCTAACCCTAACCCTAACCCTAACCCTAACCCTAACCCTAACCCTAACCCTAACCCTAACCCTAACCCTAACCCTAACCCTAACCCTAACCCTAACCCTAACCCTAACCCTAACCCTAACCCTAACCCTAACCCTAACCCTAACCCTAACCCTAACCCTAACCCTAACCCTAACCCTAACCCTAACCCTAACCCTAACCCTAACCCTAACCCTAACCCTAACCCTAACCCTAACCCTAACCCTAACCCTAACCCTAACCCTAACCCTAACCCTAACCCTAACCCTAACCCTAACCCTAACCCTAACCCTAACCCTAACCCTAACCCTAACCCTAACCCTAACCCTAACCCTAACCCTAACCCTAACCCTAACCCTAACCCTAACCCTAACCCTAACCCTAACCCTAACCCTAACCCTAACCCTAACCCTAACCCTAACCCTAACCCTAACCCTAACCCTAACCCTAACCCTAACCCTAACCCTAACCCTAACCCTAACCCTAACCCTAACCCTAACCCTAACCCTAACCCTAACCCTAACCCTAACCCTAACCCTAACCCTAACCCTAACCCTAACCCTAACCCTAACCCTAACCCTAACCCTAACCCTAACCCTAACCCTAACCCTAACCCTAACCCTAACCCTAACCCTAACCCTAACCCTACCCTAACCCTAACCCTAACCCTAACCCTAACCCTAACCCTAACCCTAACCCTAACCCTAACCCTAACCCTAACCCTAACCCTAACCCTAACCCTAACCCTAACCCTAACCCTAACCCTAACCCTAACCCTAACCCTAACCCTAACCCTAACCCTAACCCTAACCCTAACCCTAACCCTAACCCTAACCCTAACCCTAACCCTAACCCTAACCCTAACCCTAACCCTAACCCTAACCCTAACCCTAACCCTAACCCTAACCCTAACCCTAACCCTAACCCTAACCCTAACCCTAACCCTAACCCTAACCCTAACCCTAACCCTAACCCTAACCCTAACCCTAACCCTAACCCTAACCCTAACCCTAACCCTAACCCTAACCCTAACCCTAACCCTAACCCTAACCCTAACCCTAACCCTAACCCTAACCCTAACCCTAACCCTAACCCTAACCCTAACCCTAACCCTAACCCTAACCCTAACCCTAACCCTAACCCTAACCCTAACCCTAACCCTAACCCTAACCCTAACCTAACCCTAACCCTAACCCTAACCCTAACCCTAACCCTAACCCTAACCTAACCCTAACCCTAACCCTAACCCTAACCCTAACCCTAACCCTAACCCTAACCCTAACCCTAACCCTAACCCTAACCCTAACCCTAACCCTAACCCTAACCCTAACCCTAACCCTAACCCTAACCCTAACCCTAACCCTAACCCTAACCCTAACCCTAACCCTAACCCTAACCCTAACCCTAACCCTAACCTAACCCTAACCCTAACCCTAACCCTAACCCTAACCCTAACCCTAACCCTAACCCTAACCCTAACCCTAACCCTAACCCTAAACC
>JALMGA010000001.1:7500-15000 GCA_023333525.1 Aspidoscelis tigris stejnegeri
CTAACCCTAACCCTAACCCTAACCCTAACCCTAACCCTAACCCTAACCCTAACCCTAACCCTAACCCTAACCCTAACCCTAACCCTAACCCTAACCCTAACCCTAACCCTAACCCTAACCCTAACCCTAACCCTAACCCTAACCCTAACCCTAACCCTAACCCTAACCCTAACCCTAACCCTAACCCTAACCCTAACCCTAACCCTAACCCTAACCCTAACCCTAACCCTAACCCTAACCCTAACCCTAACCCTAACCCTAACCCTAACCCTAACCCTAACCCTAACCCTAACCCTAACCCTAACCCTAACCCTAACCCTAACCCTAACCCTAACCCTAACCCTAACCCTAACCCTAACCCTAACCCTAACCCTAACCCTAACCCTAACCCTAACCCTAACCCTAACCCTAACCCTAACCCTAACCCTAACCCTAACCCTAACCCTAACCCTAACCCTAACCCTAACCCTAACCCTAACCCTAACCCTAACCCTAACCCTAACCCTAACCCTAACCCTAACCCTAACCCTAACCCTAACCCTAACCCTAACCCTAACCCTAACCCTAACCCTAACCCTAACCCTAACCCTAACCCTAACCCTAACCCTAACCCTAACCCTAACCCTAACCCTAACCCTAACCCTAACCCTAACCCTAACCCTAACCCTAACCCTAACCCTAACCCTAACCCTAACCCTAACCCTAACCCTAACCCTAACCCTAACCCTAACCCTAACCCTAACCCTAACCCTAACCCTAACCCTAACCCTAACCCTAACCCTAACCCTAACCCTAACCCTAACCCTAACCCTAACCCTAACCCTAACCCTAACCCTAACCCTAACCCTAACCCTAACCCTAACCCTAACCCTAACCCTAACCCTAACCCTAACCCTAACCCTAACCCTAACCCTAACCCTAACCCTAACCCTAACCCTAACCCTAACCCTAACCCTAACCCTAACCCTAACCCTAACCCTAACCCTAACCCTAACCCTAACCCTAACCCTAACCCTAACCCTAACCCTAACCCTAACCCTAACCCTAACCCTAACCCTAACCCTAACCCTAACCCTAACCCTAACCCTAACCCTAACCCTAACCCTAACCCTAACCCTAACCCTAACCCTAACCCTAACCCTAACCCTAACCCTAACCCTAACCCTAACCCTAACCCTAACCCTAACCCTAACCCTAACCCTAACCCTAACCCTAACCCTAACCCTAACCCTAACCCTAACCCTAACCCTAACCCTAACCCTAACCCTAACCCTAACCCTAACCCTAACCCTAACCCTAACCCTAACCCTAACCCTAACCCTAACCCTAACCCTAACCCTAACCCTAACCCTAACCCTAACCCTAACCCTAACCCTAACCCTAACCCTAACCCTAACCCTAACCCTAACCCTAACCCTAACCCTAACCCTAACCCTAACCCTAACCCTAACCCTAACCCTAACCCTAACCCTAACCCTAACCCTAACCCTAACCCTAACCCTAACCCTAACCCTAACCCTAACCCTAACCCTAACCCTAACCCTAACCCTAACCCTAACCCTAACCCTAACCCTAACCCTAACCCTAACCCTAACCCTAACCCTAACCCTAACCCTAACCCTAACCCTAACCCTAACCCTAACCCTAACCCTAACCCTAACCCTAACCCTAACCCTAACCCTAACCCTAACCCTAACCCTAACCCTAACCCTAACCCTAACCCTAACCCTAACCCTAACCCTAACCCTAACCCTAACCCTAACCCTAACCCTAACCCTAACCCTAACCCTAACCCTAACCCTAACCCTAACCCTAACCCTAACCCTAACCCTAACCCTAACCCTAACCCTAACCCTAACCCTAACCCTAACCCTAACCCTAACCCTAACCCTAACCCTAACCCTAACCCTAACCCTAACCCTAACCCTAACCCTAACCCTAACCCTAACCCTAACCCTAACCCTAACCCTAACCCTAACCCTAACCCTAACCCTAACCCTAACCCTAACCCTAACCCTAACCCTAACCCTAACCCTAACCCTAACCCTAACCCTAACCCTAACCCTAACCCTAACCCTAACCCTAACCCTAACCCTAACCCTAACCCTAACCCTAACCCTAACCCTAACCCTAACCCTAACCCTAACCCTAACCCTAACCCTAACCCTAACCCTAACCCTAACCCTAACCCTAACCCTAACCCTAACCCTAACCCTAACCCTAACCCTAACCCTAACCCTAACCCTAACCCTAACCCTAACCCTAACCCTAACCCTAACCCTAACCCTAACCCTAACCCTAACCCTAACCCTAACCCTAACCCTAACCCTAACCCTAACCCTAACCCTAACCCTAACCCTAACCCTAACCCTAACCCTAACCCTAACCCTAACCCTAACCCTAACCCTAACCCTAACCCTAACCCTAACCCTAACCCTAACCCTAACCCTAACCCTAACCCTAACCCTAACCCTAACCCTAACCCTAACCCTAACCCTAACCCTAACCCTAACCCTAACCCTAACCCTAACCCTAACCCTAACCCTAACCCTAACCCTAACCCTAACCCTAACCCTAACCCTAACCCTAACCCTAACCCTAACCCTAACCCTAACCCTAACCCTAACCCTAACCCTAACCCTAACCCTAACCCTAACCCTAACCCTAACCCTAACCCTAACCCTAACCCTAACCCTAACCCTAACCCTAACCCTAACCCTAACCCTAACCCTAACCCTAACCCTAACCCTAACCCTAACCCTAACCCTAACCCTAACCCTAACCCTAACCCTAACCCTAACCCTAACCCTAACCCTAACCCTAACCCTAACCCTAACCCTAACCCTAACCCTAACCCTAACCCTAACCCTAACCCTAACCCTAACCCTAACCCTAACCCTAACCCTAACCCTAACCCTAACCCTAACCCTAACCCTAACCCTAACCCTAACCCTAACCCTAACCCTAACCCTAACCCTAACCCTAACCCTAACCCTAACCCTAACCCTAACCCTAACCCTAACCCTAACCCTAACCCTAACCCTAACCCTAACCCTAACCCTAACCCTAACCCTAACCCTAACCCTAACCCTAACCCTAACCCTAACCCTAACCCTAACCCTAACCCTAACCCTAACCCTAACCCTAACCCTAACCCTAACCCTAACCCTAACCCTAACCCTAACCCTAACCCTAACCCTAACCCTAACCCTAACCCTAACCCTAACCCTAACCCTAACCCTAACCCTAACCCTAACCCTAACCCTAACCCTAACCCTAACCCTAACCCTAACCCTAACCCTAACCCTAACCCTAACCCTAACCCTAACCCTAACCCTAACCCTAACCCTAACCCTAACCCTAACCCTAACCCTAACCCTAACCCTAACCCTAACCCTAACCCTAACCCTAACCCTAACCCTAACCCTAACCCTAACCCTAACCCTAACCCTAACCCTAACCCTAACCCTAACCCTAACCCTAACCCTAACCCTAACCCTAACCCTAACCCTAACCCTAACCCTAACCCTAACCCTAACCCTAACCCTAACCCTAACCCTAACCCTAACCCTAACCCTAACCCTAACCCTAACCCTAACCCTAACCCTAACCCTAACCCTAACCCTAACCCTAACCCTAACCCTAACCCTAACCCTAACCCTAACCCTAACCCTAACCCTAACCCTAACCCTAACCCTAACCCTAACCCTAACCCTAACCCTAACCCTAACCCTAACCCTAACCCTAACCCTAACCCTAACCCTAACCCTAACCCTAACCCTAACCCTAACCCTAACCCTAACCCTAACCCTAACCCTAACCCTAACCCTAACCCTAACCCTAACCCTAACCCTAACCCTAACCCTAACCCTAACCCTAACCCTAACCCTAACCCTAACCCTAACCCTAACCCTAACCCTAACCCTAACCCTAACCCTAACCCTAACCCTAACCCTAACCCTAACCCTAACCCTAACCCTAACCCTAACCCTAACCCTAACCCTAACCCTAACCCTAACCCTAACCCTAACCCTAACCCTAACCCTAACCCTAACCCTAACCCTAACCCTAACCCTAACCCTAACCCTAACCCTAACCCTAACCCTAACCCTAACCCTAACCCTAACCCTAACCCTAACCCTAACCCTAACCCTAACCCTAACCCTAACCCTAACCCTAACCCTAACCCTAACCCTAACCCTAACCCTAACCCTAACCCTAACCCTAACCCTAACCCTAACCCTAACCCTAACCCTAACCCTAACCCTAACCCTAACCCTAACCCTAACCCTAACCCTAACCCTAACCCTAACCCTAACCCTAACCCTAACCCTAACCCTAACCCTAACCCTAACCCTAACCCTAACCCTAACCCTAACCCTAACCCTAACCCTAACCCTAACCCTAACCCTAACCCTAACCCTAACCCTAACCCTAACCCTAACCCTAACCCTAACCCTAACCCTAACCCTAACCCTAACCCTAACCCTAACCCTAACCCTAACCCTAACCCTAACCCTAACCCTAACCCTAACCCTAACCCTAACCCTAACCCTAACCCTAACCCTAACCCTAACCCTAACCCTAACCCTAACCCTAACCCTAACCCTAACCCTAACCCTAACCCTAACCCTAACCCTAACCCTAACCCTAACCCTAACCCTAACCCTAACCCTAACCCTAACCCTAACCCTAACCCTAACCCTAACCCTAACCCTAACCCTAACCCTAACCCTAACCCTAACCCTAACCCTAACCCTAACCCTAACCCTAACCCTAACCCTAACCCTAACCCTAACCCTAACCCTAACCCTAACCCTAACCCTAACCCTAACCCTAACCCTAACCCTAACCCTAACCCTAACCCTAACCCTAACCCTAACCCTAACCCTAACCCTAACCCTAACCCTAACCCTAACCCTAACCCTAACCCTAACCCTAACCCTAACCCTAACCCTAACCCTAACCCTAACCCTAACCCTAACCCTAACCCTAACCCTAACCCTAACCCTAACCCTAACCCTAACCCTAACCCTAACCCTAACCCTAACCCTAACCCTAACCCTAACCCTAACCCTAACCCTAACCCTAACCCTAACCCTAACCCTAACCCTAACCCTAACCCTAACCCTAACCCTAACCCTAACCCTAACCCTAACCCTAACCCTAACCCTAACCCTAACCCTAACCCTAACCCTAACCCTAACCCTAACCCTAACCCTAACCCTAACCCTAACCCTAACCCTAACCCTAACCCTAACCCTAACCCTAACCCTAACCCTAACCCTAACCCTAACCCTAACCCTAACCCTAACCCTAACCCTAACCCTAACCCTAACCCTAACCCTAACCCTAACCCTAACCCTAACCCTAACCCTAACCCTAACCCTAACCCTAACCCTAACCCTAACCCTAACCCTAACCCTAACCCTAACCCTAACCCTAACCCTAACCCTAACCCTAACCCTAACCCTAACCCTAACCCTAACCCTAACCCTAACCCTAACCCTAACCCTAACCCTAACCCTAACCCTAACCCTAACCCTAACCCTAACCCTAACCCTAACCCTAACCCTAACCCTAACCCTAACCCTAACCCTAACCCTAACCCTAACCCTAACCCTAACCCTAACCCTAACCCTAACCCTAACCCTAACCCTAACCCTAACCCTAACCCTAACCCTAACCCTAACCCTAACCCTAACCCTAACCCTAACCCTAACCCTAACCCTAACCCTAACCCTAACCCTAACCCTAACCCTAACCCTAACCCTAACCCTAACCCTAACCCTAACCCTAACCCTAACCCTAACCCTAACCCTAACCCTAACCCTAACCCTAACCCTAACCCTAACCCTAACCCTAACCCTAACCCTAACCCTAACCCTAACCCTAACCCTAACCCTAACCCTAACCCTAACCCTAACCCTAACCCTAACCCTAACCCTAACCCTAACCCTAACCCTAACCCTAACCCTAACCCTAACCCTAACCCTAACCCTAACCCTAACCCTAACCCTAACCCTAACCCTAACCCTAACCCTAACCCTAACCCTAACCCTAACCCTAACCCTAACCCTAACCCTAACCCTAACCCTAACCCTAACCCTAACCCTAACCCTAACCCTAACCCTAACCCTAACCCTAACCCTAACCCTAACCCTAACCCTAACCCTAACCCTAACCCTAACCCTAACCCTAACCCTAACCCTAACCCTAACCCTAACCCTAACCCTAACCCTAACCCTAACCCTAACCCTAACCCTAACCCTAACCCTAACCCTAACCCTAACCCTAACCCTAACCCTAACCCTAACCCTAACCCTAACCCTAACCCTAACCCTAACCCTAACCCTAACCCTAACCCTAACCCTAACCCTAACCCTAACCCTAACCCTAACCCTAACCCTAACCCTAACCCTAACCCTAACCCTAACCCTAACCCTAACCCTAACCCTAACCCTAACCCTAACCCTAACCCTAACCCTAACCCTAACCCTAACCCTAACCCTAACCCTAACCCTAACCCTAACCCTAACCCTAACCCTAACCCTAACCCTAACCCTAACCCTAACCCTAACCCTAACCCTAACCCTAACCCTAACCCTAACCCTAACCCTAACCCTAACCCTAACCCTAACCCTAACCCTAACCCTAACCCTAACCCTAACCCTAACCCTAACCCTAACCCTAACCCTAACCCTAACCCTAACCCTAACCCTAACCCTAACCCTAACCCTAACCCTAACCCTAACCCTAACCCTAACCCTAACCCTAACCCTAACCCTAACCCTAACCCTAACCCTAACCCTAACCCTAACCCTAACCCTAACCCTAACCCTAACCCTAACCCTAACCCTAACCCTAACCCTAACCCTAACCCTAACCCTAACCCTAACCCTAACCCTAACCCTAACCCTAACCCTAACCCTAACCCTAACCCTAACCCTAACCCTAACCCTAACCCTAACCCTAACCCTAACCCTAACCCTAACCCTAACCCTAACCCTAACCCTAACCCTAACCCTAACCCTAACCCTAACCCTAACCCTAACCCTAACCCTAACCCTAACCCTAACCCTAACCCTAACCCTAACCCTAACCCTAACCCTAACCCTAACCCTAACCCTAACCCTAACCCTAACCCTAACCCTAACCCTAACCCTAACCCTAACCCTAACCCTAACCCTAACCCTAACCCTAACCCTAACCCTAACCCTAACCCTAACCCTAACCCTAACCCTAACCCTAACCCTAACCCTAACCCTAACCCTAACCCTAACCCTAACCCTAACCCTAACCCTAACCCTAACCCTAACCCTAACCCTAACCCTAACCCTAACCCTAACCCTAACCCTAACCCTAACCCTAACCCTAACCCTAACCCTAACCCTAACCCTAACCCTAACCCTAACCCTAACCCTAACCCTAACCCTAACCCTAACCCTAACCCTAACCCTAACCCTAACCCTAACCCTAACCCTAACCCTAACCCTAACC
>JALMGA010000001.1:6967679-7537679 GCA_023333525.1 Aspidoscelis tigris stejnegeri
AATTCATTTGCATATTTAAATTCAAATATGAAGATTTTCTATTTGAATTTGAATCTCCACATTTGATCAAATTTGAACAAATTTTGAATGCTTAGAAGATTCATGTACATCCCTATTGCAGATTTTCTGAACTTCCAGTGCATCCCAGTGGCATGAGGGTGCAGGGAAGCACATTTGCACCCTTAGGGGGCACTCATGGCACCAAAATTACAGCAAAGAAGACAAAGAAGAGGAGTTGGCTTTTCTACCTCACTTCCCTTGCCCATTTAAGGGGACTCAAGGCGGCTGACAAAGCTTCTGTTCTTCCCACAATAGACAGCCCTTGTTGACATTTGTTATCTTCAAATTTATATCTAATATTTGAACAAATAGATTTGAATGTATCAGATTCAAATTGGATTTTGCTGCATTTGGATTTCAAACATTCGAATCGAATTGAATGTTTTGACTTCAATTCAACTCGAATTCAGATGCAACCCCCCCACACAAAAAAACAGTCATGCACATCCTAATCTGCATACCCCCCCCCCTCATCTAGCAGGCATCCTGCCATGAGCCCCTATTTGGGCACTTTAGGGGCAGAGTGGCATTTACATCGCTTTCGGAAGCCCTTCAGTTACTGCCACTTGTGTGGGCTTCCCTCTTTGCTTCCTCTGAGCCGCATCACACAGCACTCTTTTTGGGATCACTGGAAATGGCTGACGTCTACAGCCACTGCTGGCATTCCTGAAACATTCTCAGCCATAATCACCACCACTGGCTATGACGTTTGCACACTCAGGTTGGCAGCAGGCATGCAAACCAGAGATGTGCCAGTTAGGTTTGCATTTGGAAATTCAGTGGTAAAGTTTGTGTTCCAACCTGTTTGCATCAAACAGAAAACGTGGTTGAAGCCAAAGGCAAGGTCCTATACTAATGGATCATTTAACTATCCATCAGATATTAGTTTTGTCTACTTCAGTATCTATGTGGCCTTCCACTAACCATGGCCATCTCGGTTTGGTTTTGCACAAGTGCCAGCAATGGCACAAGAAACGTGTCTGCACTTGGCTTCCCAGCCGCTGGGTGGGAAAAGTGCAGAACCCACTAACGTGTAGTAGTGTTTACAACTGGAGATGGTAGTACATGCCAGACTGAGCCTCATGGCCCCTGAAGACTTACCTGTGCCCAGGTGTGTACTGGGCACTGCCATTTTGTCCAACCCTAATGTGCATGTGTTGGTGCCACAGTGATGGGTGATCCTTACCAGATGTAACCCTATTATGTCCTATGGGGCCAAGTGCAAATCACCATCATCATCATCATCATCATCATCATTGACATAACACAACAGTAACACACAACAAACAAGATATTTATGCTGGTTTTGGTCATTGTTATCACTAGTCGGGACCTTCCCAAGCTCCTGGGACTGAGTGATGTATCGGTGAATGATACGAGAGATCCCAGCAAAGTGTCCTTCTGTAGCTGGCAGATGGATATTTTGTTGATGTCAATGCTTTTCAAGTGCCCATTAAGATCTTTCGGCAGTGGCCCCACTGTGACGAGAACCACTGGGACCACCTTTGCTGGTTTATGCCAGAGTCGCTGCAGTTCTGTTTTCAGGTCTTCGTATCTGGTAAAGTTTTTCTGTTTTTCATCAATTCTGCTGTTGCTTGGAATAGCAATGTCAACGATAAACACTTTGTCTTTCTTCACAATTGTGATATCTGGCATGTTATGTTTCAGTGTTTGATCAGTTGGAAGTCGGAAGTCCCACAGTACTTTGGCTTGTTCATTTCCGACTACTTTTTCTGGTTTTTGGTCTCACCAGAGGCATTTCCGCACTGCAACGCGTTCCAAACGGAACGCGTTCAGGCGGAAAGCTTAAGACAGCTCCGGGCGCTTTCCCCGTTCACACACAGACGCGCCAGAACGCGTGTAAACGCGTTCCGGAGCGTCTGTGTGCGAATGCTCAAAGCGCCGGGAGCTGTCTTAGCCGGCAAATGCCGGCCAGGGGCGCGGAGACAGCCACGGAGGCAGATCGACAATCAGCTGATTGTCAAACAGCTGATTGTCGAAGCCGCGCCGGCGTCGGAGGCGAGCCCGCAGCTGTTCGGGAGACAGAAGCAGGCGCAAACGCTTCTCCTCCCGAACACCTGCGGGCGGCTCGTCCGCGTTGGAACGCATGTAGAGCACTTTAAAGTGCTCTACATTTTGAACGCGGAAAAGACAGCTGCGGACACGTCGGAGCGCAAGCCGCGCTCGGGCAATGCGGATGACATGTCCGCAGCTGTCTTTTTCGCGTTCCGTTCAGCCCCGTGCGAAAACGTCTCAGTTCTTTCCCACCAGCAGATGGTAGTTCTGGCATAAGTTTCAGTGTATCTTTTGCACCACTACATTGTGCCTCTGTTTATAGCCCATCTGTGTGATCTTTTTGCAGCAGCTCAGAATGTGGCCCACTGTTTCATCACCTTCCTTACAGAGTCTGCACTTTGGGTCTTCCACTGGTTTCTCAGTTCTAGCTTTGATGGCATTCGTTCTGATGGCTTGTTCTTGTGCAGTGAAAATTAGTCTTGATGTTTCCTTCTTCAGTGTTCCATTGGTCAGCCACAACCAGGTATTTTCCTTATCCACTTTGTCCTCAGTCTTCTCCAAGAACTGTCCATGCAGTACCCTGTTGCTCCAACTATCTGTCTGGCATTGAAGTACACGGTTTCAGTACTGGTTCTTGGTTTGCTGCACTTTAAGAAGTTTCCTGTTGTTCACTTCAATCAGAGCTAATGCTTCACTTTCTAATGCATGCATCTCTTCTTCTACTGTCTGCTTCACTTGCAAAAGTCCCCTGCAGCCTGTTTTTCTAGGCAAGTACAGCCTGTTGACTTCGCTACAGGGATGTAATCCGTGGTGTATCATCATCAATTTCCTTATTTTTCTGTTCAGGTTGCCAAGCTCCATTCAGTCAAAAAATGCAAGGAAAGTATATACCAATACAACAGCGGAGAAAGCATAGGTCAAAGAAGAAATGGGCCAACTGGTTCAAGGGGACACAGCATGACTTATCAGTGCAGTAAGGAAGGTAATTAAAAGCAAGAATAGCTAACTTAGAAAAGTGGAAGGTTGTCTTAATGAGAAGATATTAGAAGCAGAGAAGCTATTAGGCATGCTAAGAGGAATTTTGAGGAGCACATTGCTAAGAACATTGAGAAAAGTAACAAAAACATCTTTAAGGACATCAGAAGTAGGAATCCAACCAGAGAAGCCATTGGACCATTAAATGATAATGAACAGAAAGGAATAATTAAATAGGACACGGAGATTGCAGAGAGGCTGAATGAATTCTTGGCTCCTTCTTTCACTGAGGAAGACAAAGGACCTGTGCCTGTAGTTGAGCCAAACTTTTCATTGAATCCCTTGTCCTGCTTCGCCTCCTGTCCAGCTCGCAGAGGCCAGGTGGGAGTTGAGAGGCTATGGAGGATGCCCTGTCCTGTCTTGCTAGATACCAAGATGCTGGAGAATGGGTGGGAGGCCAGGTGGGCAGAAGGATTGACCCTGACTGTGGATGGAGAGTGTGTGCATGGGCCTGGATGTCCATCTAGAGTGAATAGGAAAGACACCACATTTGCAGCTACCTCCCGCAGTCCAGTTGTGGTCACCTCATAATCAGCCTTCAAAAAGTACCAAAAAGGCTATCTGAGAGCTTGTCCCCATGCTGAAAATATTCCAAAATTATTCTGAGTCTGCCTCAGGAGCGTCTCCATGCAAAGCCCTAATACGGGCTACATGTGAGACAATACATGTCAAAAAAACCCCACTTAACAAGTGTACTACATTCTAAATAAGGGGGTTGGAATGTATTGTCTTGGGGCTATGCGGACACTCCCGGATTATTTGGGGTGGAGCTTGGTGGCTGCAGTATTAGTGGGCAGGGTTTCACCTCTGCTCCCTGTTCCTGCTGTGTGCACTGCGATCAGACCCTGGCAATCTGTTGACTGTTAAGCCACATAATAGTAGTGAAGTTAAAAGGCTTTCCCCTCCTTTGGGATTGGTTGATCTGAAAGTGATTGAGACAAGTCGACCTGAATTGGGAGAAAATTTTCAGCCACTTGTGAGTGGGAGTGGGAGGTGCTCCCTGGCATGCCCATGTGCGCACCTCCGCTAATCTGTGGTGGCCAAGGAAGGGAATGATCTGCTTTTAGTTATGCTTTTAACTAACTTTTAGTTATGCTTTTAACTAACTTTTAGTTATGCTTTTAACTAACTTTTAGTTATGCTTTTAACTAACTTTTAGTTATGCTTTTAACTGTGGCGGGCAAGGAAAGGAATGATCTTTGTGTTCATGGAGGTGAAACTAAGCTGTTTGCCTGTCGTCACTGCAGCCAGTGGGATGGGTGATGGTGACGTCAACTTGGCTTCCTATCAGGGGAGAGGGTGGGTGGGGAGAAAAAGATGCGGGTTCACGCTGCGGCTTCCATGGGGACAGGCACATATGATTTGAATCCGCATTGCCCCAAACCACATGGGGATACTTTATTGCGAGTTACAATGCGGATTTTTATGACATGTGTCACAAGCGAAGCAACTGGCTTCCATGGGGACATGCCTTGAGTCCCCCAGCTTCTGGTCAGAGATATATAGAATGCCTCCCAGCTGTGACAAAGCCATCAGATGTAGAGAGCCATGAAGGCCCCATTTCTCATGTCTACCAGGGTTAACCAGTTGCATATGGAAGCCTACAAGGAGACCAGAAGTGCACACCTTCCTTACAGGTTTTCCAGCACCTGACCTTCAGGGACACATTTCATCTTATGGAGCTGCCCTGGGCCTTATTCTAAATGATATCCTGGAACAGGGACTTGGTGTGTGCATGCTAAGCTCAGTTATGGAAGGTACTGCACTAGTATGTGGATGGCACCTAAACTTCTGTAAAAAGACCAGGTAGAAGATAATGGGCAATAAGATGGATAAATCATCTGGCCAGGCATAAACTTGTTGCATTTCTATGGTGAGGTTAAAGGTGAGCAGGAAGCATTTCCATTTCAGATGAACAGTGACAGCTGCCTTAGCTGTACTGAGCTGTACTTACCAGAGGTAATTTCCCAGTACACTTGATTCTCTGGGATTGTGCCAGAGGTGGAAATGAATAAATACAGGGGCTCTGCCCACTTCTTCAGCAGTGTCCGGGACACTGGATGGCTCTCATCTCCGTTCGTCGTGGAGTTACAGCTAGCGCTCACCAGAATGAAGTCCTTGGTACTTCTCTTCTTAATAGCCTCCTTGGCATTGCACACGCAGGCTGATATTTGTACTTCGTCTATTGATTTTCGGAAAGCATTACTTAATCCTCAGTCTCCTTTGATGATAGACGGTAAGATAAGCCTAAATTAGATAGTACTGAGAGATTCTAGGAGATGAGTGAATGTTCCAGGAGGAACCACAGCTCCCGGAATTACCTCTGGCCAAAGCAATGTATGAATTGGGAGCTGCAGAGCTATCAAGAACACCCAGGCTGCATCCCCATTACAACCTTATTTCGGTTTCAAACCCTTTTCAATCCTCGCAGACCCCATGTCAGTTTGGCTTAACATGCTTTCCGTGTGTTAAATCGCCCCAAATCATTGTAAATGTTAATCCTCATTTCAACAGGTCTCCCTCCAGTTCATGCACTTGAAATGTTTTACATTTTTTACTGTGGGAACCCTTCCATGTTAAGGGATGAGAGTTTCCCTTCCCAAATAGCTTGCTTCCAAAGCAAGCTGTAAAATCCACCCCTTAAAGCAGCAGCCCTAGAAGCAATCCAAGCAATCCACTGTAGCAATCCAAGCACTTCATACCTGATAACGATCCTGCCATTGAAAGTTCTGAGCTTTAAAAAAGGGAAAAGAAAGAAAAGCAGGGGCAGGTTTGGGGAAATGTGTGAATGTTTAACAAAGGGGGCTTGAGTTGCTGCTGCTGCTGCGTGCCCTGAGCAATGAGGAGAGGAGGGGAAAGAATTGCTGGCTGTCCACTGCCATTTTTCTTCCATCCAGCGAGCAGCAGCCACCCAGCCAGGCTCCGTGAAGGGGTCCGTTATGGGTGGCGCGTTCACACCAGGAGGAAGAGGACAGGGCAGCCCCGAAAAGTGGTTTTTAAAAAGTAGTCACTGGAGTCCCCCCTTGAGTCACGTACGTCCTCGGAATCCGGACTGAACGTGATTCTGGCTGAAAGTAATGGGATCAGGCAAATTCACGTTTGCATCCGGTTCTGTTATTTCGGTTTAGGGAAACTGGATTAAGCTTCTAATGTGGATGCGGCCCCAGCATGACCTTGTCCAATGTCCTTGGCAAAGTGGCTCATAGCCCATTGGCTGTTGGGTTCAGATATCCAGACATCTCACCCATTTCTCCATTTCCTTAGGACTCTGATTTACTACTGCAGCATTGCTTTCTCCTCAACCCTGGTTCTCCTCCTGATTTAGAAGCCACAAGCTTAGAAGACATGTGTTGTTACCCATTTTAAACCTTGAGGTATACAGGGACAGGTATTGCTTTGCAGATTTAATTGTGGGGCCTCCTGAGCATTCCTAATATGTGAAAGAAAATTTATCTCTTTTGATTTGCCTGGTTCAGTTATGTAACAACTTCCTTGCGTACTGATCCAGACAAGCCCAATGTCTTCTTGCAAAGTTTGTTGATTTATTGACAGATCCTGCCGTTCATAAGAAGGTTTACAGGCAGCTCACAGGGTTCAGTGGAAAGATTTTCAGAAAAGCAATAAAAAATCAATCAAACTTTGGAACATCAAGGCCAAGATGTCCTTACTCAGGAAAGTCCACCAAAGCTCAGCATGAGAGTACCTCATTCACCCCAATCAATTTCACTTTCGCTTTATTTTTCCCAAGAAAACCAAGAGGAAAGAAAAGAGAATCCCAAAATAAAAAAGGAGAATTCCTGAGTGTAGCATTACTTCCCTAACCAACCATGTAGAAAAGAGGGCAGGAGTTCTGCACCATTAATGGTTGCCAAAAAGAGGCCACTGCAGAAGTTCCTGTCTGCATTACAAGCTATAGCTGCTGAAATAGGCTAGTCCTTCTGCTCCCTTTTCCTTATGGAAAACCTACGGTCTCCTCCATGATGTCACACGATCAGTGAATCAAAGTTCTTTTCTCCATTTTCTTCTTTTGCATGCAGACATGAGACTTCCACCTAAGCCTAGACAAGGGAGACTAACTTGCCTTGCTCCTTGGGGGTACTGTACAGAGAGAACATTTGCCTGTGGATACCGTTATGTGATGAAGGAAACTTTCAACAATTGCCCCAGAAAGGACTTGCTAAAATGCTGCCTTGACATCTGAGTATCCAGGAAGGAACCCTTCAGCTTCCAAGAAGGACCCGTCACTCCCCTTCCAGTGAATATCTCGGTGTGCCTGAGTATGTCCATATGAGTACATTGAAAGCACCATTTCCCTTTTTCAGGAAGCTTGTCTGGTATTAGTTTAACTGAGGCTTTATGGATGATCAATTCCTTGTATGAGGACAATTCTGACAAGTGTTTTCTAAGTATGTTGTGGATTTATTTTGTTCAGCCACCAAAGAAACAGGTGGCAGTGATGTTGAATTTACTTCTGCTCCTTGATCGAGTTTTATTATCCTAATAAATCAACAAATAAGCAAACCTACTTGCTGGCTTCCTTTATTCTACTTTATATACAACCACTTTATGTGTGAGTACAAAAAAAAAAAAGCCCATTCCAATCTTTTTGGTAGGTTCCACAAAGTGCACTCTTGGTGCCATGAATGTCCCGTATAAGGGTCCAAATGTACTTTATTGTACCCTCCTGCCACTGGGGGCTCACTGGAACCCCACAGAATCCGCCTACTCTACCCTCATCCATCAGGCTTCTGAATATGGAACAAATAACGAATATTTTGAAAATTTGTGCACATCCCAAATAAAGTAAATATTTAAAGGCAAGAATAGATAACTTAGAACATTGGAAGGTTTTCTTAATGAGGAGAACAGAAGGAAAATAAACTTTGGCAGAATACATGCAAGGAAGCAATCAGGAATGCTAAGAAGAATTTCGAGGAGCACATTGCTAAGAACATCAAGAAAAGTAGCAAGAACATCTGTGAGGACATGAGAAGTAGGAATTAGGGATGCTCACAAATTTTTATTTTTTGTATTTGATTCATATCAAATTGAATGCCAAGAAATTAATATTCATTTGAATAGTTTCCCTTTGAATGTTATAGGATTCGTATTCAATACGAATGTTCAGTCACATACAGATCCCATACAAATAGCATACTAAACTAATACAACATATTATAAATGAATAAATATAATTGGCCATATATGATTGGGAAAATTCTGATGTAAAGGCATCATGTTTGGTTATCAGTCCTTAAGCTGAATTCCATCAGGGCTTTAAGATTGGGTTTACAATCAGGAATTAAAGGAAGAGGCTTGGACCATGGACTTAGGATATTAAGGAGGTCTCGGAAAAAGTATTCGTAATCTAAAATATTTCTTAAATGTGTAGAAAATTTCTGTAGATTTTAAAAGGACAAATTTTTCCTTTTGTCAAAGGTTGCTGATCAAGGATTTATTTGTTTACATTTCTATCCCGCCCCATACCCTAAGGTCTCTGGGCGGGTAACAGCAAATTAATCACAAGATACACATTAAAAACAAAAAGTAGATTAAAAACAATATAGGCATTAAATATAGATTAAAAACACTTAAAAGTTCAGCAAATTTAGAACAGTACACTCCATATTGTGTTTGTTGTGTTTGTTACATATGGGTTAAAAATCAATCACTGAGGAAAAGAGTAGTAACTTTTGTTTTAATAGAAATGGGAATGGTTTCTGAGATGGATTCTGTGGAATGACGCTGAATTTGGATTTTGTCTTTTTAAAGATTTGCTAACCATTACATACATTTATAACATTTATAACCTATATGAAGCTAACCATTACATACATTTTTACTTGAAGAAAGACAGGAAATAAAGAAGATAAGGGCTTTTGGGAGTTCTACTGCTTGCTTTGGGGAAGACAATGGGTGTTTTCCCACTGTCTCTAGAAGTACCCAATAAGTACCCATTCATGGGTACTTAATGGGTACTTTTAGTGACAGTGGAAAAACACCCAATATCAATCAATGTTTAACATTGATGGGATTAGTTTTTGGAGACAGCTTGGAGAAATGGTAGAACCAGTTTTTTTCTCTTAGGAAAGTACAGAGTACAGGTTTTGGGGGGATATTTGCATAGTTAAATTTTATCTTTTCGGAGAAGCCACAGGAAATTCTAGGATCTTTTGGAACTTAGGTCATATTAGTACTGTATGTTACACGTATTCATTTTTACTCATTAATGAAGGAAAAAAGGAAGAATCATCAGTTTTCATGGCCCAATTTTGGCATAAAAAGGACAAAAGATGGGGTGCCATATGAATTTACCACTCATATGTCCACAACATTTTTTTTCTTTCCATTTTTGCTAAGGTTTAGTTGTTGCTGCAAATTATCTCTTGCCATTGTAAGATATGATTTCCCTTCAATTTTGGGAAACTTTGTTACAATAGCAAAGTTCTGCTTTTAAAAAGGCTTCCTTTTTGCATTTTAAAAGTTTTTTCCCTGCCCCCACCTGCCCTTCACTTTTTCCTTGTTCTCTCTCAGGTCTGCTCATTTGATGGGATTAGCAGATTGAGTAATTCGGCTAGAGTTTTTCTGCTGAAAAACTGACAGTCTGGTTTTTGGAGTCAGAGAGTTTTTGGAGTCACACAACCCCCTTTCTCTCTGAGAGGAACTGGGGGGGGGGGTTGGGTTTTTTTTTTTCCCTGTAGAGGCATTTTGAATCTCCTGCTTTGCAGTTTGGTTTCTGTGTTCAGAGCAATGGACTATTTTAAAATAGCATTTCTTTCTAATTTGGGGGGATTTTTACTCATTTTGGGGGAATTATTTTGATATTTCCAAAATAGGGGAAGTTTTCTTGGATTTTGCTTCAATAATTTCTTTTCAACAAATGAAGACTACTGGGCATGTTGAACATATTGGTGAGAAGATTTTTGTCCTTCCTTCCATTCCCCTCTATTTTTACTTAAAGGAATTTTTCTAGTATTAAAGGTTAATTTTCTGTCTCTTTCTGGCTTTTATATTTTTCTTTAATGTTTGAAATTGTTCTTATGGGAACTTTACTCTCATTTTCATATTTTCACCCATAAAAGGGGTGCTGCTACATGCTAGTTGTCTCAACAAAATGGGATGGGCTCAGTTTAATGCATAAAAATATCTTAATATGAAATGCTCATGTATTTAGGCATGTTTGGGATTGTGCATGTTTATTTTTGTTCCTCTGAATGTTTAAATGAAATGTGTCTCTGAGATGGCTTTACACTTCATTTTAACTTTTTTTCTGTATTTCTAATAAATTCTTTCCGATGATTTAACAAGAAATACTGGCTTTTTGAGTTTGAAATGAGTTTTGCCTTTGTTTATGGTATTTTTCATTATGTAAAAACCTGTGTAAATGAACCAGCTACAAATTCCCTGGGAGTTTAAATTTGCAGTATTTTTGGGCTTCAAATTAATAAAAATTATCCAAAATTCTACTGCACATTTAGTAACAAAACCCATACAAAGCTTAATACGAAGCTTCATAGGAATGTATCAACACATTCAGTTTAAAGTTAAGTCTTTAAATGTGCCAACATTCTATTGAAATTTGAAAGTACAACTTTGGCAAAATTCAGCCAAGTTTTGAATGTTACAAGTCTTCATTTACATTCCTAGTAGGAATCCAAGCAGGAAAACTGTTGGATCATTAGATGCCAGTGAAGAGAAAGGTACAATTAAAGTGGGCACGGAGATTGCAGAGAGGCTAAATGAATTCTTGACTCCTTCTTTCACTGATGAAGACAAAAGGCACATGCCTGTAGCTGAGCCAAACTTTTCATTGAATCCCCATGTTGCTTTGCCAGCTGCCAGCTGCCAGGTGGGAGATGAAAGGCTATGGGGGTGCCCTGTGCTGCCTTGCCAGGTGCCAATCAGGAGCTGAATCAGGAGGGCATCCCCCACATGTCTGCTTGCTTCCTGTCCATCTGCCGGAGACTGAGTGGGAGATGAAGGCCCTTTCCACACTGGCTCTAAAAACGGATTTAGAGCCAGATGTGGGAAGGATTAAGACGTGGCTTCCGCAAAAGGAATCCAATAAGGGACCCATTGGGGAAACTGCATCTGCATTTCAGCATGCAAGACCGGTTTCTTAAATCGGTTTTGCCGCCGAAGTCCTACATTTACATCTGACTCTTCCCCTGTATCCATCTCAGAAGCAGGATGCTTCTGCAAACGCCAGGGGAAGAGCTGGATTGCTGGTTCATGCCCAGCTGTCAAAGAGGGAGAGGACATGCTCTCCCTCTTAGACAGCTGAGCCCTTCCCCAGGCCTCCGTGATTGGCTCCATTGGAGCCAGCACAGCGCGGCTGTCAGCCAGCTTCCCAGGGTTCCCTCTTGCAAGAGAAGGCGCAATCGCATCTTCTCTTGCAAGGGGCAACCTGCAGCCCCCACCCCACCTGGGGGCACGTGCACATGATCCGCTGCTTCGCTGCTCACTGCCGGATTGCTTCTACATAACATAAGAACATAAGAGAAGCCTTGCTGGATCAGGCCACAGCCCATCTAGTCCAGCATCCTGTCGCACACAGTGGCCCACCAAATGCTCACGGGCATCTCAAGCAGAGACAAGGACAAACCTTCTCCTGCTCCCGAGTCCCAGCAGATGGCCTTAGAAGCACCCCAGTTCCACCACCACCCCTCAGCCTGAAGGATGCACCTAGGCATTCGTTCTAGTAGCCATTGATACATCTGTCATCCATAAATTTGTCTAACCCTACCTTAAAGCCTGCATGCGTGCGCGTGCTGCAGCTTCCCATTGTGGCTGGGAAGAGCATGCGCTCCCCCACTCTGAGAGGGGAGAGCCTTCGGAGGCTGGATTGGGATGGGTGCTGGCGCATCCACACAGCAGCCTCCCCAATCCCTTTCCCCCATCTGGCCTTGCCACTGCATGTGTGTGCATACGTGCAGGGCCTCGAGGATCTGTCCCAAATAGGGACAGATCCTCTTAAAAAATGGTTTGCTGAAAAATGGATCTTTATAGATACGTTTTTCGGTAGTATGTGCGGAAAGGCCCGGAGTGGGCAGCAGGTTGGATCCGGACTGTGGATGGAGTGGCAGCAGAAGTGGTGACAGCTGGGCACACTGTGAACAAGAGCCTGGTTGCCCCTCCAGAGTTAATCAAAAAGTTGCCTCTTCCACAGCCCTCTCCCTCACTCCCTCCCTCCAGTTGTGAGCATCTCATAATCAGCCTTCAAAAAGTATGCAAAAGGCCATCTGAATCACCCAGCATCTGCCCAGAGATATACGGCCTCCTCTGAATGCCTCACAAATAGCCATCAGAGGTAGGGAGCAGTGAAGGCTCCATTTTTCATATCTACCAGCATTAACAAGTTGCACATGAAAGCCCAGAAGGAGACCTGCAGTGCACACTATCCTCACAGGTCCTCCATCATTTGATCTTCAAAGACACCCAGCACCCTTATTCTGAACACTATCCTGGAACAGGGAGTTGGCATGTGCAGATTACAGAAGGTATTGCACTACTATGCAGACAGCAGGTATTTATTATCTGTAATTCAGGTAACTTCTATAAAAAGACGAGGAATAAGATAATGGACAATAAGATGGATATGTTAGGAGTCATCCTGCTCTCTGATTTGGGTGGAAAATAGGTCACCAGGATGTCTTCCTGTGTTATGATCTACGTAAAGGTTTGAAAAATGAAAGGACAGTACTTTGGTGCTGATCAACACAAGGAAGCCTTCCTCAAGAGAAAAATAAAGTGGTTTTTAATTATCAATACTAAAAAGAGTCGCAAATGAAGCAGAATGCTACCAATAAGCAAATAAGATTCCCAGTGGGGTAGCAGCTCCTCTGGGAATCTGGAGATATATAGAAGAAAAGAGGAGAAAAGCCTATTCTAAAACCCTATAGCAGTGATGGCGAACCTTTTGAGCTCGGTGTGTCAAAATTCGCAAGAAAACCTAGCTTAACTCGGGTGCTGTGTCACATCTAGAAATATCCATAATTTTGCGATATTTGTAGCTCTAGTAAAAAAATTATATTTTTGATATATGTATTTTATTAAAAGCAAAAACAAATAATTCTTTACATTAGTGACTTTTGTTGCTGTATTTCGTTTGCTAAATCTTCAATTGAAAGTTAGAATTTCGTACACTTCAACACCAAGCAAGCACTACACGCCCAGGTGCCAGGGTGACCATGTGTGTCACCCAAAAGGGCTTGGCATGTCACCTGTGACACCCGTGTCATAGGTTGGCCATCACTGCCCTATAGTGTACTGGTTCTCAACCATGAGTTTTGGCAGAAGAGACTGGTATAAGATAGTGAAGACATTGGCTTTTCTCTGTCTGAAGTACTGGCAGGCAGGATGCTGGCTTGTAGAGGCTCAAAGGTCTAAGGCAGGCACAGCCATTTCAGCTCTTGTGATTCAGCAAGCAGGACAGATTTCAGCTTGTGGTTCAGCATGGCAGATTAAACCTTTCAGTGTGCTTGCAGGAGGATTTGGAATGTCCTGCTAAACAAACAAACAAACAAACAAACAAATAGCAGGAGACAGATATTGATCTTGGGTATTTGATGAGCCATCAAGTGACCAGGAAGCTATTGGGACACTTTAAAAATTTGCCTTTGCCTCCGCCCAGGTTTGAATCTCCCACTGCAAAGTGTGATTGGCTGAGCTCCACTTAAATAAAGAGTTCTGAACTTAGAGGGATGGGTGGTCCTGTCCCAGGGAGTCTTTCCATTTTCTACTCACAACTCTTTGCATCCAGCTTTTACAAGCACGGCTTGGAATTATGATATTCAGTCTCAATTTGGCATAAAACTGTAAGTAAGCCTTTGCTTGTCTCAGAGTGGAGAAGATTTTGGGGTTCATAGGCTTATAGTTAAATCATCTGGCCCGGCATAAAAGTGACTTGCTGCATTTCTAAGGTTGGGTTGAAGATGAGCAGAAAGCATTTCAAGCCATTTCAAATGGACAGTAATAGCTGACTTAGTTGTGCTTACCGGAGGCAATTTCCTGGTACACATAGCTAAGAACATCAAGGAAAGTAAAAAGAACATCTTTAAGGACATCAGAAGTAGGAATTCAACCAGAAAAGCCATTGGGCCATTAAATGATAATGGACAGAAAAGGATAATTAAAGAAGACACTGAAATTTCAGAGGAGCTAAATGAATTCTTGGCTCCTTCCTTCATTGAGGAAGACAAAGGACCTCAATGCCTGTAGCTGAGCCAAACCTTTCAGTGACTCTCCCATGGTGCTTTGCCTCCTGTCCAGCTGCCAATTGGGGAGGCAAAATAGGATGGAGACTTACTTGGGTGTTTGCTCTGGATGGAGACAGTGGTAGACGCAAGGATCAGCCAGCATCTAGCCAGAGATAAAGAGCCTCCTCTGAATGTCTCCCAGAAGTCATAGCCATCAGAGGTAGGTAGCCATGAAGACCCACTTTTTCATGTTTACCAGTGTTACCAAGTTGCCTATGGAAGTCCACAAGGAGACCTGAAGTGCACACCTTCCTAACAGGTCTGCCAGCACCTGTCCTTCAGAGACACAAGGCATCCTATGGAGCTGTACTGAGCCTTATTCTGGATGTTACCCTGGAACAGGGACGTGGCATTTGGTTATGGAAGGTACAGCATTAGCTTGAGGATGGGAGGTAGTTTTTGTAAAAAGACAAGGAAGATGATAATGTGTAATTAGATGGATAAATCATCTGGCCAGGCTAAAGCTGAGCAGAAAGCATTCCAAGCCAATTTGAAGTGGATATCAATAGCTGCCTTAGCTGTGTTTACCAGAGGGAACTTCCGGGTCCTCCTGATTCTCTGGTATTGTGCCAGATGTTAAACCAAATAAGTACAGGGCTCTCCCCAATTCTTCAGGAGTGGCTGGGACACTGGCTGGCTTCACCTCCACTTGTGTTGGAGTTACCACTAGTGCTCACCAATATGAAGTCCCTGGTACTTCTTTTCTTAATTGCCTGCTTGGGGTTCCACACTCAGGACGCGACATGGATCACTCCCGATCATCTAAATGATCCACAGTCTATTTTTGAGAAGGATGGTGAGATGATTCTAAATTACATAGCATAGAGAAATGCCAGGAGATGTGCGAATGTCCCAGCTGTGGGAATAACCTCAGGTCAGAACATGTAGGAATCTGGATGTACAGAGAAGTCAAGTCTGCATGACATGACCTTGTTCTGATGTTCTTAGCAAATTAGCTAATTTCACCATTTCCATGGGGCTCTAGTTTGCTACTGCAATGGTGCTTTTCCCCCTGGATTTCTGTCTTTCCTCCTGGTTTATAAACCACAAATATGGTAGGCATTTGTTGTTACTTGCTTTGGGTTTTGGGAAGTGCTGAAATCTTGCCTTTTTTAAAACTAATAAAGTAATAATAATTAGGGATGTGTGCAAATGTTCTTAACATTTGAAATTTGATCAAATTCAATCAAATGTGGACATTTAATTTTAAATAGAACGTGTACACATTTGAATTTAAACATTTGAACAAATTTCAAACATTCCAAAAAATTCATTCGAATGATTCAAAACATTTGAATGTGGAGAACCATATGCACAGGTATGATTGTACACATACTAATGTACACATACGTATCTGTTTGCATCTCAAATGTATCTGTACATATTTTTGTATGAAATACCTACAGATTCATATGACTCATATTAATGTTGATATCCATACCTTCAAATAAAAATGTTGTCAACATTTGTATCTTCAAATTTGAATCTAACATAAGAACAAATGGGTTAGAATGGGTTGTTGCATTCGTATTTTAAACATTCAAATTGAATTGAATGTTTTGATGTTGAATTCAACTCAAATTTGAATTTTTTAAGAAAACATTCATGGGGTGTTTTTCCACTGCAGCCCTTTGATCCGGATCTAGGAAGATTCGAATCTAAGGAATTGGTACATTCCTTAATAGGAATTGACTTCGAAGTCATTTCGAAGTCTGTGCAAAATAGCTCCAGAGTGGCTTTGAAGTCTGTGCTGATCTTCGGAGTGAACCTTGAAATGACTTCAGAGTCAGTTCGGAGTCACTTCCGAGTCACTCTGAAGTTCACTCCAAAGATCAGCACAGACCTCAAAGCAACTCCGGAGCTATTTTGCACAGACTTTGAAATGACTTCGAGTGGCTTTGAAGTGACTTCAGAGCCTAGGTTTAGGGGGGCCCCAATGGGTGCATCCCCTCCCCCTAGACTCCTTTGGATCCCATTGCCTGTTTCCAGTGGAAACAGGCTCCCTTTAATCTGGATTTTCTGGCAGAATACCCCATTGTAGACCCTGTTAATTTCACTTGCACTTTATTTTCCCCAAGAAAAACAAGAGGAAGGATAAGATAATCCCAAAATAAGTGTCTGGGAAAGCTGCCGGCTCCTACAGACACAGAGCTGATAAGAACGACTCACTTGTCAAGGCCGTTTATTCAGCAGCAGAGCAACGCAGTCCAGAGAGCCAAGGTCAATAAGCGGTCCGAGTCTAGGGTTTCAGAGGGCAACGCCACGGTCCAGTCCGGAGTCACAATAGCCAGGTATTCCAGGTCAGATAGAGCAGCTTCCCAAAAGAAGAACCAATAGCTTCTGACAAAGGGCTTGGGCCTCTGCCCTGTGTTTTAACTTTGCAGATTCAGCTCACAGGTGTAGGTGATCAGCCTGTCTCTGGGCGAGCCTTTTGGATCTTCTTAACCCTTGCTTCTCTGCTCTCCTTTGCTTAAAGCTGGGGATCTCTAGGCTCTGTTGTTCCATGTCTCCCCCATCCTGTGCTTCTGCTGTGGCCAGCCTGGGCTGTTGAACTCCAGGCTCCAATGGGGCTGGGGGGTCAGAGCTGGGTCCTGGCATTACCTCAGGTTCCTCCGGTACCTGAGGAAGTGAGTCCTCCTCTTCCTCTGAGTCCTCTACCTGGCTGACCATGACAATAAGGATAATTCCTGAGTGTAGCATTACTTCAGTAACCAGCCATGTAGAAAAGAGGGCAGGAGTTCTGCACCATTAATGGTTGCCAAAAAGAGGCCACCGCAGAAATAGGCTAGTCCTTCTGCTCCCTTTTCCTTATGGAAAGCCTACGGTCTCCTCTGTCGAGTTAAATGTTCCCTGATGTCACACCATCAGGGAATCAAAGTTCTTTTCTCCATTTTCTTGTTTTGCATGCAGATATGAGTCTTGGACCTCCAGGTGGAAAAGGGCAACTAACTTGCTTTACTCCTTGGGGATACTGTGAAATGAGAGATTTTAGCTGCCAATCAGGTTATATGGTGAAGGAAACTTTCAATGACTGCCCCAGAAAGGAAGAATTAAAGTGCTGCCTTGAACTCTGAATATCCAGGGGGGATCCCTTCAGCTTCCAAGAAGGATCAGTCACTCCCCTTCCAGTGAATATCTTGGTGTGCCTGACTGTGTCCATATGTGAGCAGGATTATGTTGTGGATTTATTTTGGTCAACCACCAAAGAAACAGGTGGCAGTGATGTGGAATTTACCTCTGCTCCTTGATCGAGTTTTAACTTCCTAATAAATCAACAAATAAGCAAACCAACTTGCTGGCTTCTTTTATGGTACTTTATATACAACCCCTTTATGTGTAAGTACAAAAAAATGCCCAATCCAATCTTTTTGGTAGGATCTATAAAGTGCACTCTTGGTGCCATGAATGTCCCGTATAAGGGTGCAAACGTGCTTTACTGTACCCTCCTGCCACTGTGGGTTCATGGGACCCCATAGAATCTGCCCACTCTACCCTCATCCATCAAGCATCCAAATTCGTATGAATAACAAATATTTTGAAAATTTGTTGTGGCGCCCCTTTGTGTGGCTGGGGCTATGCCTCAGATGTATCATGTATGAAAAACAAACACTTTCTCTTCCTCTGCTTCAATAAGGTGTGAAATGCTTCTCATTGAAGACAACGGTACAGCTGCCCCCCTTCACTCTCCTCTTCCAGCCTTAAACTACAGAAGCCCCAAAGCCCTGCTAGCTTCCCTTTAAAAGCTTTAGGTCAGTGGTGTCAAACTCAATCCGGCCGAGGGCCGGATTCAAAAAAAAAAAGTGAGGGCCAGGGGGCGTGGCGGAGGGCATGGCGGGGGGCGTGGTGGGGGGCGTGGCCGGGACACAGAGGAGGGCTGGGGGCGTGGTTGGGGGCGGGGCTAGGGCAAAGAGGAGGGTTAGGGGCATGGCCGGGGCGTGGCTAGGGAGGGGCTGGCTGTTCATGGCAGCACCCGCGCGCTCGCTCACCTCGCCTCCTTCTGGCCGTGGGCCGGATTGAAACGCCTCGTGGGCCGGGGCCGGCCTGCGGGCCATATGTTTGACATGCCTGCTTTAGGTGAATGATGAACAGGCTCTGACCTCTTTGTTTAACAAACAGATAATATGTTTAATGTTTACAAGTTTTCAACAAGACATCAGGTAAGTTCAATATATGGTTTCAATGAATAACTCAATCTCCTCTGCCTACCCTTTCTTCCTAAAGAATAGCCTTAGCTTTAATCCCTGGAGCTACACTGGATTATTCCCCTCAGGGTGTTGCACGTCTCACAATGAACCCAGCATAGAACAACCAACAGTTCCAGGGTACTGCCTTTTTATACTCCCTGGCACAGCCTGTGCTTCATCTGATTGGTCAGTTCTCTGTGAGGGAATCTATCCCTCCTCCCTTCTAGTGAGCTGGAGTAAACCCCTCCCCTTACTATATTTCTCTGTTTAAACACTTTGATGACACGTTTACCTGTGTAGACCCTTAACACTTTAAAACACATTCACTTTTTTGTTTAGGTTGGCACCACATTTGTGCACATCCCAAATAAGGTAAATCTTTGAAGGTAAGAATAGATAACTTAGAAAATCGGAAGGTGTTCTTAATGAGGAGAACAGAAGGAAAATAAACTTTGGCAGAATACATGCAAGGAAGCAATTAGGAATGCTAAGAAGAATTTTGAGGAGCACATTGCTAAAAATATAAACATCAGAAGTGGGAATTAGGGATGTGCACAAGTTTTTATTTTTTGTATTTGAGTCATATCAAATTGAATGCCAAGAAATTAATATTCGTTTGAATAGTTTCCCTTTGAATGTTATAGGATTTGTATTCAATACGAATGTTCAGTCACATACAGATCCCATACGAATGTATACAAAGAGCATACAAAACCCATAGGAAGCTTCATAGGAATGTACCAAAACATTCAATTTGAAGTTCAATCTTTAAATGTGCCCACATTTGATTGAAATATGAAAGTCCAAATTTGGCAAAATTCAGCCAAATTTTGAATGTTACGAGTCTTCATTTACATCCTTAGTAGGAATCCAAGCAAAAAAGCTGTTGGACAATTAAATGCCAATGGAGAGAAAGGGACAGTTATAGTGGGCATGGAGATTGTAGAGAGGCGGACTGAATTCTTGGGTCCTTCTTTCACTGATGAAGACAAAAGGCACACACCTGTAGCTGAGCCAAACTTTTCATTGAACCCCCTGTGCTGCTTTGCCTCCTGTCCAGCTGCCAGCTGGGAGGTGAAAGGCTATGGGGATGCCCTGTGCTGCCTTGCCAGGGTCCAATCAGGAGGTGAATCAGGGAGGGCCTCCCCCCCCCATCTGCTTGTTTCCTGTCCATCTGCTGGAGACTGGGTGGGAGGTCAGATGGGGAGCAGGTTGGGATCCAGATTGTGGATGGAGCGGCAGCAGAAGTGGTGACAGTTGGCCACACTGTGAGCAAGTGCCTGGTTGTCCCTCCAGAGTTAATCAAAAAGTTGCCTCTTCCACAGCCCCCCCTCCTTCCCTCCAGTTGTGAGCATCTCACAATCAGCCTTCAAAAAGTGGGGAGATCGCTTTTCTGGCAGGCAGGATGCTGGCATGTAGAGGCTCAGAGGTCTAAGGCAGGCACAGCCATTTCAGCTCTTGGTCTTTAGCTCGTGTGATTCAGCAGGCAGGATGGTTTTCAGCTTGTGATTCAGCATAGCAGATTAAACCTTTCAGTGTGCTTGCAGGAGGATTTAGAATTTCCTGCTAAACAAGCAAACAAAGAGACCACTTCACTGGTTTAATTATGCAGATCTGTACACCTGGATGGGATGCCATCAACACTTAAGCAGCCTCATTTGCAAGGGCGCAGCCCTTTGAGATGCACAGTGGAAGACAGATATTGATCTTGGGTATTTGATGAGTCATCAAGTGGCCAGGCAGCCATTGGGACCCTTTAAAAATTTGCCCTTGCCTCTGCCCAGGTTTGAATCTCCCACCACAAAAGCTGATTGGCTGAGCTCTGCTTAAATACAGAGTCCTGAACTTAGAGGGACAGGCAGTCCTGTCCCAGGGAGTCCATCCATTTTCTGCTCACTCAACTCTTTCATCCAGCTTTTGCAAGCCTAGCTTGGAATTATGATATTCAATCTGACTTTTGGCAAAAAACTGTAAGTAAGCCTTTGCTTGTCTCAGAATGGAGAAGGTTTGGGGGTTCATAGGCTTATAGATAAATCATCTGGCCAGGCATGAAATTGACTTGCTGCATTTCTAAGGTTGGGTTGAAGGTGAGCAGAAAGCATTTCAAGCCATTTCAAATGGACAGTAATAGCTGACTTAGCCATACTTAGTTGTACTTACCGGAGGCAATTCCCTGGTTCTCCTGATCCCCTGGGAATCTGCCAGAGGTGGAAATGAATAAATACAGGGCCTTTTCCCACTTGTTCATCAGTGGCCAGGACACTGGACAGTTCTCACCTCCATTCATAGTGCAGTTACATCTGGAGCTCACCAGTATGAAGTTGCTGGTACTTCTCTTCTTAAATACCTCTTTGGAGTTCCAGACTCAAGCTGTGAATCAAGTTACACGATGAAGGAAACTTTCAACATCTGCTAAAACCATCGAACACTAAAGTGCTGCCTCAGAATCTAAGCATCCAGGGAGGACCACTTCAGCAACCAAGAAGAAACTGTCACACACCTTTCAGTGAAAATTTCAGTGTGCCTGACAGGGCCCCTATGAGTTCCTTGTAGGAGGACAATTCTAAATATGTCGAGGATTTATTTTGGTTAACCACCAAAGAAACAGGTGGCAACGATGTTGAATTCGCTTCTGTTCCTCGATTCAGTTGCAGAAATCCATTAAAGAAATAAACATGTTTGCTGGTTTCCTTGATTCTCTTTTATATACAACCCCTTTATTTGTAAAGGCAGAAAACAGCCCAGATCAATTATGGTGGTAGAATCTGCACAGTGTGTCAGGGAATTAAAGGTTAGCTAAGTATTTGGGGATCTCTCTGGCCCAACTAAGCTCACCTGATTATAATTAAGTACAGCAGGGAGATGTTTAGCACTGCTGCTTTGAGTCAGCTAGGTAGGTCTGTCATGTGCTTACCTACTGTATAATTACTGACGTCCTGAGTAAGAGTGTATTACAAGGAATGGAAGGAAAGTACTGTTTTTGTTTTGGTACTAGCTGATGTTTGGTAAGCCTATATTATTTTCTTACTTCCACTCACCTCTTCCACATTGCTTGTTAGTTAGTGCTTCCTTTACATGCACTGAAATAAACCTTTTATATTCAACTATTGACCTGCAGCCTGCTCCAGTGCAAGAAAAACTGTAGTCAAATCATTGTCTCTAACACAGTGTACGTTTGGTACCATGAGGGCCCCCTAAAGGTTCAAATGCAGTTCACTGCCAGTTTGGTCTAGTGGTTAAGGAGTCAGACGCTTATCTGTGAATACTGGGTTTGATTCTGCTCTCCTCCATGATGCCATCTGGGTGACCTTGGGCTAGTCACAGCTCCCTTCTTAGCTCTCACAGCTCCACCAACCAAACAGGGTGTTCAACTGCAGGGAGAAGAACAGAAGGTGAGAAATGCAAGGTAGAAGGAGGAAGCAATTAGGCATGATAAGAGGGATTTTGAGGAGCACATTGCTAAGAACATCAAGGAAAGTAACAAGAACATCTTTAAGGACATCAGAAGTAGGAATCCAACCAGAAAAGCCATTGGGCCATTAAATAATAATGGACAGACAAGAATAATTAAAGTGGACATAGAGATTTCATAGGAGTTAAAGGACCTATGCCTGTAGCTGAGCCAAACCTTTCAGTGAATCGCCTATGCTGCTTTGCCTTCTGTCCAGTTGTCAATCAGGAGGCAAAATAGGAGGGGGTCCCTGCATATCAGTTTGTCTTCTGTCCATCTGCTGTAGCCTGAATGGAAGGCAAGGTGGAGTGGTTGGAGTGACAGCTGAACTGGCAACTGTAGGTAATACTGTGCTAATGCCCAGCTGGCCCTCCAGATCACCTCAAAAGGATACAGCTCCCTCCCTCCAGGAGGATTGATGGTGAGTGGTGGTGGTATGTCTGCCCAGGCATGTGGTCAGATTTGGCCTATTTCCCCAAAATGGCCTAAGCTTCCCTTTGCCCATAAAGTCAAAGCCTCCTTGCATTTTTCCCATTCACTTCAATGCACAGAAAACTGGAAGAATACTTGTGTGTACTTTGTGAATAAACAACTATTCTTTTTCTCTGCCAGGATGGAGACTTACATTTCTTAAAAAAAAATTGTATTTTTGGATCTTTCATATGGCCTTACAAAACATCATGCATTGAATTCTGGTCACAATCCTGCATTTCCAGCCTAAATGCCAACAAACATCCCAATTTTGTAGCTTCACATAAGGTCCAGGGGACCTTGTGCCTTGGTACATCTCTCAGAGTAGGGGATTCTGGGGGATACATGGCATCACCTGTTTGGTTTCCAAACCTTACTAACAGAACAACCACTGTACTCTACATCTGATAGTGAGCCAGTTAGGGAGCCATACTCTTATCTGGGAATACCGGGTTTGATTCTGCCCTCCGCCATGAAGCCAACTTGGTGACCTTGGGCTAGTCACAGCTGTCTTCTGAGCTCTCACAATCCCTACTACCTCACAGAAAATAGAGCTTCATCAGCTGCTTTGAGTCCCCTTAAATGGGTGAGAAAACTGGCATAGCAAGGAGGTAGGTGTTGGGTGCATGTGGAGGCATTCCCGGGCCCTGGGATGGGGGGTGGGGGTGCCGGGGAAGCCTCTGCAGGGCTTAGCCTCCTTGAGAGAGGTGGCTAGACCCTGCAGAGGCTCACAATCTGCCACAGTCAACTAGGGGTGTGGGACACCAGTAAACCGGACCCACATGGGTCTGGTCTACCAAGGGGTCCCACAGACCCTGGCCCATAGGCAGCCAACCCTGTGCCCCAGGGTGGGTGGGTGGGTGGGTGCTTGGGTCCTCTACAGCTGGCAGGAACCGGAGGAGCCACCCGACAGAGCTGTGCGCCCCTGGGTGCTTCCACCCAATGGTGGGAAGGGCTGTGGGAGGCATCCCCGCTCCTGGCTGGCCTTTCCCGGCTAAGTCACTTCGAGAAACTGTCAGCGTTCATACATACACAGGTAGGAACACATGTAAATGCATTCTTTCCTGCCTATGTGGGAAAGGCGAAACCATCCCAAACTGACTTAGCCGAAGTGCATTACAGCCGGAGTGCACACCGTCTCTGGAGTGCACACCTTCCTCATACGTCTACCAGCACCTGTCCTTCAGAGACACAAGGAATCCTATGGAGCTGCATTGAGCATTATTCTGGATGATATCCTGGAACAGGGATGTGACATTTGGTTATGGAAGGTACGACACTAGCGTAATGATGGCAGGTAGTTTTTGTAAAAAGACAAGGAAGATGTTAATGGGTCCAGTGGTTAGGGAGTTGGACTCTTATCTGGGAATACCCGGTTCGATTCTTGCCCTCCCCCAAGAAGCCAGCTGGGTGACCTTGGGCTAGTCAGAGCTTTCTTCTGAAATCTCACAGCCCCACCTACCTCACAGGGTGTTCTATTATGGGGAGAAGAATAGAAGCTTTATAAGCTGCTTTGAGTCTCTTTAAAACGGCGAGGAAAGCAGGGTAGAAAAGCCAACTCTTCGTCTCTTCTTCCAAATCACCTGGCCAGGCTAAAGCTGAGCAGAAAGCATTCCAAGCCATTTCAAGTGGATATCAATAGCTGCCTTAGCTTCTGCTTAGCTATACTTACTAGGGGCAACTTCCTGGTACTCCTGATTTTCTGGTATTGTGCCAGATGTTAAACTGAATAAATAGAGGGCTTTCCCCAATTCTTCAGGAGTGGCTGGGAGATTGGATGGCTTCACCTCCACTTGTGTTGGAGTTACAGCTTGTATTCATTAGTATGAAGTCCATGGTACTTCTCTTCTTTATTGCCTCCTTGGCATTTGACACTCAGGCCACGCAATGCATCATTTCCGAAGATCTTTACCATTCAGTAATTGATGGGCGGTCTGCTATTTATAATGAAGGTAAGATAAGCCTAAATTACATAGTATAGAAAAAATATCATGAGATGTGTGAATGTCCCCAGAATTACCTCAGGTCAGAACATGTAGGAATCAGGATCTGTAGAGTAGTCAAGTCTGCATGACATGACCTTGTCTGATGTCCTTTCCAAAGTAGTTCATTGCACAATGGCTGCTGGAGTTAGACTGACATCCAGACATCTCATCAATTTCTCCATTTCCTTAGGGTGCTCCCCCCCCCCCCAGTTCTCTGTCTTTCCTCCTGATTTATAAACCACAAGTATGGTAGGCATTTGTTGTTACTTGCTTTGGGATTTGGAAAGTGCTGAAATCTTGCCTTTTTCTTTTTGTTTTTAAACTAATAATTAGGGCTGTGCTTGGATGTTCTTAACATTCAAAACTCAATCAAATTCGATTAAATGCATACATTTGAACTCGAATAGAAAGTCTACACATTTAAATTTATAAGTTTGAACAATTCTTGAATGTCCTGAAATATTTGTTTGAATTATTCAAAACATCTGAATGTGCAGATATGTATGTACAGGTATGACTGCATACATACGAATGTACACATACGTATCTCATATGTATCTGTACACATTTGTGTGTGAAATGCATACAAATTCGTGTGACACATACGAATGTTGTTGACATGCGTATCTTCAAATTTGAATCTAACATTTGAATGAATGGATTCAAATTTATTTGATTTGAATCAGATTTTGTTGCACTTGGATTCTAAACATTCATGCACATCCCTACTAATAATTCTAAGGTCAAATGCCAGACTCTTAATTTTTCTTTTTCTTTCTTTGTGTATTTTTCCACCGCAGCCCTTAGATCCAGATCTAAGAAGATCTGGATCTATGAAATGGGTACATTCCTTAATCTGGATCTAGTAGATTTGGTTAAAGGGAAGCTCCCAATGTGTTTCCGCAGGATGTGCAGCACCCATTAGCAATAGGTGCTAACCCTCCTGCCATGGAAACTCCTTTGCACCCATGTGGGGAATCTGGATTGACCCCCAAAGGGTCGGTCCATCACCCCAGGTGTCTTTTCGGACAGGGGTGTGTGATCTCTAAAGTCCCAGCTTCAGAGTCATTTCAGAGTCTGAAATGACTCTGAAGTCCCTCCGAAGAGATCGCCAAGGACTTTGGAGAGGCTCCGGAGCTGTCAGCGCAGTCTTTTTGGAGAGACCGGTGGTGACACTTCAAAGTCTCTGCCAATTGCTTTGGAGGGACTTTGGAATGATTTTGAAATGATTCCAAAATCACACCAAAGCTGGGACATCACGGATCCCCCCCCCCAAGGGTGCAACCCCTGCCCCTAGCCTCCTCTGCACCCCATTGCCTGTTTTATGTGGAAACAGATTCCCTTTAATCTAGATTTTCTGGCAGAAGACCCCATTGTAGACGCCATTAATGGGGTCTACAGAAATTCCAGATTAAAGGGCAGAAAGTACCCATTTGATCCGGATTTCCTCCATGGCAGTGGAAACAATCGGGTCCCAAATGGGTGCAGTGTTGGAAATGGGGTCATCTGGCTCACACCCAAATGAGTCCTTAATGGGTACAAAAATGGGTACTTTTTGACAGTGGAAAAACACCCTTTTTTAAAACAACTTCGATGGTTCTCAACCAGAATAGCCAAGAAAGGCTAAGCATCATGGAGTACGTAGTTTTGAAAGCCCTGTCACATTTCCAAGCTTTTGAAGCAACCCATGATAAAGCTTGGGATATATGAGCACCAGGTATGAGCTGGAACGTGTTTTTTGACATTAAATTTGTAATGAATTCTTTGACATTAAGTTCATAATGAATTGAATGTTTGAACACTCATATTTTTATGAAAAAAAACCTTTGAATATGGTAAAACTCTATTCAATATGAATCTATTCATACAAATTCATACTAATTTTGGATATGAACAAATACTTATTGGATAAAAAAGAATACGTAATGGATACAAATAAATATGCATTTGATACATATCACAGATATGTATCTGATACATATCCCATAAGATTCTGCTTTGAAAGCATCAAATCTGACCTGAATTCACTTTGAATCTGCTCTCAATCCATGTCGGATGCTCTCCAGATCCAATGCAGATGTGACTGGGGCAGCTGCTTTCCCACCTCCCCAGTTTAAGGAAATGTCTGAACTATTTTTCAAATGTCCAAAATGAATATTCATATGAATGCCAATGTACAGATATTGTAACATTTCATTTGTGTACAAATGTCTGAATTTGTACAGATTTGTACGAATAATGAATGCTATGAATATTGTCCATAATGAGGTATTGCTTTGCAGACTTAATTCTGAGTCATTCTGCACCCTTTTCCTTATGGGAAGCCATGGTCTCCTCTGAGCATTTCTATTGTCTGAAAGAAACTTACCTCTATGGATTTGCCTGATTCAGTTTTTTAACAGCCTCTTTGCTTACTGATCCAGACAAGCCTACTACTAAATTTGCAAGATTTAGTTATTCATTGATATCCTACTGTTCATCTAAAGGTCTTAAGCTGGGAGGTGGACAAATATTTTTTTTTAAATTCAATTCATGTTTGATGCAAATGTTCAATCCCATACAAATCCCATGCAAAGCTTCATACGAATGTAGCAAACGATTCCATTCGAATTTTAATGTTAATCTTCGAATGTCCAAATTTGGGCAAATTCATAAGAATTTTGAATGTTAGGTATATTCTTGAAGGAAGCTCACAATATTCGGTGAAAAGATTTCATAAAGGAACAATGGAAAAGTCACTCAACAGCTGGAACATTGTGGCCAAGATATCCGTATTGAGAAAAGTCCAAAGCTCAGCATGAAGGCCCCTCATTCACCCCAATCAGTTTCACTTGCACTTTATTTTCCTCAAGAGGAACAAGAGGACGAAAAAGGGAATCCCAAAATAAAAAAGGAGAATTCCCGAGTGTGGCATTACTTCAGTAACCAGCCATGTAGAAAAGAGGGCAGGAGTTCTGCAACATTAATGGCGGCCAAGAAGAGTCAACTGCAGGGGTTTCTGCCTGCATCACAAACTACAACTGCTGAAATAGGCTAATCTTTCGGCTCCCTGTTCCATACGGAAAGCCTCTGTCTCCTCTGTCAACTTAAATTTTTCCTGATGTCACACCGTCAGGGAAACATATTTCTTCTCTCCATTTTCTTCTTTTACATGCAGACATGAGACTTAAAATTTCAGTCCGAATAGGGAGAACGCCTTCCCTTGGCCCTTGGGGGGTATTGTTTATTAAAACAATATCATTGTGACTCAGGTTATGTGATAAAGCAACATTTCAACAATTGCCCAAATACATAAACATTAAAGTGTTGTGTCAACGTCTAGTATCCAGGGAGGAAGCCTTCAGCTTCTAAGAAGGTCCCGTCACTCCCCTTTCAGTGAATATCTCAATACGCCTGACTGTGTCCATATGAACACATTGTAAGCAGCATTTCCCTTGTTCAGGAAGCTGATCTGGTACCGGTTGGACTGAGGCTCTATGACTGACCATTTCCCTGTAGGACATTGGTTCTCAACTTTCCTAATGCCATGACCCTTTAATACAGTTCCTCATAGAACATAGAATCATAGAGTTGGAAGTGACCTCTAGGGGTCATCGAGTCCAACACCATGCTCAATGCAGGATTTCCTAAACCATCTCAGAAAGATGTAGGTCCAGCCTCTGCTTGAAGATCTCCAGGGAAGGAGAGCCCACTACCTCCTGTGGCAACGTATTCCATTGACTGATCTCCCTCACTGTCAGGAACTTTTTCCTAATATCTAATCTGTATTGACTCCCTTGAAGTTTCATCCCATTGTTTCTAAACAGGAAAGGCAGAAAACCCAAGAAGAAGCGCCAAGGAGTGAGTAATTTTCCAGGACATAATAATGTGGCTAAGGAGAATAATCGTTATCATGTTTATTTTTTATTTATGGTTCAACAATAAACAAGGAGAATATTGCTGGATGAGTTCTCCATCTCTAGTTACCTACATGTTGTGGTGACCCCAACCTAACCCTAACCCTAACCCCCAACCATAAAATTATTTTCATTGCTACTTCATAATGACTCCTATGAAAGAGTAGGAGTAGGAGGACAATTCTGACAAATGTTTTCTAAATATGCCGTGGATTTGCTTTGGTCAACCACCAAAGAAACAGGTGGCATTGATGTTGAGGGCAGGAGTTCTGCACCATTAATGGTTGCCAAAAAGAGATGACTGCAGATGTTTCTGTCTTCATCACAAGTTATAGCTGCTGAAATAGGTTAGTACTGCTTATCCCTTTTCCTTATGGAAAGCCTATGGCCCCCTCTATCGAGATATTTTTTTCATGATATCACCCCTTCAGGGCATCAAATTTCTTTTTTTCCATTTTCTTCTTTTCCATACAGACATGAAACTTCCGCTTCCACCTGGAAAAGTCCCTTGCCTTGCTCCTTGGGGGTACTGTTTATTGAGAAAATATAGATGCCAATCAGGTTACGTGATAAAGGAAATTTTTAACAACTGCCCCTCAAAGAAAAAACAGAAATGCTGTGTCGATGGCAACGTTTTAACAACTGTCTAAACAAGAAGGACCTGTCGCTCCCCTTCCAGTGAATATCTCAATATGCCTGACTGTGTCCAAACGAGTACATTGTTAGCAACATTTCCCTTGTTCAGGACGCTTAACTGGTATTGGCTTCATGGAAGACTTATGACTGACCATTTCCTTGTAGGAGGACAATTCTGACTAATGTTTCTAAATATGTCTTGGATTTCTTTTGTTTAACCACCAAAGATACAGGTGGCCATGATGTTGAATTCATTTCTGATCCTCAACCCAGTTTTATCAACCAAATAAACAAATAAACCAACCTACTTGCTGGCTTCTTTTATTCTCCTTTATACAGGAACCCTTTATTCGTAAGGGCAGAAAAACCGTCCAGTCCAGTCTTAATGGTAGGATCCACACAGTGTGCCTTTGGTGCCCTATGAGTTCACGTGTGATTCACTGCACCCTCCTGGCTCTGTGGTGGCACTGGAAGTGCATGGGATCTCCTCCACTCCACCCTCGTCCAGCAGGATCCTGCAATAAACACTCATTGGCACACATTAGTGGCAGGGTGGCACATAGACCACTTTCCACAAGCTCTTTGGTCACACACCTGTTACTGTGAGTTGTGTGGGCTTCCCTGTTTGCTTCGTTTGAGCCACATTGCATAGGACTCCCTTTGAGATTTCCAGAAATGGCTGACTTCTCTGCAAGCATTGCTGGTGTTTCTGAAACAATCTTAGCCATAATCATCACAGCTTGGGATAACAGATAGCTTTGTCAGCCACTTTGAGTCCCCTTATATGAATCTTCTTCTAATCTTAGAATCCTAGACCTGGAAGGGACCTCCAGGGTCATGGAGTCCAACCCCATGCTCAATGCAGGATTTTCTAAACTATCCCAGACAGATGTAGGTTCAGACTATGCTTGAAGACCCCCAGTGAAGGACATATTCACTACCTCCCATGGCAGTCTATTCCACTGGCTGATCACCCTTACGGTCAGGAAATTTTTCCTAATATCTAATCTATATTGACTCCCTTGAAGTTTCATCCCATTGTTTCTAGTCCTCTCGTTTAGTACAAGTGAGAACAGGGACAATCCCTCTTCTTCTTCTCTTCTTGCTCCTCCTCCTCCTCCTCCTCACCCATATTGGCAGCAGGCATGGAAACCAGAGATGTTCAAAGGTTGGTTTGTATTTGGAAATTCTATCTTAAACTTTGTGTTCAAAGCTGTTTCCATCAAACAGATTAGGTGGTTGGAGCAAAAGTCAGGATGGCAAACTTATGGATAGTTTGAGTAAATGTTTGGTGTATTTCAGTATCTGAATAGACTTTAACTAACTATGGTCCTCTGTTTTAGATCCTGCAGAAGTGCTGGAATGGGACATGGTGGTAGAGAATATAGTGATGGCTTTGTGCATGGCAGACAGCTTAAAGGGGATTTTATGGAAAAATGAGAAGAGTACATTCACTCAAAACTTGCATGGAAATAATTTACTATTATAACAATGGAGAGTCAATTAGAATGCATACCGTAAAGAAGAAAGGGGACAACAGGTTCAAGGGGACCCAAGCATGTCATATAAATGCATTAAGGGAAGTCATTAAAAGCAAGAATAGCTAACTTAGAAAAATGGAAGGTTGTCTTAATGAAGAGAAAAGAAGGAATATAAACTTTGGCAGAACAAATGCAAGGAAGCAATTAAGCATGCTAAGAGGAATTTTGAGGAGCACATTGCTAAGAACATCAAGGAAAGTAACACGAACATCTTTAAGAACATCAGAAGAAGGAATCCAACCAGAAAAGCCATTGGGCCATTAAATAATAATGGACAGAAAAGGGTAATTAAAGAGGACATAGAGATTTCAGAGAAGCTAAATGAATTCTTTGCTCCTTCTTTCACTGAGGAAGACAAAGGACCTGTGCCTGTAGCTGAGCCAAACCTTTCAGAGAATTGCCTGTGTTGTTTGCCTCCTGTCCAGCTGTCAATCAGGAGGCAAAATAGGAGGGGGTCCCTGCATATCAGTTTGCCTTCTATCCATCTGCTGTAGGCTGGATGGGAGGCAAGGTGGGCCACAGGTTGGCTTTGAATGCGTGGCTGTGGGTGGAATGACAGCTGAAGTGGCAACTGTTGGTAACACTGTGCTAATGCCCAGTTATCCCTCCAGATCACCTCAAAAGGATACAGCCCCCTCTTTCCAGGAGTTGGCATCACCGTGGAGACATGATGGTGAATGTTGGTGGTATGTCTGCCAGGGGAACATATCAGATTTGGCCTATTTCCCCAGGAGGGGCTAAGCTTCCCTTTGCCCATGAAGTCAAAGCCCCCTTGCATTTTTCCCATTCACTTTAGTGCACAGAAAATGGGAAGAATACTTGTGTGTACATTGCTAGTAAATAACTCTTCTTTTTCTCTGCCAAGATGGAGACATTTCTAAAAAAACAAATCTAATTTTGGATCTTTGATAAAGCCTTGCACACATCATGCATGTAAGTCTGGTCATAATTCTGTATTTCCAGCTGAAATGCCAACAAACATCCCAATCATGTAGGTTCACATGAGGTCCAGGGGTTCTTGTGCCTTGCCTAAGTCCTGCCTTTCCTTGGTACATCTCTCAGAGTAGGGGATTCTGGGAGATACAAGGTATCACCTGGTTGGTTTCCAAACCTTACTGACAGAATACCCACTGTACTCTACATTAGATAGTGAGCCAATTTGGTCTCATGGTTATGGAACTGGACTCTCATCTGGGAATGCCGGGCTTGATTCCGTCCTCCCCCATGAAGCCAGCTGGGTGACCTGGGTGACATTAGTGGTGTAGAAAAGTCAACTCCTCCTCCTCCTCCTCCTCCTCCTCCTCCTCCTCATCATCATCATCATCATTCTTCTTGATACCCTGGACTCTGCAAAGAGCAGAAATCCTTCAGAGTGCAAGAATCCATTCCTTTCTGTAGAAGAAGTTCTTTTGTCTCTTGTATGATCAGGAGAGCCATGACCATGTCAGAGTCTGTCTCTAAGTCCTGCCAGGAGGAGTAAAAATAAATCTTGTCTGTCCCTAAGATTCAAATCACCCATATCTGGGGATGTGTGGAACATAAGCAAAGAGAGGTTTGCTGCAAATGGAAGGAATACAGCCAATACTGAGGGAAAGGGAGCCTTCCTTCCAGAAAGACTGCATTCCTCTTTGAAGAACGTACTGTTGCTGGAGTTTTGATTAGGATAAACATTCTGCCACTGTCCAGGAGTCAGCTGTGAAACTGTCACAGAGTGTTGTTCCAAAATTTGGAAATGATCATTGCTTTGGACTGGGAGTAATTGGAGTCAGTGAGCAAAGCCACCCATTGGTCCTATGATCCATCCATCCATCCATCCATCCATCCATCCATCCATCCATCCATCCATCCATCCATCCATCCATCCATCCATCCATCCATCCATCCATCCATCCATCCATCCATCCATCCATCATCTGTTCTCTCTCTCCCCCATGACATATCTAAAGCACCTTGCATAGTTGCCCTTTGAAGAGTGAACCAAAGTTTTGTGAATGAAATGCAGTTGTCTAACTTGTGCCCAGAGACTTACTTACAAAGGAAAATCCTATTTGGAATTTTGAAAGATGAAGTTTCTGAGAAAGAGAATATGGAAGATGAGAAGAGAGTGGTAGAGTTGGACCATGCACCATTTGAGGAAGCTTTGTGGGAAAGCTAATTCTGCACAGAAGAAAATGGCCACATCTGAGACCTTTGGTTATAGGGTGGGATAGAAACTCAAATACATGAAAAAATTAATATGGTTGCAGTGAAATGAAATATCCTGGGGCTGTGACTGTGATCGAATAACTCTGGGATTCTTAAGGAAGCAAGAAACATGAAATGAAAATGCAAGGAAAGGATCCCGAGAGAGCCCAAAGATGTGACCCCACATGCCTCAGCCCAGAACCAGAGAATTCTTTGAGCCCTGAGCCTGTCTGGATTCTAAATAGGAGCAAGGGAAGGAATCCTTCAACTGTCCCTGTTCTCACTGGCACAGTGGCCACCTATGCTTGAAGTGTGGTGAAATTTCCCAGGACAGCTGGGTTTGCAAGGCTCTTTCCAGAAGCATGGGTAGCAGGTCCTCAGGGGATGGCTGTGAGCTGCTGGAAGAGGAGTAAGATAGGACCAGTTGCTTGGAGGGTGCTGTTGTGACAGACATCAGGGACAGGAAGGAGGGCTCAAAAATTGCTTGGATGATTTCTCTGGACAGAGACAGTGGTAGACAAAAGGATCAGCCAGCATCTAGCCAGAGATATATAGCCTCCTCTGAATGTCTCCCAGAAGTCACATAGCCATCAGAGGTAGGTAGCCATGAATGCCCCCTTTTTCATGTCTACCAGCACTAGCCAGTCCATATGGAAGCCCACAAGGACACCGGAAGTGCACACCTTCCTCATAGGTTTACCAGCACCTGTCCTTCAGAGACACAAGGCATTCTATGGAGCTGCATTGAGCATTATTCTGGATGATATCCTGGAACAGGGATGTGACATTTGGTTATGGAAGGTACGACACTAGCCTGAGGATGGCAGGTGGTTTTTGTAAAAAGACAAGGAAGATGATAATGGGTCGAGTGGTTAGGGAGTCGGACTCTTCTATGGGAATACTGGGTTAGATTCTGCCCTCCCCCAAGAAGCCAGCTGGGTGACCTTGGGCTAGTCACAGCTTTCTTCTGAGCTCTCACAGCCCCATCTACCTCACAGGGTGTTCTGTTAAAGGGAGAAGAATAGAAGCTTTGTAAGCCACTTTGAGTCCCCTTAAAAGGGCAAGGAAAACAGGGTAGAAAAGCCAACTCTTCTTCGTCTCTTCTTCCAAATCATCTGGCCTGGTTAAAGGTGAGCAGAAAGCATTCCAAGCCATTTCAAGTGGATATCAATAGCTGCCTTAGCTGTGCTTAGCTGTACTTACTAGAGGCAACTTCCTGGTACTCCTGATTTTCTGGTATTGTGCCAGATGTTAAACTGAATAAATAGAGGGCTTTCCCCAATTCTTCAGGAGTGGCTGGGACATTGGATGGCTCTCACCTCCACTCGTGTTGGAGTTACCCCTTGTACTCACCAGTATGAAGTCCCTGGTACTTCTCTTCTTAATCGCTTCCTTGGCATTCCACAGTCAGGCCATGCAATGCCTCAAGCCCGAAGATTTTTCCAATTCATTAACTGATGGGCGGGCTGCTATTGATAAGGAAGGTAAGATAAGCCTAAATTACATAGTATAGAAAAATGCCATGAGATGTGTGAATGTCCCCAGAATAACCTCAGGTCAGAACATGTAGGAATCAGGATCTATATAAAATTTCAAGTCTGCATGACATGACCTTGTCTGATGTCCTTTCCAAAGTAGTTCATTGCACAATGGCTGCTGGAGTTAGTCTGACATCCAGACATCTCATCAATTTCTCCATTTCCTTAGGGTGCTCCCCCCCCCCCAGTTCTCTGTCTTTCCTCCTGATTTGTAAACCACAAGTACGGTAGGCATTTGTTGTTACTTGCTTTGGGTTTTGGAAAGTGCTGAAATCTTGTCTTTTTCTTTTCGTTTTTAAACTAATAATTAGGGCTGTGCTTGGATGTTCTTAACATTCAAAATTCAATCAAATTCGCTCAAATGTGTACATTTGAACTCGGAATAGAAAATCTACACATTCAAATTTATAAGTTTGAACAATTCTTGAATGTTCTGAAACATTCGTTTGAATTATTCAAAACATCTGAATGTGCAGATATGTATGTACAGGTATGATTGCATACATACGAATGTACACATATGTATCTCATATGTATCTGTATGCATTTGTGTATGAAATGCATATAGATTGATGTGACACATAACCTTGGGATATATGAGCACTAGGGATGAGCAGGAATGTGTTATTTAACATTCAATTTGTAATGAATTCTTTGACATTAAGTTCATAATGAATTGAATGTTTGAACACTTGTATTTGTATGAAAAAAACCTTACAACGTGGTTGAATTCTATTCAATATGAATCTATTCATACAAATTCATACTAATTTCAGATATGAACAAATACTTATTGGATAAAAATGAATATGTATCGAATACAAATAAATATGCATTTGATACGTATCATAGATATGTATCTGATACATATCCCTTAAAAATCTGCTTTGAAAGCATCAAATTTGACCTGAATTCACTTTGAATCTGCTCTCAATCCATGTCAGATGCTCTCCAGATCCAATGCAGATATGACTGGGGCAGCTGCTTTCCCCCCTCCCCAGTTTAAAGAAATGTCTGAATTATTTGTACAAATGTTCAAAAACAATATTTGTATGAATGTCAAAGTACAAATATTGTAATATTTGATTTGTGTACAAATGTCTGAATTCGTAGAGATTTGTACGAATAATGAATGCCATGAATATTGTCAATAATGAGGTATTGCTTTGCAGACTTAATTTAGAGTCCTTCTGCTCCCTTTTCCTTATGGAAAGCACAAGGTCTCCTCTGAGCATTCCTATTGTCTGAAAGAAAATTTATCTCTGATCCAGTTTTTTTAACAGCCTCTTTGCTTACTGATCCAGACAAGCCTAGTACTAAATCTTGCAAGATTCAGTTATTCATTGATATCCTACTGTTCATCTAAAGGTCTTAAGCAGGGAGGTGCACAAATTATTTTTTTTAATTTGATCCGTGTTTAATACAAATGTTCAATCCCATACAAAACTTGGTACGAATGTAGCAAAACATTCCATTCAAATATTAATGTTATTCTTCGAATGTCCAAATTTGGCCAAATTCATATGAATTTTGAATGTTAGATATATTCTTGAAGGCAGCTCAGTGAAAAGATTTCATAAAGGCACAATGCAAAAGTCAACCAACCACTGGAACATTGTGGCCAAGATGTCCGTATTGAGAAAATCCAAAGCTCAGCATGAAGGCCCCTCATTCACCACATTCAATTTCAATTTCACTTTATTTTCCCCAAGAAAAACAAGAGGAAGGAAAAGATAATCCCAAAATAAAAAAAGGATAATTCCTGAGTGTGGCATTACTTCAGTAACCAGCCATGTAGAAAAGAGGGCAGGAGTTCTGCACCATTAATGGTGGCCAAAAAGAGATGACTGCAGATGTTTCTGTCTTCCTCACAAGTTATACCTGCTGAAATAGACTAGTACTTCTTATCCCTTTTCCATATAGATAGCCAACGGTCTCCTCTATCGAGATATTTTTTTCATGATATCACCCCTTCAGGGCATCAAATTTATTTTTTCCATTTTCTTCTTTTCCATACAGACATGAAACTTCCGCTTCCACCTGTAAAAGTCCCTTGCCTTGTTCCTTGGGGGTACTGTTTATTGAGAAAATATAGATGCCAATCAGGCTACGTGGTAAGGGAAGCTTTCAACAACTGCGTCTCAAAGAAAACAGAGAAGTGTTGCGTCGATAGCCATCCTTCAATAACTTTCTAAACAAAACAACAACAACACTAAAGTGTTGTGTCGACATCTAGTATCCAAAGAAGAACCCTTCAGCTTCCAAGAAGGACCTGTCGCACCCCTTCCAGTGAATATCTCAATATGCCTGACTGTGTCCAAACGAGTACATTGTTAGCAACATATCCCTTGTTCAGGACGCTAACTGGTATTGGCTTCATGGAAGACTTATGACTGACCATTTTCCTTGTAGGAGGACAATTCTGACTAATGTTTCTAAATATCTCTTGGATTTCTTTTGTTTAAACACCAAAGATACAGGTGGCCTTGATGTTGAATTCATTTCTGCTCCTCAACCCAGTTTTATCAACCAAATAAAAAAATAAACCAACCTACTTGCTGGTTTCTTTTATTCTCCTCTATACATGAACCCTTCATTTGTAAGGGCAGAAAAAACGTCCAATCCAGTTTTAATGGTAGGATCCACACAGTGTGCCTTTGGTGCCCTGTGAGTTCACGTGTGATTCACTGCACCCTCCTGGCTCTGTGGTGGCACTGGAAGTGTATGGGATCTCCTCCACTCCACCCTCGTCCAGCAGGATCCTGAAATAAACACTCATTGGCACATATTAGTGGCACAGTGGCACATAGACCACTTTCCACAAGCTCTTTGGTCACACACCTGTTACTGTGAGTTGTGTGGGCTTCCCTGTTTGCTTCGTTTGAGCCACATTGCATAGGACTCCTTTTGGGATTACCAGAAATGGCTGACTTCTCTGCAAGCATTGCTGGTATTTCTGAAACAATCTTAGCCATAAGCATCACAGCTTGGGAGGAAAAGTTCCAGGGCTGCATTGGTCTAGTGGTTAGGGAGCCGGACTCTTATCTGTGAATCCTGGGTTTGATTCCACACTCCCCCATGAAGCCAGCTGGGTGACCTTGGGCTAGTCACAGCTCTCTTCTGAGCTCTCACAGCCCCACCTACCTCACAGGGTTTTCTGTTGTGGGGAGAACAGAAAGCTTTGTCAGCCACTTTGAGTCCCCTTATATGAATCTTCTTCTAATCATAGAATCCTAGACTTGGAAGGGACCTCCAGGGTCATGGAGTCCAACCCCATGCTCAATGCAGGATTTTCTAAACTATCCCAGACAGATGTAGGTCCAGCCTCTGCTTGAAGACCCCCAGTGAAGGACATATTCACTACCTCCCGTGGCAGTCTATTCCACTGGCTGATCACCCTTACTGTCAGGAAATTTTTCCTAATATCTAATCTATATTGACTCCCTTGAAGTTTCATCCCATTGTTTCTAGTCCTCCCATTTATTACAAGTGAGAACAGGGACAATCCCTCTTCTTCTTGCTCCTCCTCCTCCTCCTCCTCACCCATATTGGCAGCAGTCATGGAAACCAGAGATGTTCAAAGGTTGGTTTGTATTTGGAAATTCTTTCTTAAAGTTAGTGTTCAAAGCTGTTTCCATCAAACAGAATAGGTAGTTGGAGCAAAAGTCAGGTTGGCAAACTTATGAATTGTTTGACTAAGTCTTTGGTGTATTTCAGTATCTGAATAGCCTTCAACTAACTATGGTCCTCTGTTTTAGATTCTGTACAAGTGCCAGCGATGGGACATGGTGGTAGAGAATACAGCGATGGCTGTGTGCATGGCAGACAGCTTAAAGGGGATTTTATGGGGAAATGAGAAGAGTACATTCACTTCAAAATTTCATGGAAATGATTTACTATTATAACAATGGAGACTCAATTAGAATGCATACTGTAAAGAAGAAAGAGGACAACAGGTTCAAGGGGACACAAGCGTGACTTATAAATGCATTAAGGGAAGTCATTAAAAGCAAGAATAGCTAACTTAGAGAAATGGAAGGTTGTCTTAATGAAGAGAAAAGAAGGAATATAAACTTTGGCAGAACAAATGCAAGGAAGCAATTAAGCATGCTAAGAGGAATTTTGAGGAGCACATTGCTAAGAACATCAAGGAAAGTAACAAGAACATCTTTAAGGACATCAGAAGAAGGAATCCAACCAGAAAAGCCATTGGGCCATTAAATAATAATGGACAGAAAAGGGTAATTAAAGAGGACATAGAGATTTCAGAGAAGCTAAATGAATTCTTGGCTCCTTCTTTTACTGAGGAAGACAAAGGACCTGTGCCTGTAGCTGAGCCAAACCTTTCAGAGAATTGCCTGTGTTGCTTGCCTCCTGTCCAGCTGTCTATCAGGAGGCACAATAGGAGGGGGTCCCTGCTATGAGCAGATGTGGGTGGAGTGGGTAAAGTGACAACTGAAGTGGCAAATGTTGGTAACACTGTGCTAATGCCCAGCTGTCCCTCCAGATCACATCAAAAGGATACAGCCCCCACCTTCCATGGGTTGGCATCGCCATGGAGACATGATGGTGAATTGTGGTGGTATGTCTGCCAGGGAACGTGGTCAAATTTGACCAATTTCCCCAGGAAGGCCTGCTTCCCTTTGCCCATGAAGTCAAAGCCCCCTTGTATTTTCCCCATTCACTTCAATGCACAGAATATGGGAAGAATACTTGTGTGTACATTGCGAGTTAACAACTTTTCTTTTTCTGTGCCAAGATGGAGACTTTCTAGTAGATCCTGATTAAATAGAGCACCCAATGCATTTCCATGCGTGGTCTAGCACTCAAAGTGAAAATGCTGGAGCATCCATGTGGTGAATCTGGATCTACCCACAAGGGGCCGACCTGTCACACCGGGTGTTTTGGGGGACAGGGGATGCAATCTCCATAGATTCTCCAGAGAATCTCTGAAGATTCTCAGGACCGGCTCCAGAGAATCTCCGGTGCTATCTGCCGTAAACTTTGAAGATTCTCCAGAACCTTTGACAAAGGCATTGCTCTTGCATGGGGTCCTGTTTGGAGCCTGTGCTATTCTTTGAAGGTAACACAGAATGTGCTCAGGCTTCAAAGCTTTGAGTCTTGGGGCTCCCCCCCCCTTGGGTCCCCCCTAAGCCACCCACAGACCCCATTGCCCATTAATGGTGGAAACAGCCTCTGTATAATCCGAATTTGATGCCTGAAGACCTCATTGTAGACTCCTTTAATGGGGTCTACAGAGAATCCAGATTATAGGTCCTGAAGGACCCATATGATGCTGATTTCCCTACAGTGCCTGACAAAAGTTCTGTCGCTTATCCATGTTGTTGAAACCAAAGCCTATAACCTGACTTAAAATTCATCCATTGGTTTTAGAAATGACTCATATGAAAGCTGAAACCCTCCCAAATGAGGTTTTTAAAAAGAAAATAAATTTGCTTCACTGCTGAAATATTGATCACTTAGTGAACACAGAAAGGTCAGATTTTGGCTAGACAAAAGTTTTGTCGCCCACAAAAAGTAATGTGAAAATCAAACAGATAATTCACTTCAACTACAAAGATATGTTTCATAACATTGGTGAATGAAGTTGTGGTGCTATTAGAGCCATATTTAATATTTTGTGTGACTTCCATGAGCCTGAAGGACTGCATCCATGCATTTCGGCAATGATTCATACAATTTATTGATGAAGTCATCAGGAATAGTAAAGAATGCAGTTTTACATGCCTCCCAGAGTTCATCAAGATTCTTTGGTTTTGTGTTCCAAGCTTCCTCTTTCATCCTACCCCAAACATGCTCAATGATGTTCATATCTGGTGACTGGGCTGGCCAGTCCTGGAGCACCTTGATCTTCTTTGCCTTGAGAAACTTTGATGTAGAGATGGATGTATGAGATGGAGTGCCATCCTGCTGCAAAATTTGACCCCTTTTATGATTGGGAATGTAAGAGGTAGCTAATACGTCTTGATATTTTAGGCTATTGATATTGCCTTCCACCTTGCAAATGTTTCGCACACCCCTATACTGAATGTAACCCCAGACCATGATCTTTCCACCACCAAACTTAACTGTTTTCTGGGTATATCTTGGATCCATATGGGCTCCAGTAGGTCTCCTGCAGTATTTGTGGCAGCTGTGGTGTAATTCAACTGAAGATTCATCTGAGAAATCCACCTTCTGCCACTTTTCCAGCATCCATCCATTTAGTAGGCTGTGGGCCTTGGCAAATGCCACACGGTTTTTTAATTGCCTTTTGTTTAGTGCTGCCTTCTGGGCACTGATTCGACCATGGAGGCCATTTCGAGACAGAATCCTACAAACTGTTCTAGTTGACACAGGGACTTGAGGTGACCAGGTCTGTTGGAGCTCTGCTGCAGTGGAAGAAGGGCTGGCTTTTGATTTTCGAACCAACAAACGTTCCTCCTGAGCAGTCGTCTTGCGGGGTCTGCCAGACCTGGGCTTGTCAAAAATATCTCCAGTCTCTTCAAATCTTTTTGTAATTCTTTGTACTTGACGCTGAGACACATTAAAGGTGCCAGCCACCTCTGCAGAGGATCTGGTCTTCAGTCTCCTGATAATCAAGGCTTTGGTCGCAGGGTGGATATTTGGCATGTTGTCAGAGGTCAAGTTGCAGTTCAAGTGAAGGTCTGGAGTGCTAGAGTTCTTTTTATACACACCCACTAATTATCTGATCAATTAGTGAGCACAGGTGAGGCTGTAAACTAGGATTAGGTGCATTATATGACAAGGCGACAAAACTTTGTCTAGCCAAAATCTGACCTTTCTGTGTTCATTAAATGATCAATATTTCAGCAGTGAAGCAAATTTATTTTCTTTTTAAAAACCTCATTTGGGAGGGTTTCAACTTTCATATGAGTCATTTCTAAAACCAATGGATGAATTTTAAGTCAGGTTATAGGCTTTGGTTTCAACAACATGGATAAGCGACAGAACTTTTGTCAGGCACTGTAGAATAGGTGGAAACAAATGTGGCTCTAATGAGGTCTGTAGTGGAAATGGGGACTTCCTACTCTTAGCCAAGTGGGTCCTTAATGGGTACTTAGTGCTAGTGGAGAAACACCCATAGCCTCCTCTGGATGTCTCCCAGAAGTCATATAGCCATCAGAGATAGGTAGCCATGAAGGCCCCCTCTTTCATGTCTACCAGTATTACCCAGTTGCATATGGAAGCCCACAAGGAGACCTGAAGTGCACACTTTCCCCGCAGGTCTACCGGTACCTGTCCTTCAGAGACACAAGGCATCCAACGGAGCTGCATTAAGCCTTATTCTGGATGTTATCCTGGAACAGGGATGTGACATTTGGATATGGAAGGTTTGGCACTAACCTGAGGATTGTAGGTAGTTTTTTTTTTTCAAAAAACAAGATGATAATGAGTAATTACATTGATAAATCATCTGGCCAGGTTAAAGGTGAGTAGAAAGCATTCCAAGCCATTTCAAGTGCATATCAATAGCTGCCTTAGCTGTGCTTAGCTGTACTTACCAGAGGCAACTTCCTGGTACTCCTGATTCTCTGGTATTGTGCCAGATGTTAAACCAAATAAATACAGGGCTTTTTCCAGTTCTCCAGGAGTGGCTGGGACATTGGATGGCTTCACCTCCACTCGTGTTGGAATTACTGCTAGTGCTGACCAGTATGAAGTCCCTGGTACTTTTCTTAATGGCCTCCTTGGCGTTCTACACTCAGGCCACGACATGGATCACACCCTATCATCTAAATGATCCACGGTCTATTTTTGAGAAGGATGGTAAGATGAGTCTAAATTACATAGTATAGAGAAATGCCAGGAGATACATGAATGTCCCAGGAGGAACCTCAGCTGTAGAAATAACCTCAGGTCAGAATATGTAGGAATCAGGATCTACAGAGAAGTCAGGTCCACACGACATGACCTTGTCTGATGTCCTTTCCAAAGTAGTTTGTTGCCCAATGGCTGTTGGTTTTAGACTGACATCCAGACATCTCACCAATTTCTCCATTTCCTTATGGCTCTAGTTTGCTACTGCAATGGTGCTTTCACCCCGGTTTTTTGTCTTTCCTCCTGATTTATAAACCAGAAATATGATAGGCATTTGTTCTTACTTGCTTTCGGTTTTAGAATGCGCTGGAATCTTGCCTTTTTTACGTTCAGGGCTGTGCATGAATCTTTTTAACATTTGAAATTCAATCAAAAGTTCCAAAACTTTAGTGCAAATGATTCCGAACATTTGAATGCACGGATACATATGTACAGGTATGATTGTACACATACGAATGTACACATATGTACCTGTATGCGTCTCATATGGATCTGTATGCATTTGTGTACGAAATGCCTACAGATTTGTATGACACATTCGAATGATGTTGTCATCAGTATCTTCAAATACAAATGTTGTTGACATCCGTATCTTCAAATTTGAATCTAACGTTCAAATGAATGGATTCAAATTTATTTGATTTGAATCAGATTTTGTTGAATTCGGATTCTAAACATTCAAATTGAACTGAAATGTTTTGACATTCAATTCAAATCAAATTCAAATTTTTAAAAAAACATTCATCCACATCCCTACTAATAATACTAAGGTAAAATGCCAGACTCTTAATTTTTCCTTTTCTTCCTTTTCTTCCTTTTTTAAAACAACTTCCATGGTTCTCAACCAGAATAGCCAAGAGAAGCCAAGGATCATGGAGTATGTAGTTCTGTAAGCTTTGCAAGCAACCCATGATAAATCTTGAGATATATGAGCAATAGGGATGTGCCCAATTATTTTTTGACATTCAATTGGTAAAAAATTGAATGTTTGAACACTCATATTCATACCTTTCCCAGGTATGTTTCTGATATATATCCCATAAGAATCCACTCTAAAATCATCAAATTTGACCTGAATCCACTTTGAATCCACTCCCAATCCACGTCGAATTGCAGATGTGACTGGGGCACTTGCTTTCCCACCTCCCCAGTTTAAAGAAATGTCTGAACTATTTGTACAAATGTCCAAAAAGAATATTTGTATGAATGTCAGTGTACAAGTTTGCACAGATTTGTACAAATAATGAATGTTCTGAATATTGTATATAATGAGGACAGGTATTGCTTGACAGACTTAATTTTGAGGGGCTCCTGGGCATTCCTAATGTCTTAAAGAAAATTTATTTCTATCAATAAAGCCTAATAATAATCTTGCAAAATTTAGTTATTCATTGATATCCTACCATTAAACTAAAGGTCCTAAATACAGATGTGCAGAAATGATTTATTTTTTATTTGATTCATGTTTGATACAAATGTTCAATCCCATACAAATCCCATGGAAAGCTCATATGAATGTAGCAAACGATTCCATTCGAATTTTAATGTTAATCTTCGAATGTCCAAATTTGGCCAAATTCATATGAATTTTGAATGTTAGGTATATTCTTGAAAGTAGCTCACAATGTTCAGTGAAAAGATTTCATAAAGAAACAATGCAAAATCAATCAGCCACTGGAACATTGTGCCCAAAATGTCCCAATCCAGGAAAGTCCAAAGCTCAGCATGAAGGTCCCTCATTCACCACATTCACTTTCACTTTCACTTTATTTTCCCCAAGAGGAAAGAAAACGTAATACCAAAATAAAAAAGGAGAATTCCCGAGCTTAGTATTACATCAGTAACCAAACATGTAGAAAAGAGGGCAGGAGTTCTGCACCATTAATGGTTGCCAAAAAGAGGCCACTGCAGAAATAGGCTAGTCCTTCTGCTCCCTGTTCCTTATGGAAAGCTTACGGTCTCCTCTGTCGAGTTAAATTATTCCTCGTGCCACATCATCAGGGAATAAAATTTCTTTTCCCCATATTCTTCTTTTGCATGCAGACATGAGCCTTAGAACTCCAGTCCGAAGAGGGAGAATGCCTTGCCTTGGCCCTTGGGGATACTGTTTATTAAAACAATATCGCTGTGACTCAGGTTACGTGGTAAAGCAACGTTTCAGTGAATGCTCAAACAAAAAAACACTAAAGTGTTGTGTCGATACCTAACATCCGGGGAGGAACCCTTCAGCTTCCAAGAAAGATCTGTCACACCCCTTTCAGTGAATATCTCAATATGCCTGACTGTGTCCATATGAGTACATTGTGGCAGCATTTCCCTTGTTCAGGAAGCTTACCTGGTATTGGTTGAACTGAGGCTTTATGACTGACCATTTCCCTGTAGGACATTGGTTCTCAACCAATTCCAACAAGTGTTTTCTAAATATGTTGTGGATTTATTTTGGTTAGCCACCAAAGAAGCAAGTGGCAGTGATGTTGAATTTACTTCTGCTCCTTGATCGAGTTTTATTATCCTAATAAATCAACAAATAAGCAAACCTACTTGCTGGCTTCCTTTATTCTACTTTATATACAACCCCTTTGTGTGTGAGTACAAAAAAAAAGCCCAGTCCAATATTTTTTTTGGTAGGATCCACAAGGTTTACTCTTGGTGTCATGAACTCCCGTAAGGGCGTACATATTTTTCACTGTATAATCTTGCCACTGTGGGGTCACTGGGACCCCATAGAATCTGCACATTCCACCCTCACCCACACGGCATCCAAATTTGTACGAATAAGGAATATTTTGAAAATTCGTGCACATCCCAAATAAAGTGAACCTTTAAAGGCAAGAATAGATAACTTAGAACATTGGAAGGTTTTCTTAATGAGGAGAACAGAAGGAAAATAAACTTTGGCAGAATACATGCAAGGAAGCAATTAGGAATGCTAAGAAGAATTTTGAGGAGCACATTGCTAAGAACATCAAGAAAAGTAACAAGAACATCTGTGAGGACATCAGAGTGGGAATTAGGTATGCAGATCCCAGAAGAATGCATACAAATACCATATAAAATCCATACAAAGCTTCATAGGAATCTATCAAAACATTCAATTTGAAGTTCAATCTTTAAATGTGCCAACATTTGATTGAAATATCAATATTCAAATTTGGCTAAATTCAGCTGAATTTTGAATGTTACGAGTATTCATTTATATCCTTAGTAGGAATCCAAGCAGAAAAGCTGTTGGACCATTAAATGATAATGGAAAGAGACAATTATATCAAGCATAGAGATTGCAGAGAGGCTGAATAAATTCTTGGCTCCTTCTTTCCCTGAGGAAGACAAAGGGCACATGCCGGTAGCTGAGCCAAACTTTTCATTGAACCCCCCCCCCCATGCTGCTTTGCCTCCTGTCCACCTGCCAGCTACCAGGTGTTACCAAACTTAGATGTACAGGTATCAAAAGAAGTTCTGATTGCAAAACCTGAATTTGAAATGTACAGGGTTTTGATTTATGAATTTGGCCTTATAAATGGCATAATTGGAATGAAGGGAAGGCAGACCATGAAACATGGAAATGCCTGAGTATGGCAAGACTGTTTCCATATTATTTTGCTGAAAAGACAGGCCTGAGATTTAAACAGGATATGGGGGTTTTTCTTTTGAGATAAAGGCTGTCTGTATGCAAGAGACAAAGTCTGAGTAATCTTCTGAGTCATCTTGATTAGATCAAGGAAGAGAGGTGAGACCTGAGGGATTTTTGCATTACTCCCATTCCGTTTGGAACGGGAGTAGGATGGGAAGCCTAAGACAGCTCACGACGCTTTGAGCATTCACACAGAGAGGCACAGGGATGCGTGTAAACGCATTCCGGAGCGCCCGTGTGCAAATGCTCAAAGCATCGTGAGCTGTCTTAGCCGGCAAATGACGGCAAGGGGCGGGGAGACAGCTGAGGAGGCTCCCGCAGCTGGCGCTGGCTGAAAACAGCTGATTGTCAAAGCTGCGCCGGCGGGGGAGGCAAGCCCGCGGCTGTTAGGGAGAGAGAAGCATGCGCGAACGCTTCTCCTCCTGAATGCCTGCGGGCAGTTCGTGCGCGCCCGAACGCATGTAGAGCAGTTTAAAGTGCTCTACATTTGGAACACGCAGAAGACAGCTCCGGACATGCCGGGACGCAAACTCGGCCGCAGCAAAGCGAATGCTGCGCCCGAAGCTGTCTCCCGCGCGTTCCAAACCCCCGTGTGCGAAAACGTCTCTGGAAAGCCCTTTTTTTCTCTCTTTTTTGGGGTAACATATTTTTAAATAATGAAAGAAATATAGAAACTGGGACAGAGATTATTTTCCCGATGTTAATAAAATAATAAAGAATAAAATGGAATGGATTTTGAAAAGATCTGGGTAAATTAAGATATACAAGAATTTGGAATTACTAGCCAAGTTGTGGAAAGTCTGTTTAAAAAGTTACCAGTACTGGAATGTCAAGATTCTACATTTTACATGACTCACTATTGAAACTTTGACTAAAGATAGATAAGAGAAGTACTTGTGTTTACATATCCCTGATTGATTCAAGCTGAAGAGATCAAACTAAAGTAAACCAGAAGTATTAATTAGAAATTTTAATTAAAATACACAAGGCACAGTGGCTTTTGTAATCATACAAACACACAGTTTTATAATGATTAATAAGGGTTAAGTTTTTCCTTATAAAATCTGAAAGGAGAAACAGAAGCTTTAATGAGGTGTGCTTTTTGGGAAGATATTTAACCTTATTCTCTGAAATAAGATGGTTTTATATTCTACCCATTTTTTTTCCTTTGGGCTTTTATTGTAGGCACAGAGAAAGATTAACTCAAGGTTTGCTTACTAAACTTGATGGGATTTTCAATGTGTTATTTCTTTTAGAGTGGCTAGAATGAGAAACAACAATTAACTGAGAGGAAATAATCTATTTTTAAACTTAAGACCAGGAAATAAAATATTTGGCTTGGGATAATATATATATATCTTTCTGTGTTAATATTATCTTGTTTTACCTTTTTATTTGTTTTCATTAGGAACTGTTGATGAAATTTGGGTTAATTTGTAAAATGTCCACAGGGTTTGGGTAAACACACCTGTCAAAAAGGATTTATTCTGATGTCACAAATTTTGGGTTAAATTTTGTATAAAAATACGTACAGGGAAGAGGTAAAAAGTTAAGTTAGGGTTAGAGTTAGGTTAAATTGGTAAGTTAGGTAGGGAAATTTCTCTTTTGCCATGCCACAGGTTTTTCTCCCCCCCTTCTATCTGTTTGAGAGGAACTGGGTGTCATTTTTTTCTGTGAGAAGGCAGTTTGAATGTCCCACTTCCAGTCTGATTTTGGGTGAGGTTGGAAGAACTTGCTTATTTTATTATTTCTTGTGAAGAACCTTGAACTTTTTTTAAAGATATTTTTGTTCCTGAAGTGGATATGGGTTTGCTGAAAACCTACGTCTGTACAGTTTTTTAAAATTTGGATTCCTAGGAGTGAAAAGGACATCTCAACAGCATATTATTGGTGAGACAGAAGATTCCTTTATATATATTCCATTCATTTCCCCTATTTTTATTTTAAAAATTTTGGGTTAGGTGAAGGGCATTTTTCTAGTATTAGGATTAATTTTCTTTTTCTGGGTTTTATGTCTTTAAGATTTGAAATTGTTCTTGTGGGAACTTTATTCTCATTTCTTAAATTTTTATGTTTTCACCCATAAAAGGAAATTTTATGGTGTTTTAGGAATTTTTGCTGCATAACTATAAACTAGTTGTCTCAATAAAATGAGATGTACTTACTTTAATGCATTTACCTTAATAGAAAATGCTCATTTATTTAGCCATGTTTGGGATTTTGCATGTTTGTTCTTTGGAATGTTTAAATGAAATATGTCTCTTAGATGGCTTTACATTTCATTTTAACTTTTCTTCTGTATTTCTAATAAAGTATTTCCAATGATTTAACAAGGAATACTGGCTTTTTGAGTTTGAAATGAGTTTTATCTCTGTTTATGGCATTTTTTGTTATGTAAAAACCTGTGTAAACAATCCGGCTAAACCCTTTAATTTAAATTTGGTGTATTTTTGGGCTTCAAATTAATCCAAATTATCCAAAATTCTACTCCACATTGTTAACGCAGGTAGGAGGTGAAAGTCTATGGGATGCCTTGTGCTGCCTTGCCAGGCATCAATCAGGAGATGAATCCGGAGGACATCCCCCCATGTCTGCTTGCTTCCTGTCTACCTGCCAGAGACTGGATGGGAGGTGAGGCGGGGAGCAGGTTGGATCTGGACTGTGGATGGAGTGGCAGCAGAAGTGGTGACAGTTGGCCACACTGTGAGCAAGTGCCTCGTTGTCCCTCCAGAGTTAATAAAAAAGTTGCCACTTCCACACCCCTCTCCCTCCCTCCCTCCAGTTGTGAGCATCTCATAACCAGCCTTCAAAAGTTCCCAAAAGGACATCTGAATCACCCAGCACCAGCCAAGAGATATACAGCCTCCTCTTAATGGCTCACCCATAGCCATCAGATGAAGGGAGCATTGAAGTCTCCATTTTTCATGTCTACCAGCGTTAAACAGTTGCGCATGGAAGCCCAGAAGGAGACCTGCAGTGCACAACTTCCTCACAGGTCACCCAGCACCTGGCCTTCAAAGACACATGGCATCCTAAGGAGCTGCTCTGGGCCTTATTCCAAATGCTGTCCTGGAACAGGGACTTCGCACGTGCAGATTACGGAAGGTACCACACTAGTATGCAGACGGCAGGTATTTATTATTTATAGTTCTGGTAACTTCTATTAAAACATGAGGAAGAAAATAATGGGCAAGAAGATGGATATTTTAGGAGTTGTCCTGCACCAGGACATTTTCCCGTGTTAGGATTGACAAAGTTTTGAAAAATGGAAGGACAGTTCTTTGGTGTCGATCAACACAAGGAAACCTTCCTCAATAGAAAAATAAAATAGTTCTTAATGGTCAATATTAAAAAGAGTCACAAATGAAGCAGAATGCTACCAATAAGCAAATAAGATTCCCAGTGGGGTAACAGCTTGTCTGGGAATCTGGAGATATATAGAATTAAAGAGGAAAAAAGCCTGTTCTAAGACCCTATAGTATACTGGTTCTCACCCATGAGATCTGGCAGAAGAGACTAGTACAAGATTGTGAGGACATTGGCTTTTCTCTCTCTGAAGAACTGGCAGGCAAGATGCTGGCTTGTAGAGGCTCAGAGGTCTAAGGCAGGCACAGCCATTTCAGCTCTTGCTCTTTAGCTCATGTGATTCAGCAAGTGGGACAGTTTTCAGCTTGTGATTCAGCATGGCAGATTAAACCTTTCAGTGTGCTTGCAGGAGGATTTGGAATTTCCTGCTGAACAAACAAACAAAAGAACCACTTCACTGGTTTACTTGTACACCTGGATGTACAAGTACACCTGGATGGGATGCCATCAACACTTAAGCATCCTCATTTGCAAGGGCGCAGCCCTTTGTTATAGATGCACAGCGGGAGAGAGAGATTGATCTTGGGTATCTGATGAGCCATCAAGTGACCAGGCAGCCATTGGGACCCTTTAAAAATTTGCCTCTGCCTCTGCCTCTGCCCAGGTTTGAATCTCCCGCTGCAAAAGCTGACTGGCTGAGCTCTGCTTAAATACAGAGTCCTGAACTTACAGGAATGGGCAGTCCTGTCCCAGGGAGTCCATCCATTTTCTACTCACACCTCTTTGCATCCAGCTTTTGCAAGCCTAGGTTGGTATTATGATATTCAATATCACTTTTGGCATTAAACTGTAAGTTAGCCTTTGTTTCTGTCGGAGAAGGGAAGGTTTTCAGGTTCATAGGCTTATAGATAAATCATCTGTCCAGGTATAAAATTGACTTGCTGCATTTCTAAGGTTGGATTGAAGGTGAGCAGAAAGCATTTCAGGACATTTCAAATGGACAGTAACAGCTGATTTAGCTGTACTTAGTTGTACTTACTGTAGGCAATTTCCTGGTACACATTGCTAAGAACATCAAGGAAAGTAAAAAGAACATCTTTAAGGACATTAGAAGTAGAAATCCAACCAGAAAAGCCATTGTGCCATTAAATGATAATGGACAGAAAAGGGTAATTAAAGAGGACACAGAGATTTCAGAGGAGCTAAATGAATTCTTGGCTCTTTCTTTCACTGAGGAAAACAAAGGACATATGTCTGTAGCTGAGCCAAACCTTTAAGTGAATTGCCTATGTTGCTTTGCCTTCTGTCCAGCTGTCAATCAGGAGGCAAAATAGGAGGGGGTCCCTGCATATCAGTTTGCCTTCTATCCATCTGCTGTAGGCTGGATGGGAGGCAAGGTGGGCCACAGGTTGGCTTTGAATGAGTGGCAGTGGGTGGAGTGACAGCTGAAGTGGCAACTGTTAGCAACACTGTGATAATGCCCAGCCATCTCTCCAGATCGCCTCAAAAGGATACAACCCCCTCCCTCCTGGTGTGGGCGTCACCATGGAGGCATGATGGCAAATGATGGTGGTCTGATTTGGCCTATTTCCCCAGGAGGGCCCAAGGTTCCCTTTGCCCCTGAAGTCAAAGTCCCCCTGTATTTTCCCCATTCACTTCAATGGACAGAAAATGGGAAGAATCCTTGTGTGCAGATTGCTAGTATACAACTCTTCTTTTTTTCTGCCAGGATGAAGACTTGGATGTTTGCTGTGAATGGAGAGAGTGGTAGATGCATGGATCAGCAAGCATCTGCCCAGAGATATGTCTCCCAAAAGTCATATAGCCATCAGAGGTCGGTAGCCATGAAGGCCCCCTTTTTCTTGTCTACCAGCATTACAGAGCTGCCTATGGAAGCCCACAAGGGGACCGGAAGTGCACACCTTCCTCCAGCACCGGTCCTTCAGAGACACATGGCATCTATGGAGCTGAACTGGGCCTTATTCTGGATGATATCTTGGAAGAGGCATGTGACATTTTGTTATGGAAGGTATAGCACTAGCCTGAGGGTGGCAGGTAGTTTTTGTAAAAAGACAAGGAAGATGATAATGAGTAATTAGATGGATAAATCATCTGGCCAGGCTAAAGCTGAGCAGAAAGCATTCCAAGCCATTTCAAGTGGATATAAATAGCTGCCTTACCAGAGGCAACTTCCTGGTCCTCCTGATTCTCTGGTGTTGTGCCAGATGTTAAACGGAATAAATAGAGGGCTTTCCCCAATTCTTTAGGGGTGGATGGGACATTGGGTGGCTCTCACACCAATTCGTGTTGGAGTTACAGCTTGTACTTACCAGTATGAAGTTCCTGGTACTTCTCTTCTTAATTGCCTCCTTGGCATTCCACACTCAGGACGCGACATGGATCACGCCTGATGAACTTCGCTTTGCAGTAACTGATGAGCAGTCTGCTTTTGAGAAGGATGGTAAGATGAGCCTAAATTGCATAGTATAGAAAAATGCTAGGAGATGCGTGAATGTTCCAGGAAGAATCTCAGCTGCAGAAATAACCTCAGATCAGAATATGTAGGAATCGGGATCTACAGAGAAGTCAATTCTGCATGACATGACCTTGTTCCAATGTTCTTAGCAAATTAGCTAATTTCGCCATTTCCATAGGGCTCTAGTTTGCTACTGCAATGGTGCTTTTCCCCCTGCTTTTCTGTCTTTTCTCCCAATTTATAAACGACAAGTATGGTAGGCATTTGTTGTTACTTGCTTTGGGTTTTGGAAAGTGCTGAAATCTTGCCTTTTTTCTATTCCTTTTTAAACTAGTAATTAGGAATGTGCACAAATGTTCTTAACATTTGAAATTCAAATGTGGACATTCGATCTCGAATAGAATGTCTACACATTCGAATTAAAACATTCCAACACATTTCAAATATCCCGAAACATTCATTTGAATGATTCAAAACATTTGAATGTGCAGATATTTATATACAGTTATGATTATACAGATACCAATGTATACATATGTATCTGTATGCATCTCATATGTATCTGTACGCATTTGAATATGAAATGCCTACAGATTCATACGACACATACAAATGTTGTTGACATCAGTATCTTCATATACAAATGTTGTTGACATTCGTATCTTCAAATTTGAATCTAACATTAGAATGAATGAGTTTGAATGTATTCAATTTGAATCAGATTTTGTTGCATTCGGATTCTAAACATTCCAATCGAGTTTATCTAGCAACCCATGATAAACTTTGAGATATATGAGCACTAGGGATGTGCTCGAATGTGGTTTTTGACATTAAATTTGTAACAAATTCTTTGACATTCAATTGGCAATGAACTGAATCTTCGAAAACTTGTATGAATAGACCCTTTTGAATTTGGTAAAATTATATTCGATATAAATGTATTTGTAGAAATTTGTACAAATATCCAATATGAACAAATAAATACTGGATACAAATGAATATGTATCAAATATGAATTTGGTACCTATCCCAGATATGTATCTGATAATTATCCCATAAGAATCCATTCTGAAATCATTAAATCTGACCTGAATCCACTTTGAATCCACTCTCAATCCATGCCAAATGGCAGATGTGACTGGGGAACCTGCTTTCCCACCTCCCCAGTTTAAAGAAATCCCTGAACTATTTGTACAAATGTCCAAAAAGAATATTCGTATGAATGTCAATGTACGAATATTGTAACATTTGATTTGTGTATGAATGTCTGAATTCATACAGATTTGTACGAATAATGGATGTTATGAATATTGTCCATAATGAGAACAAGTATTGCTCTGCAGACATAATTTTGAGGGGCTCCTGAGCATTCCTTTTCTCTGAAAGAAAATTTATCTCTATCGATTTGCCTGATTCTGTTTTTTAACAGGCTCTTTGCTTACTGATCCAGAAAAGACCAGTACTAAATCTTGCAAGATTTAGTTATTCATTGATATCCTATTGTACTTCTAAAGGTCTTAAGTAGGGATGTGGACAAATGATTTTTTATATTCTATTCATGTTTGATACAAATGTTCAATCCCATACAATTGCATACAATGCTTCATACGAATGTAGCAAAAGATTCCATTCAAATTTGAACGTTAATCTTCAAATGACCAAAAAAGGAGGATTCCTGAGCGAAGCATTACTTCAGTAACCAACCAGGTAGAGAAGAGGGCAGGAGTTCTGCACCATTAATGGCTGCCAAAAAGAGGCCACCGCAGAAATAGGCTAGTCCTTCTGCTCCCTGTTCCTTATGCAAAGCCCCAGTCTCTGCTGTCAAGTTAAATTATTCCCCATGTCACACTGTCAGGGAATCAAATTTCTTTTCCCCATATTCTTCTTTTGCATGCAGACATGAGACTTAAAACTCCAGTCCGAAGAGGGAGAATGCCTTGCTTTGGCCCTTGGGGGTACTGTTTATTCAGACAATATCGCTGTGACTCAGGTTACGTGGTAAAGCAACGTTTCAACGGATGCCCAAACACAAAAACACTAAAGTGTTGTGTCGACATCTAATATCCAGAGAAGAACTCTTCAGCTTCCAAGAAGGACCTGTCGCTCCCCTTCCAGTGAATATCTCAATATGCCTCACTGTGTCCATATGAGTACATTGTTAGCAACATTTCCCTTGTTCAGGACGCTTAACTGATATTGGCTTAACTGAGGCCTGATGACTGGCCATTTCCTTGTAGGAGGACAATTCTAACGTTTTCTAAATATGTGTTGGATTTCTTTTGTTTAACCACCAAAGATACAGGTGGCTATGATGATGAAATCATTTCTGTTCCTCAACCCAGTTTTATTAACCAAATAAACAAATAAACCAACCTACTTGCTGGCTTCCTTTATTCTCCTTTATACAGGAACCATTTATTTGTAAGGGCGGAAAAAACAACCAATCCAGTCTTAATGGTAGGATCCACACAGTGTGCCTTTGGTGCCCTATGAGTTCACGTGTGCTTCACTGCACCCTCCTGGCTCTGTGGTGGCACTGGAAGTGCATGGGATCTCCTCCACTCCACCCTCGTCCAGCAGGATCCTGCAATAAACACTCATTGGCACACATTAGTGGCACGGTGGCACATAGACCACTTTCCACATGCTCTTTGGTCACACACCTGTTACTGTGAGTTGTGTGGGCTTCCCTGTTTGCTTCGTTTGAGCCACATTGCATAGGACTCCCTTTGAGATTTCCAGAAATGGCTGACTTCTCTGCAAGCATTGCTGGTGTTTCTGAAACAATCTTAGCCGTAATCATCACAACTTGGGAGGAAAAGTTCCAGGGCTGGTTTGGTCTAGTGCTTAGTGAGCTGGATGCTTCTCTGGGAATACTGGGTTTGATTCCACACTCCTCCATAAAGCCAAATGGGTGACCTTGGGCTAGTCACGTTCTGACTAGGTTTTTAATCTGGATTTTTAGAAATGAGCACCAAGGGGTCCTTCCTGCCATCCCAACTCCCTTGTTTAAATTTGGGCTTGCAGGGAAGAAATCCTCTCCCCTCAGCAGGGAGAAGGGAGGGGTAGCGATGCTGCTGCAGAGCATGGCATGGCCAAGAACGTCCCTCCTATTTTGAGCTACACCAGAAGACCAGAACAGTAAAACAGGAGGGACTTGCTTGGCCGTGTTCCATGATATCCAGGAGAAGGTTGTGGCTGCTGCAGCTGCCATTCATGGCTCACAGATCAGCTGTCCCTGGTGCGGAAAAGGAGGAGAAGAAGAGCAGAAGGAAAACTGTGGTGGCTGGAGCCCATTGCACTGTGGGGCCTGCAGGGGCCCAGTGGCCTGGTTGCCCATCCCCTCTTGCCCTCTGTGTGACCCCTGCCCAGGGACATCAAGGGCTCAGCCTCCTCCAGAAGGGTGTCCACTCAGCTTGGCCCCACCTGGCCCAGGGGCTCTTCCTCAGGGGGCAGGGCAGCCCTTCTGGCATGGCCCCACCAGGCTTGAGGTGTGGTGGTGGCAGTGGTACAGGGACCAGGAAGGGCTCATGACCATGCTGTCTGATCTTTTGCCAGTCCCTTCCCCCTCCCCCTGTGTTCCTGAATTCAGTTCCAATTCTTCAGTTCACCTCTTATTGCTGGAATTTTCATATTCTCTTTATTTCAAATTTTCTCTCTTCGTTGATGACTAAACCGAATGATGGTCGAGATGGATAAATCACAAGGAGACCTGCAGTGCACACCTTCCTCACAGGTCTCCCAGCACCTGGCCTTCAGAGACACAAGGCGTCCTATGGAGCTGCAGTGGGCCTTACTCTGGATGATATCCTGGAACAGGGACGTGGCATTTGATTATGGAAGGTACAGCACTAGCCTGAGGAAGGCAGGTAGTTTTTGTAAAAAGACCAAGAAGATGATAATGGGTAATTAGATGGATAAATCATCTGGCCAGGCATGAAAGTAACTTGCTGCATTCTTAGGGTCAAGTTAAAGTTCAGCAGAGAGCATCTGAAGCCATTTCAAGTAGATATCAATAGCTGCCTTAGCTGTGCTTAGCTCTACTTACCAGAGGCAACTTCCTGGCACTCCTGATTCCCTGGTATTTTGCCAGAGGTTAAACTGAATAAATACAGGGGCTCTACCCACTTTTTCAGAAGTGTCTGAGTCATTGGATGGCTCTCACCTCCATTTGTAGTGGAGTTACAGCTACTGCTCACCAGTATGAAGTCTCTGGTAGTTCTCTTCTTAATTGCTTATTTGGACTTTCACACTCAGGTCCATATGTGTGTGACAGATGATGAACTTCCAGGAGAAGCAGCTCGACCATGGGCTGTTTTTAGAGTCATGAGAGGGGCTGCAATATGTCCCTGTGAACGTGCCCTTTCTGCAACAGTGTCTGAGCATGTCACATAGCGGCCTATCGTGACAGCGAGGAGGTGCAACTTCCAGGTTCAGACACCGCAGTGTGGGCTGGTAAATGGAAGACCATTCACCCTTCTGGCTGCTTTGGAGAAGGTTTCCTCATGATGAGTGTGAATGGTCCATCTTTACTAGAGGTTTAAGAGCCCAAGTGCACGGCAGCCTAATCAGAGGCCAATTCACTCTAAGGCCTCTAGTCAGACCTCTGGTGAGGGGCATACAAATGTCCATTAGGCTGAAACAGCCTAGAAGCTTGCCAGCCCTCACTAGAGGTGTACTAATTGCTGATTTTGTGCTCCACACCTTTACCAACCTTTACCGCACACCGCTAACTAGTAGTTAAATATTCTGATGTAAATGGAGCAGTGTATGGCTTGGACTCCAAGGGTGCTTCCACACTGACCACTTAACACCCATTAAGAACACATTTTAACCACTTGGGAAAACCACATCCGCACAGCAGCACCCATTAGAGACACATCAGGGAAACCGCTTCCGCATTGACTCCTGTGAGATGTGTCACTAATGGGTGTTAAGCAGCCCTTAAACCGGTTTCCCGGAAGACCACATTGAAGGTAGTCTTAATGGGTACTTGTGCTCTAAATCTGCATTGACGGAGGATGCGTCCACACATGGATGGGAGAGAGAACACATGGGGTGGGACAGGAAGTCACCATGTCGAGTGAGGTGGTGGGAGAAGCCCAGTCCAGCCACGAAGACCCTCTCACATGGGATTCGCCTTGGGCAGGTGCCCAGCTACGGCAGCAGAGGGAGAGCAAGTCTGGATGTAGCGATTCCATGCACAAAAAGCCGGCTTCGGTGCCAGGCGGGCACTGGATCTCGGGCACGCTGCTGATTGGTCCACACATGGCAGGAAAGGAGCAGTGACTGATGACTGAATGCTCCAATCATGCGGCTCCCGGGGCAGCCATCTTGAAATCTGTGCTACTGCATCCGCACAGTGAAGGCATAATCTGTTCCTCACAATCCGTCCTTCCCACGTGTGCGTGGAAGCATGGGGCCTTATTAGATCCATATTTGTTTGAGACAGATCTTGCTAGAGACACATTTCATAAAAACGGATTTACTTAATCCGGATTTCAAGCCGTAACTGCGGAAGCACCCCAAGTTCTGCTCTATGAGATCTGCTGTTGAGCTGGATTTTTTTCCTGAGGTCACATCTTCAGGGAACCACATTTCTTTTCTCCATTTTCTTATTTTGCACACAGGCCCACCTCGTGGTACTACAGTCCTAAGAGAGAAAATCTCTTGCTTTGGTCCTTGCGGATTCTGTCTGCCGAGACAATATTGCTGCCTCTCAGCTTACGTGATGAAGGAACGGTACAACAACTGCCCAAACACACAAGCACAAAAGTTTGGCCTCAATATGTCATTTCCCTATCAGTGAATATCTCAGTACGCCTGACTGTGTCTGTATGAATACACTGCAAACTGAATTCCCATTGTTCAGGAAGCTTATCTAGTATTGATTCATCTGGGAGTATTTCTGATTTCCTATAGCAATCAACTTATGGGCTAACCAGGGATTGGTTGTTGTAGAATGGAAATTACCCTTCATTCTGTGGTTTTTATCTAAGCTGGACTCCTGCCAAGAACTGGTTGTAAGCTTGCCAAAGAATGAAAGCTATTCATTCTTGCCGAAAGAAATATTTGTTATCTCTATGCGTAGTAAGGCATTGTCCACTAGCAACATTATTGTAAAATCTGCTTGTGTGAGTGTTTGCTTTTACACAGGATCAGCAATTCTGTATTGTATATAGAGGCTTGTAATTCTTCAATAAATCATCATACTATGATCACCATACTTGCTACCTCATGACTCTTTAATTATATCATATGGTGCTGGCTGGCTGGCTGCCCATTGCTTGCTATGATTATGCTTGGTTATTGTCTGATGCTCATGAATCAATAGCTATCATTCTCATATTGGTAATGTGTCAACACATTAATAATGCTACAGGTTTAACTGGGGGTTTATGACCTGATTATTTCCTCGAAGGAGCAGGATTCTGAAAAACGTTTCTAAATGTTTGCTTTTTGTGTAACCACCAGAGAACACAGGTGGCAGTGACATTGAATTCACTTCTCCTCCTTGGCAAGCCCAACTCTTTCATCAAAGGTCTTGCAACTAATTCATTGCAGCTCTCGGTCCTTGCTTGCCTCCTTTGTTCTCCTTTATATACAGCCCCTCTAGTTGTGAGTGCAGAAAAACAGCCCACTCCAGTCTTAATGGTAGGATCCACACAGTGCATCTTGGGTGCCATGCTAAGGGTGTACATGTGCTTCACTGCACCCTTATGCCACTGGGACGCTCATAGGATCTGCATACTCAGCAGGCAACCCACAACAATAATAATAAGAGTTGGCTTTTCTACCTGATTTTCTCACCCATTCAAGGGGACTCAAAGTGGCTGACAAATCTTTCCATTCTTCTCCCCACAACAGAGCACCCTGTGAGGTGGGTGAAGAGAACTGTGGCTATCCCAAGGTCACCTGGCTGGCTTCATGGAGGAAGAAGAGTTGGCTTTTCTACCCCACTTTTCTCACCCATTTAAGGGAACTCAAAGTGGCTGACAAAGCTTTCTATTCTTCTCCCCACAACAGAACACCCTGTGAGGTAGGTGGGGCTGTGAGAGCTCAGAAGAGAGCTGTGACTAGCCCAAGGCCACCCAGCTGGCTTGAACAAATATGGGCATAAACACCACCCTGTCTTTTCCTATGTTGTCATGAATCTCACATGAGTATAAGGATTATAATCATGCTGTTAAGTGATTCAGAAGCTGCATGCTTCCTGTACCTGCTTTTATATTAGCTGAGATATACGAAGCCCTAACCTTATACTCACATTAGAATTAAGCTATACTCCTGCATTTTATTTCTCATATGCATGCAACCTGTACTTTCCGGGCGAGTTCCCATTTAAGGAATAAAATGGAATATACATCGAGATTTGCATCGATATGTAAATCGTGTTAAAAGGAAGCAAAGAGCATCTGGCAATCGGATTCAACCCCGATTTTCTGTCCCCACTGTCCTACTATTTAAAACGCTTCAAAAATGTCTTGGGGAAACCATTCTTTCCCCTCCTGAGCCTTTCCCCATCCCTCTCTCCCCATTGGCTTTGATCCGATGACGTGGGGAATCCCAGCCCCCTCCCCCTCCTTTTCCTGGCCCTTTGAAAGGGGAAAGCTTGTTTGTCAAGGCAAGGCAAGTAAGATCCTTCACACACACACACACACACAGAGAGAGAGAGAGAGAGAGAGAGAGCAGCCCCTTGTCTGAGGCAAAAGAGAATCTTGAAAGGCAGAATCTTCTGATCTTCTTCCCTCTCTCTCTCTCTCTCTCTCACACACACACACGTTTTGGCTGCAGCTATGGCTCCTTCCTCTTACCTTTCAGGGAAACCAAAAACTGCTGGCAATGTAGCAACATTGTTATTCGTGTCCGTGGGTGTGGAGTATTGCGTGAACTGTTACTTTGTTATCAGGGAGAAGGAAACTGCTGAAGAAGCCCTGCACTTTAAAAATCTGGCCATAGGCTGTCCTGTCCTGCTGAGAGAAATCCCACCCATTTCATGACAGATTTGCCCCGATAATGCTGTAGCATTCCCACAGCAATAAGGAAGAAGCGTTTTAAAAGCAAAACTGGGAAAACACCAGAAAAATCAGGTGTTTATTTAATTCCGTTTTAAAGCCAAATAATCCTCAAAATAGCCCTAAAACTGATTGTGAATGGGAACGACGAGGATCCAAACAGTTTTTATTTTTTTATTTTTTTAAAAGTTCAATGCATTTTAATATCTTCAGTACAAAAATATTAGAAGTTCCAGCTCACAATTTTAAGAAATCTAGTGCTTTTGAATACTCGAAAATATAAAATATGAACAGCCACTTAGGGTTTTTTTTTTACTTTAAAAAAACGTAACCTTTATTCTAAGTGTTAACTGCAACACTTTATAGCAATTACTGGGAAGCCAGTGACCATATTACAAGTGTAATAACATTAGCAAAATTGTCACTGTGTACACAGCAGCAGTCACCAATTTAATTTTTGATTCATTAACAAAATCCTTATTTGCATGATTAAAATGTCATGCTGGATAAATGCATGTGGCTTATAATAAATCACTGAACAAAAGATCCAAACAGTTTTTAAACCGTTTTACTTGATTGGGGGTGAGAACGGCAAGGATCCAAACCATTTTGAAACTGTTTTGAAACCGTTTTAAGTGATAATGGGAATAGGCCCTTACATTTATGTAGTTCTTACTTGCACTCGCTAAGAATAAAGTGCACATCTCTCCTAACTTTGCTTGTGGTTCCAGTGTTCTGATCACGTTACGCTGTGCAACCTGCCATCTTATCGATAAATCTCAACATGCCTGACTTTGTTTCCAGGGCCTGATGGGTTTGTCTTGGTTCGTTTTTTTTAATCTAAAATGTCTAGCAGTTTTCAAGTTCTTCACCTTGCTTAATGAAAAACTAACAAGCTGATACTTCCTTTTATTTATTTATTTTTACAGTCAATTCAAAGCAAAGCAGGCAATTAAAAGGGACTTTTATTGTTTGCAATTAAATGAACTCTTCTCCTTGATGTGCTCAGGCTTTATCAATTTTCTATCCAATTATTCAAAAGTGCAGCATTTAGAACCAATGAAGGGACAGTCATTGGTATTGAACTCAAGACCCGAGGGACATGGAAATGTGCCAGACATGCAGTGTCCTCTTCCATGGTTACAAAGTGTTCTTCTGGCCCCAGGGTTTAGTTCTTCCTCCAATCCATTTCCTGCATGTAAACAGAAATCAACACATGTCATCATTGTTGGTCGTCAGAGAAGATCAATAGCAAATGTGAGGTTTTCTTATTATAACATAAAGTGCCACCACTAAGGTTAGGAAAAAAACAAATGAATGGATAAGTACAACTGATGCCACTTAAAAGCAAGAAAAGACACAGGTGGCTGCAAATAATTCTTAAAGTATCTTACATTTATGGATAATTTGAGAGGTTTGACCTCGAACTGCAGTGGTTACCAAACTATTTTCCACCAAGGTTGCCAGCAGAGGTTAGAGGTGGAGAATTTTGCTCAACACCCTGGGAACTATATTATAAGGATCCTCAGGACCTGGGGCCTTGCTGCACTTAACATGATTAGGCTGCCTTGAACTAATGCTGGTCAACATCAGGTACAGGAGAACCATTCACACTTGCCAGGAGGGAAACTTCCCCAAAGCATCCCTTACCAGCCAGAAATATGAATGGTCCTGCCATTGATCAGCCTGTGCTGCTGCCTCAAAAGCCATGAGTTGTGCCTCAAAAGCCAGAAGTCACACCTCCTCGCTGTTGCGATTGGCAACTAACAACCATGTCACGTGTTCTGTGATGTGCCTGCAGGATAATGTGGAGGGGTGTGATCAATACCAGTGACACATTTGGGCAGCATGCCCCAACACCACATGGATCGGTCCCCAGCCAACCTGCCACTCCAGGAAGAGCCCACAGAGACCTGCCTGATGACAACAGCAGCCGGCCGGCAATCGATCCAGCAACGCAGCCACACCTGCACAGACAACACACTCCCTGTCCACCCCACACAGTGAGCCGGAAGACATGCAAATGGTTGCACTGCCAGACACTGCAGGTAAGCCTTTGGCAAAGGCTGGCAAAGGTGTGTGCAGCAGGAAATCAGCCATTAGTACAGGTCTAGTGAGCATACACACGTCCACTAGGCTGCTACAGCATGCCCACCCTCACCAGAGCTGTACTAATTGCTTGTTAGATGTAGAGCAGTGCCGGAAACATGGCCACACCTATGTAGACGATGAACTCTCTGCCCACCGCATGCAGCAAGCCTGAAGATGTGCAAATGGCCATGATGCCAGATGCTTCAGGGAAGCCTGTAACAAAGGTTGGTAAAGGTGTTTGCAGCACTAAATCATGCTCCACACCTAATCAAGAATTAGTGCACCTCTAGTGAGGGTGGGCATGCTTCTAGCCTATCGCAGCCAAGTGGGCGTGCGTGTGCACTGCACTAGAGCTGCACTAATGACTGACTCCAGGCCTAAGTACAAGTTGCCCTCTGGTCATGGCCACGTCTCTACTTGTGTAGGAGTTGCCTCCATTAGTTATTGATAGGACCATCCACTGACTTTCTCCTCCTAACTGTCTCCAGTTCAGGAAAATATGTTGCTTTGTCAACAGAGTCGGCAAAAATTGAACCCAGCTGGATTTTATGAAATTCAACTTTTTCATGCCCTGAGAATGCAAGATTTTGGGGTTTTAACCAATCTCTCTTTGGGAGCTCTAAAGGAGTGCTCACTTGTATCAAACTTGAGGGAGATCCTGGAAGTTATTGAACCTCTGCCTCCCCCACTGGGCATGGCTTCTCAGCCACTTGGAAATCCATCCCTGCAGTGCAGATGTCATAACCTTATCTGCACGGATGCTATAAGGAACTAGCAACTATCTCTTTCAGATCAAAGCTCACTGCTTCAAAGTATTAGCAACGGCAAACACAGAGAGCAGTGCATCTTTGTCTTTATCCATTTACTTCATTATGAACAGCCCGAGAACTCAAGAGAAGGAGGATCAGATGTTTCTTCCCAAAAAGACTTTATCTGGCTTTATCACTTTAATCTATGTAAGGCGTATGGATAAACACTATAAACGGCTTTGAGATAACTGGGATTGCTTGTGTCTTTATGGGCCTGATTGCACTTGGCTTTATCCTGGAACATTTCCTGAAATAGGGATCTGCTGTCCACCTGCTAGTGCCCCAAGTGAGGCCTGCCAGAGCATGCATTAGCCTCTGGACAACAAGGTGTTAACTCTGATGTACAAGGCCCTAAATTACTTGGGCCCCAAATATCTAAAGAACATCTTCTCCCATACCGTCCTGCCTGTGCCTTAAGATCTGGAGGGGAGGCCCTCCTGGTTGTTCCAGCACCTTCAGCAGCTAGGCGGGTGGGCACCCAGGAAAGGGCCTTCTCAGTAGTGGCCCCCAAGTTATAGAATAGTCTCCCCCTCAATATGATTCACACCCCTTCCCTGTATATATTCAGGAAGGGGGTGAAGATGCACCTCTTTCCCCTGGTGTTTGGCTAAGGTCATTATACTCCCCCTACCCCTGCCACTGTAGATACTTTTATTTTAATATCTGGGATATTATTTTAAATGTGTTGAATCTTTTAAAAGTCTTTTTATGTATTTTATTGTTTTAATATATGGTATACTGATTTGTAAATTGCTCTTTTAAAGGTGGTCACCTGTCCTGAAACCATTGGGTATAGGGTGGGATAGAAATATAAATAAATAAATAAATAAGCAGACCCCTATCCTGAGATATACTCTGGAGGAAGGCCAAGTGTGACCAGGTGAGAAAAGGATGGAAACGATGAGCAAATTCTCACCTTGCCTTCCATTTTATCATGTTCTAGTCATCCACACTTGTAAATGGCCAGAGCATTGTAAACTTACCTTCATTGCAGGTGGCTACCTGGATGGCCACTGTCACGGAGCCCCACCAGGGCTCTTGGGAGGCAGTGTGGTCAGGATGAGCAGGTGATGTATGCACGACTGCACCTGTGCTGCTGGTCACATGTTCCCCCAGCATCTTGTCCACCCAGAGGAGGTGCGAAGGGAGCTTGCTGGGTTGTCAAAGCCCAGTGGTGAGCATAGGTGTGGGGCTGTTTTAACTGTTCCATGCCTATACTTCTTGGGGGAAAGAGGACATAATTTGTGTCTGGTCCAAGGTGAGCGTTTCACCTTGGAACATTTCACGTCGTTCCAAGTAGCGTGAGAGAGCTGCCTTTTGAGTCCTTGGCAATGCACCTAACAGAGGCAATTTCCTGGTACTTTTGATTCTCTGGCATTTTGCCAGAGGTGAAACTGAATAAATATGGAGGTTCTGCCCACTCATCCAGCTGTGGCTGGGACATTGGATGGCTCACTCTCATTCATACTGGGCTCACAGCTAGTGCTCCACGAATATGAAGACCCTGGTCCTTCTCTTCGTCATGGTCTCCTTGGACTTCCACACTCAGGCCCAGCTCTTCCTGCCACCTGATGATTTTCTGAACACAGTTCACGACAAGAGGGCTGCTTTTAAGGCAGATGGTAAGAGGGATACCAGGAGATGTGCGAATGTCCCAGAAAGAACCTCAGCTGTAGGAACAACCTCGGGCCAGACCAATGCGTGAACAGGGATTGTGGGGTCCCCTTTTATAAGCCTGCAGCAGCGCCAGCAAGAAAAGCTGGAAAAAGAACTTGAGAGCTAAAAGGAGCTTGTCAGTTCTTGCCACCCCTCTTTGGAGGGAGAGAGGCAGCTTGGAGAGAAGCACAGGGCTTCTTGGGAACGGAGGTCTCTCCTCTCGGGCAGGAGAGGGGAAGGGAAGGAGATGGCATAAGTGCCTTTGAGTTTGCCTCGTCTGCTTGAGAGCAAAGGCAGGAGGAAGTTACAGGCTAAGTCAGCCGGTCAGTAAGGAGGCTGGGGTTTTGAGAAGCCTGCAGCTTTGCTTCAAGGGGGAGCAGAGTCCTGAGCTGAGGCTGGCATCTGCTGCAGAGTTGAATAAGGACTAACATGGGACTTGAAAGCCTGATTATTTTGTAACACTAAGCTATTTAAGGACTATACAGGGAACCTTTGCAGTCGGTTTGACTGGCAGGAAGAACAAATTCTTTTACTTGTTTATAGTTATTGCTCTTCTGGGGCTGAATTAAGCTAATTTCGGTTTTACTTATTACTTCGCTCTGCATTATCCAGTCCTGTAAATAATAAACATTTACTGAGTTTCCTTTAAAGCAGAGTTCCGTGCTCTATCCGGTAACCAGTTCAAGTCAAGGTGCATTGGCAGGGGTGCATTGCATCCAACAGGCCATGGGTACTCTCTGGCATTGGGCTGCTGGGATTCCACTTTCAGCAGGGCAACTAGTGGCCTAGTACCAGGGAGGCATCACAGGGATCTACAGAGTTATCAAGCCCACACATCTTGACCTTGTCCAATATCCTTAGCAAAGTTGCTCATTGCCCAATGGCTGTTGGGTTCAGACAGACATCCATTTCTCCATTCCGTTAGGACAGTAGTTTGCTAATGCAGTGGTGCTTTTCCCCGCCCCACCCTTTTGATTTAGATGTTTGGAAGGCACTTTACTTGCTTCGCAATGCAGAAATCAGCATCTTCAAAATCCAGATCTCCAAGTGGACCCCATCTCAAAGATCTGGCCTTTATTCCATTAGGGCTTAGAACCCTTCTAAGACCCCATTAGGAACCTGATTAGTACCTGATTGGTACTAATTGGGAAGGCCCTGTTTTCACCTGGACCTCATTGAAGGCCGCATCTGCAAGGCCCTGTCCCCACGGGAGCAGGGAAAATCTGGATTTAATAGATCCTTCAGGCTCTTAAATATGGATTTTGTGTGGACCTGATTAAAGGTGTCTACAGCGGGGTCTTCAAGATCTGGATCTCCAGAAGAACCCCAGCTCAAGTTCCAGATCTTTGACTGTGCATGGAAAAAAGGGGCAGAAATCCAAATTTCAGGGCTTGAAGGACCCATTAAATCCAGATTCTCCCTGCCCTTGTGGGGACAGGGACTTGTAGATGGGACCTTCAATGGGGTCCAGGTGGGGACAGAGCCTTCCCAATTGGTACGAATCACGTACTAATTGGGTTCCTAATGGGGTCTTAGAAGGGTTCTAAGCCCTAGTGGAAAAAGGCCCCAGGGGTGCTTCCACACAGGCCCATTAAAACACATTACCAACACACACAGGACACATACAGAACACATAGAAAACTTACCTTCTGCACAGGATGCTGGATCCAGGACTCTTCGAGGCAGCTGCTTCCACACTCCGGCTCACAAGACCTGTCCTTAATGGGGTCTCGCCACCGAAAGATCCGGCCTCCGGGAAGACCTCGAAAATTAGGTCTTCCATCTGGTCCCTTTCCTCGATACATTCATAACCAGGATGCTTCGGCACATGGAGAGGCGAAGGGCCAGATGTGCCAGCAGCCGCCATCTTGGTGAGGGTGGAAGCAGGCCAGTTTGCCTCCTTCCGCCCTCCCCCATGTACTGGCAGAAACACACGGTGACTGGCAGCTGCATGCTCCAGTCCCGTGGCTCCTGGGGCGGTGTTGGTGGTGCAGGAGGTTGGATCTCCTTTGGAATGGGTGCTGCGGCTTCCACACAGCACCCAGGGGATCTGGCCAGCCCAGACTGTCCTCCCCATGTATGTGTAGATGTGCGGGGACTCCGAGGATCCGTCCCTATTTTGGACAGATCCTCGGGTGGCCGGATCACCGGGAAATGGATTTTCTTAAATCCATTTCTTGGCGGCAGGTGTGGAAGTACCCCAGGAGTTCTACACCAATAATGGTTACTTGGAAGAAATGACCCTCAGAAGTTTCTGTTTGCATTACAAGCCCAGAGCTGCTATATTATATAGTACTTCTACCTTCCTGACCTTAAGAAAAGTCTAAGCACTACCGTGCCAAGTTAAATTTTTCCTGTATTTCACATCTTCAGCGAATCAAATTTCTTTTCTCCTTTTTCTTCTTTTGCACGCAGACCCAGAACTTCCACTTAGAGTCCAACGTGCAAATATCCCTTGTGTTAAGCCTTGGGGATACTGCTTAGCGAGAGCATATCGGTGTAGGTCAAGTTTTGTGATGAAGGAAAGTTTCAACAACTGTCCTGACACCCGACGACTGAAATGCTGCGTCCTCATCTGAGTACCCAGGAAGCAACCGTTCAGCTATCAAGATTGGCGTGTTCCACCCATTTCAGTTAATATCCTGATAATATGCCTGATTGTGTCTGTATGGGCAGATTTGCATGGATTTTTTTTTTTAAAAAAGGCCGTGTGGAAGTGAGACAGCTTAATGCGAATCTTAATTCGCATTAAGCTGTCCCCATGGTAATGGAGGACAACACGGGTTCCAGGTGAACCTGCCTGTCCCCATGAAAACCATGGTACATCTCTGCATTGGGATACTGTGGTTTTCTTCACCCCTCCCCCTTGCCTGAGCATGCAAACACACACATGCATGCACAGGCAGCATGGAAACCCTCCTGGAGAAACGTCTTCCTCCTTCCCTCACCTCTTTCTCTCTCTCTTTCCTCCACACACACAAAAACAGAGGGTGGAATCCCTGTCAGAGCCTGGATAAAATGATTAAAAGAGCCATGAAAGCCACTACTCTCATTTTAGCGGTGCTCTGTATGTGCATACAACAGCCCATTTCCCTGCCTGAAAGCCACTCAGCTGGGTGCGAAGCAGCTTTCAGGCAGGGAGAGGGGCCGTCAGAGCCCTGATAAAATGTTTAAAATAGCAGTGGCTTTTGCGGGGCTCTGACAGGGATTCCACCCTATCTGTGTGAGTGTGTGTGAGGGAAGGAGAGCTCGGGCTGGAGGAGGGAGAGAGAGAGAGGAGGGAGGGGAAGAGGAATATGTTGCTCCAAGAGGGATTCCCCCCTGTCTGTGCATGCATGCATGTGTGTATGCATGTATGTGTGAGAAGGAGAGAGAGAAATTTCAATCCCCTGAAACCCCTTGGAGCTGTCTATTAATTAGCTCCTTGCCAGGAGACTGACTCATCCAAGTGGAAAGAGGTGCATAATTAATTAGCTCCTTGTTTGGGTCTCCTGCTCTTGCGAGCTGCTATAACCCCCTGATAGTTGCTCAGCTGATTGCAGGGCAGCTGTCAGGCTAACTTGGGCTATTAAGCTGTCAGGTGGGTATAGGGCACCCAGCTGAGCAACTGTCAGGTGGCTATAGGGGCTTTAAAGAGCAGGGAAGATTTTTAAAAATAGACGGGAGAGCCGTCTGTTTTTAGAAATCTTCCCTGCTCTTTGCAGCCTCTATACTCATCTGACAGTTGCTCTGCAACCAAATAACCCGGGAAGCATCCACATGACTGCATTAGGCATGTGGAGAGATAAACAAAAGCTGCCTTTCTCTTCCTGTTGAGGATTTTCCCACCACTGGCCACAGGATGTGACATCACAAGGACCTCTGACCTGCCTGCCCACCAGCCTTCATCCAATCACTTCTCCAGATGTTGCATTGATGTCATTTCCCCCACACCCCTTCTCTGGCTGTATTTAAACCCCTGCAACATTAAAATGAGATCTCTTTTCCTGCTGACTCCTGTCTCAGACTTTTCATTCCCCTCCTCCATTTTCTGTGTTTATTGGGTCAGCCATTAACACCTGGTTGATCTCCAGGATCCTGACCGGTGGAAGCTCGGGTAATATCTATGGTAACAGCTTGTCTATAGCAGCAGCCTCCCAGATGCTGCTCCCTGCTTCCCAGAGCCCTAGAATCAGTCGCGTAATACAGAATGCTATACCTCCAGGCTAGGATAATGTATAAAAGAAGGGAGACTTGGAGGAACTCAGCATGGTCCTTTCCTATTGCTACAACAGTTTTCTTCCAGGTATGGTTCTTCCAGGTATGGTTCTTCTCTATGATTCCAGATCTCTTCTTCACATTGCTACCACCTACTAGGGGTGTACTAGGGGTGGGATTCAATTAGGTTTGAATCAAACATCCAAAAACTGAAATAGATTTCAATGTTTAAAATTCAAATGTATTCACATTTTATTCAATTTGAATGCATTTCAATCTATTCGTGCAAATTTGCATTCCGTATTTGCACATACAAATGTCAAAAACATTCATATGTGCCCATACACATCCTTACACATCCATACACATCTCTACACATCCCGTATACATCCTGTTTTCATCCTGTATGGATCCATATAAATGTGTACATATGCGAGAAAGATGCGTATGGGAAAGTATGCATCATGTACACATACCATTGTCAGAGTTCCAGAAATTCACACTTGTTCAAACATTTAAATTCAAATTTATAGACATTCAATTCAAATTCAAGTGTTCAAATTTGAACAATTTTGATCAAATTTTGAATGTTTCAAATATTTGTGCATATCCCTACCACCTACTGCTACACCAGAGGAAAAAGGCTTTCTGATTTGCTGTTCTGTTCCTGCCACCAAGAAACTTTTGTCTAGCTATGTTGCCTACTCAGCCTGAAGCTGCTTGCTGCATTTGAACTATGGTCTGACTAGTTTGCTTACGTGTCCTTTAATCTGGTCATCACACCTCAAATAGGATATTGTGGAACTGGAAAAGGTGCAGAAAAGGGCAACCAGAATGATTAAGGGGCTGGAACACCTCCCTTACCAGTTTGGTCTAGTGGTTAGGGAGCCGGACTCTTATCTGGGAATACCAGCAGCCTGTTCGCACTTGCATGTATCCTGGAATATATCTTGGGATGGGGGTCTGTTGTCCTCATGCTAATGCAGACTTGGGCAGCCCTCACCTGAGGCCTGCTGTAGCCTGCACTGGCATGTGGACAGCAGGTCTCTGTTCCAGGATATATTCCAGAATCAAGCCAAGTGCAAACAGGCTCCAGGTTCGATTCCGCCCTCCCCCATGAAGCCAGCTCTCTTCTGAGCTTGCACAGCCCCACCTACCTCATAGGGTGTTGGGAGGAGAAGAACAGAAAAAAAGCTTTGTCAGCTGCTTTGAGTCCCCTTAAATGGGCAAGAAAAGCAGGATAGAAAAGCCTCTGCATTTCTTGGATGCAGAGAAAGCCTTCAACAATGTGAACTGGTCCTTTTTATTCCAGGTATTAGAAAAAATGAACTTTGGAGATGATTTTAATAAAGGAATCAGGGCAATATATATGAAGCAACAAGCACAGGTTGTAAGCAACGGTGACTTGACAGACAAATTTGAGATTCAAAAGGGGACGAGGCAAGGTTGCCCATTATCGCCGTTGTAGTTCACATTACCATTAGAGGTATTGAATCAAACTATTATAAGACATGCAGATATTAAAGGTCTTAAAATTAAAAAAGAAGAATTTAAACTAAAAGCCTTTGCAGATGATTTGGCAATAATTTTAACAGATCCTAACAATTCAATAGAAGCATTTAGAAATGAAATTCAAAGCTATGGGAAAGTTGCAGGGCTGAATGTCAATGAAGTCAAGACAAAAGTTATAACTAAAAATATGTTGAAGGATCAAGACCTTTTTCAAGGTAAATCAAGGTATGCAGTGCAAAAAAAATGTTAAGTATCTAGGAGTAATTTTATCAAATCAAAACATCACATTATATAAGAACAATTACTTGAAAACCTGGTCGAGGATCAAACAAGATCTTTTCAAATGGTCAAACCTGCAGTTATCGTTGATGGTAAGGATATGTTATAAAAATGAACATATTACCAAGAATAATGTTTTTATTCCAAGTATTACCAATAATAAACAACGCTAAAGATTTTAAGGTTTGGCAGAAAGACATTTCGAAACTCATATGGCAAGGGAAGAAGCCTAGGATAAGATTTAAATTAATGCAAGACTCTAAAGCAGCGGTTCTCAACCTGGGGGTCAGGACCCCTTTGGGGGTCGAACTATCCTTTCAGAGGGGTCGCGATGAGTCTCCCACAACCCTTTCTCCCACCTCTCAGCTGCTCCACCCCCGTGGTTGGGGGTCTCCACAACATGTGGAACTCCACTAAGGGGTCACGGCATTAGGAAGGTTGAGAACCGCTGATCTAAAGGAAGAGGAGGTTTCAGTTTACCCAATTTTAATTTATACCATGCAGCTTCATGTATGGGATGGATCTCCAAGTGGTTCTGGCTGAAAGATCAAAGATTACTACATTTGGAAGGTAAAGACCTAAGATATGGATGGCATGGTTATTTGTGGTATGATAAGACAAGAGTCAATGCTGACTTCAGAAAACATTTTATAAGAAATGCTCTGTATAAAGTTATACAGGAAAATGCCACTTTGGGTATCTCCGCAAGAACGGCTTTTAAAATAATTTGGCGAAAAAAGAGTATGGTTGAAATACAATGATGAGTTATATAAAAAAGACAATGTAAATGAATTTGATATTAAATTAAGAGAACAGTTAAACTTAGAAGGAAAAAAATATGCAGTGGTTTGCATATGGGCAACTTGTAGATATCTTTAGGAAAGATAAAGAGAAAATAAACTTTGAGTGGAAGAAACAAGATTGGGAGGTAAAACTGAACAAGGTGCAAAGGGGTACGATAGGTATGATGTATAAAGTGTTACTTCAAATTGAAATAGAACATGAACAGGTTAAAGACTGTATGATTACATGGGCAAGAAATTTTGGATATAATATCCAAATGGACCAATAGGAGAAACTGTGGGTAAAAGATTTAAAATTTACGGCTTGTATGTCACTGAAAGATAATGTATACAAGATGATGTATACTGTAGATGGTACTTAACACCACGTACGTTGGGCAAAATGTATCAAAATATGTCTACGAAGTATTGGAAATGTAAAAAAGTAGAGGGTACCTTTTACCATATGTGGTGGACATGCGAAAAACCAAAAAAAAAAAAAATACTGGGCGACAATAGGTAACCTGATGAGACAAACTTTGAAGTGTAATTTTATGTTTAAACCAGAATTGTTTTTGCTGGGAATAGTTGATGATAGTCTAAATACCATAAAGAATCTGATATTATACATGGTGACTGTAGCCAGATTGTTATATGCGCAGAAATGGAAGGATTGGATAATTAAACTGATCGAAATGGCTGAAATGGACAAACTGACAAACTTATCAAGGGACAAAACAGTGAATAAGTTTCTAGAAGACTGGAGTCCCCTTACTGAATATCTACAGGACTTGGAGGTGATGATGGAGGGCTTCGGCTAATGCACATGGAAAAGAATAAAAGGCATATAAAGGGAGCAAAGGAATAAATGAATATAGGAACAGGTGTGGGAAGAATGGAGGAAGTCACACAAAAAATATAAAAGCATTGTAATAAGGGGAAGTGGGGAATACTATTGTTGAAATGATTGGAAAATGCTGTTGAAAAATAAAAAAAATTATAAGGAAAAAAAGAGGGTTCTTCTTCTTCTTCTTCTTCTTCTTCTTCTTCTTCTTCTTCTTCTTCTTCTTCTTCTTCTTCTTCTTCTTCTTCTTCTTCTTCTTCTTCCGAAACCAAGCTGAAATGTCTAGGCCTCTTGAGTCTGGAAGATGGCATTTAAGAGGACCTGATTGAAGTATATAAAATTATACATGGTATAGAATAAAACATCAGCCATCCATGACTTGATTCTGAATGAAGGGGGTTGATCCTGGGTGGATGAACTGGGTGGGCCTAGTCTTACCCAGCTTTGTCCCCCAGACTATTCAATGTATCACTGTTCCACACCAGTGGGGAGGGGAGGGATGTCACTGTAGTCCATAGGACTTCCATCTCTCTCACCAGATGGCCAATTCATTTTCGGATGGGATTTGAAGGGCAGTTTTTGTTGTTGGGCCAGAGAGACAGGATAGGGATGTTGCTTCTGTACTGCTCACCCCGCTGCCCGACAACCTTCCTATTTAAGGTGACTGAAGTAGTCTTGGAGGTGGTGTTGGAAGCCCCTGCCACAATGGTGTTAGGGGATTTCAACATCCATGCTGAGGCTATGCTCAGTGGACTGGCTCAACTCTTCATGGCCTCCAAGACACCCATGGGACTATCTCAACATGTAAGAGGTCCAACTCCTATGGCGTGCCACACCCTGGATCTGGTTTTTGTCACAGAGCAAATTGATGAGGATCCATTGCTAAGGACAGTTGGTTGTCAGCCTGTTGTTGTGGATGGATCATTTTCTGGTGAGATTTTTTCTTATAGGAGCAGCTCCCCTCTGTGGGGATGGGGGACCTTTTGAAATGGTCCGCCCCCAGTGACTGATGGAATCTGACTGATTCCTGAATGGAATTTTCTGGTTGGCATGGTGGTGCTCCCTTTGAGGCTCTGGTCTGTCTCTGGAATTAAAAGATGAGTAGGGCTATTGACATGATCACTCCCAAGTGCCCTCAGGGAACCTATAGAGCCCATAAAGGACCTCAGTTTACCATAGAGCCATGAGCAATGAAACAGGAAGATCAATTGCTACAGCACAGGCAGCGTAAATCCTGCTGTGAGTCTGACTGAACATGGGTTAGAGCACACGATCATGCCCACCATCTGGTAGTGGTGGCAGTTAAAAGGAGTTTTTTTTCTTCCCCACCATTGGATCCTGGAGTAGCCATCCAGCAGAGCTCTCCAGAGTAGTGAATGACCTTCTAGGATCTAGCACAAGTAAGAGTGGGGAACAGCCAGACAATATCTGCTGTGACAAATTTCAATGGGGCAAAATTTCGCTGTGGCAAGATTCATGGGGGATTAGATGTCACAATAGGGAATAATCCAGAGGAGGTGTCCAGAGAACTGTCTGGTTTGGTTCTTATGGATCAGTTTCAATTGTTCTGACCTGTGGATGTGGAAGAGCTGATTGCAGGGGTTTGGCCAAAAACATGCTCTCTGGACCCTTGTTCTCCCTGGCTGATAAAAGCTAGTCAACAATGTATGGCCTGGTGGATCCAAGGAGTATTGAATACCTCTCTGACAGATGGGGTAGTCCCACTGGCCATTAATATATACTGTTGTGTGATTTTAAATATTGTTACCTGCCCTGAGACCTTTGGTTTAGGATGGGATATAAACAAACCAATAAATAAGTAAATATAAAAGGGCAGTGGTACACCCCCTCCTGAAAAGAGTCTTCCTGGATCTGGAATATTTTAAAAAAACTTTTGCCCAGTGGCTAATGTACCTTCTTATTTTAAAGGTGTTAGAGAATGCTGTGGCCAACTAATTGCAGGCATGCTTGGAAGACGCTGATTAACTACACCCATTTCAATATGACTCAGGTCTGGTCATTGCACCGAACTGCCTTGGTAGCCCTGGTGGGTGACCTTCTCCAGGAGAGAGACAGAGGGAGTGCAATCCTATTGGTTCATCTGGACCTGTCAGTGGCTTTTGATACTACTGCCCTTGGTATCCTTTTCGGAAAGGCTACGGAGTTCAGGAGCTGGAGGCAATGCACTCCACTGGTTCCACTCTTATCTCCTTGGCCAATCTCAGAGAGTGGTAGTTGGAGATTATGACTCAACACCCTGGGAACGCACTTGTGGGGTTCCTCAGTCTGATCTCCCATGCCCTTTAACATATATATGAAGCCGCTGGGAGAGGTCATCGGGATATTTGGAGTGAGGTGTCATCAATATGCAGATGACGCCCTTCTCTATCTCTCTGTGCCATTTGAATCAGAAGAGGGGGTTGAAGTGCTTGACAGGTGCTTGGATAGAGATGACTTGGCCACCATTATCCATGCCCTGGTAACCTCCAGATTGGACTATTGTAATGCGCTCTACATGGTTCAGAAGCTGCAGCTGGTGCAGTATGCAGCTGCTGGACTGCTGACCAGGACAGCTGCCACACACACACCATGCCGGTCTTAGAAGAGCTGCACTGGGTGCTAATTCTCTACTGAGCCCAATTCAAGGTGTTAAGTTTGACTTATAAGATCCTAAATGACTTGGGGCCCCAAATATCTAAAGGAATACCTTCTTCCATATCCACTTACTCCTGTCTTGAGACCTGGATGGGAGGCCCCCTGCATGTCCCACCAACCTCAGTAGCAAAAGGTGTGGCCACCTGAGAGAGCTCCATCTCAGGGATGGCCCTAGGGTATGGAATAGTCTCCCCCTTGAGGTGTGTCCGGCTCCTTCACTGTACGTGTTCAGGAAGGCAATGAAAACACATCTCTTTGCCCTGGCCTTTGGTTAAATGGGAATATACTGTCTCTTCCAAGTTTACAGGCACGTTTACTGTTTTAATATATACTGCTGTTTAGGTATGTGTATGAATATTCCTAGCATTCAAAATTCATTCAAATTTGGCCAAATTCGGACACTGGCACATTAAAAAAAAAGACATTTGAATTCTAATTGAATGTTTGATACATTCAAATGAACAAAACCTTTTGCTTCACATACATGTGCCTGCTTTTGAATATTGTCAATATTTTATTTGAATGTGAATGTTCAAAGCTTTGCAATTTGTATGAATTTTGAAGGTAAGGAACAGTTTGTTTCCATTCCTAGAACCCACTTGTTTTATGGAATACATCACTAATTACCATTATTCAAGGCTCTAACTGGGCTGGGCTAGTTTCTCCTTATTGACACATGTCCAGAGCACAACCTGTAACAGCTTTACCACAACTAGGAAGGTTTCCCCCCTCTTTTTCTTTTTATTTGCATATTCAGTTTAAAACAGGAGATGCCATTTCAAAACAGAGAGATTGCAAATCAAAGAGATTTTTATTATTTATGGATTTTTTCTTGGATTAATTAATGATCCTTTCCCAGTTCTCTATCCAGCCATTCAAATAACACAGCATTTGTATACGTCTGACGGTACACAGTCGTTGTGTTTCTCTGGAAAGATTGAACCCGAGGGACACCCATAATAGCGCAACTGGCATATGCCCCGTTTTTTGAAGCAAAATTCTATTTCGTGTTTAGCAGCTGGTTGATCCTCCAATCCATTTTCTGTATCAAAAAAGAAATCAGGATAAATTATCACAGTTGATTGTCATTCAGAGAAGATCAGTAGAAAAAGGGAGGTTCCTGTTGCCTTATCTCTGAAGGGGATGTGAACAGAAAGAGGCCTAGCTCAGAAATTTGAAACTTCAGATTTTGTACTATGCCATCATGTTTGATGTTCAGTTCTGTCTTTACTGCATGTGAAAGATAAAACCTTAATCATGTAGTTGAACTTTAATTTGCATACAAAATCTTATTTCAATGTGTTGTGATGTCCCTCCCCATTTACACACTTAAGAGGGAACAGCAATGGTATAAATATTTAAATGTGGCCTAATGAAGACAGCATCTTTTTTTTTTTAAATGGTGCTTTTCCACTGCGCTCCTTTAATCTGGATCGACAAACATCCGGATCTAAGGAATGGGTACTTCCCTTAATCCGGATCTAGTAGAACTGGATTAAGGGAAGTACCCAATGTCTTTCCACGGGTGGTGTAGCACCCAATAGCAATGGGTGCTACCCTGCCTGCTGTGGAAACACCAAAGCACTCATGTGGCAAATCTGGATTGACCCACAAGGGGTCTGCCTGTCACCCCAGGTGTTTTGGGGGACAGGGGGTGCAATCTTTGAAGTTGCTTTCAGAGATTAGCAAAGGCTCCGAAGACCCTCCAAAGGCAACTTTGGAGATTAGCGCAGGCTCCAAAGAAAAAACCCTTGCGAGTGCAATGCAGCTGTCAAAGACTGCAAAGGCTCCGAATGGTCTTTGGTTGCAGAGCAGCTGTCAGGCCAGTATAGAGGCTGTAAAGAGCACAGAAGATTTCTAAAAACAGATGGGAGAGTCTGTCTGTTTGAAAGGGCTCTCCTATCTATTTTTAAAAATCTTCCCTGCTCTTTACAGCCCCTATATTCATCTGAGAGGTGCCCAGCTGGGTGCCCTACTCTCAGGTGAGTATAGGGCACCCAGCTGGGCAACTGTCAGGTGGCTATAGGGGCTGTAAAGAGCAGGGGAGATTTTTAAAAACAGATGCAAATTACGGGGCAAGAGCAGGAGACAGGAGCAAGGAGGGGTGTTTCCGCACAGGCCCTTTAAGACCCATTAAGCATGGATTCCAAAGTGCGGCTCTGCACACGGGTCGCTGTTTAGGACACTTCCGGCAAGGCATGTCCTCACAGCAAGCCCATTTCTAATCCGGATTTCGGCGGCAAAACCACTTTGGTTCTGCCGCGTCTGCATTAGCGGGCGCAATTAAGCACATTTTCAGTAGGTGCGTCTGCACCTAACCATGCTTAATCAGTGCTTAATGGGTGTTTCTTGCACACCACATTTTTAGTGGTCTGCACTGTGAATCCGCATACATTTTGGATGCGGTCGCATAGCGCAAGTGTGCTAAGAAACGACCCACCCCCAGCTCGCCATGCTTGGCTCCCCGGAGCCAAGCATGGTGAGCCGGGGAGCTCCTAACTTTAGGCTCGTCCTTGCCCCAGAAGTGGCGGATCACTGCTTCTGGAGCCAGGGCAAGCTTTCCTAAAGCCTGCCCTAGCCCACCCTTGGGGGAGCACAGCGGATCCCCTCCTTACCTGGATGCTGTCACCCCGAAACTGAAAGCAGGCATGAACGATGTGGCGCACCTGTGTCCTGCACGCTGCCTGATTGGCTGGCACGCAGATCCTGGCAGTGCGCCTGCGCAGAGCACCTCTTGAGGGCAGGGGCTGCCAGGCGCAGCCCCGGCCACTCAGGGGGCATGCAGGGCACAGGCGCACCGCATCCTGCGTGCCTGCTTTCAGTTTTGGGGCTACGGCGTCCAGGTAAGGAGTGGAACCACCGCGCTCCCCCAAGGGTGGGCTAGGGTGGGCTTTAGGGAGGCTTGCCCTGGTTCCAGAAGCTGCAATCTGCCGCTTCTGGGGTGAGGACAAGCCGCGGCAGCGAGGTCCCCCGGCTCGGCTGGCTTGGCACCAACGAGCCAATCGTGGCAGCCCGGGGGAGGGCCCTCCGGTCCGGATCGGAGACGGGTGCTGTGTGTCCGCACAGCACTCGCCTCCAATCCAGATTAGCGCCGCGTGTGTGGAGGCACAGGCGCGGGGTAGATCCGGATCTCTTAGATAACATGGAATCTACCATGCACACGGATCTACCGTGCACACGGAACTATTAAAACCGGTTCCTCAGGGAGCCGGTTTTAATAAATCCGGGTGCCGGAGATCCAGGTTTTTTTTGCCCCTGTGCAGGAACACCTGAGCTCATTAATTATGTACCTCTTTCTGCTTGGATGAGTCAGTACTTATTGTACTGTCAGTGGAAAAACTCCCAAAGACTCATATTTAAATAAATATTGGAAGTCCAAATTGTGCACTGCATTTCAGTCCACATTCTCAGAAGCCAGTGAGCTATAGCAGGCTAAGCAGGTTGAATGGTCTACCTGGCTAAGAAGAGAGATCCATCAAACCCAGAATTCTGATCTTAATTATGGGAAAGGAAATACTTTAAACTCGCTTTAGCATTTCCCTCCAACTTTCTAAACTCCCATGAAGTATTGTGTAGGGATGTGCAACAATGTATTTTGTACATTTGAATTCAAGTTGATTTGAATATTTGAATATTCAATTCAATTTGAAAATTGAAAATCTGAATTTTCAAAAATCCATTTCAAATTTGGATTATCCGAATCCATATTTTCAAAAATCCTGTTTGAATTTAATGATACAAATATCAGGAACGTTTGTATCCAAGTATCGCATTTGTGCACATCCTGTTTTTATCCCATTTACGTCCCGTTTGCATCCCATGTTATAAGCACAAATAGATCTGATATTCGGATGCAATATACAATGTTCTATTCAGTCAAATTATTTGAAAATCCATATCAGATTTTCAAAAATCCAAAATTTCACAAAATTCAAAAATTTGGTTTTTCAAAAATCTGATTCAAATTCAAATATCCATATTTGTCAAAAATTATCAAACTTTTGAATATCCGTGCACATCCCTAGTGCTGTGGATCATGCAGATTAGCCTGGACATTTTAAAGGATTCCTTTCAGATCGGTCAATTATAGAATCATTTAGAGCAAAGTGTCCCATGTAGGGATCTGCACAAATATTCATAATATTTGGAATTTGGCTGAATTTGGACATTCGAATTTGAATTGAATATTTTGATACATTTGTATGAAGCTTCATAGGGGATTTGTAGATGGGATTTTCATGCTATTTGTATGCATTTGTATGGGATTCGTATGCTATTTTTATGCATTCATATGAGATTAAACATTCATATCCAATGTGAATCCTACTACATTCAAAGGGGATCTATTTGAATGAATACTAATTTTCTCTTATTCAATTTGATATGAATCAAATACATAAAAAAACCCACATTCATGCACTAGTCCCGTGGTCGTTTCCATGCAAGAAGCCTGTCGGGTGGACAGGAGAAGTACATTCTTTGCTCTTTTCTACTCACCGCTTTCCTTCGGGGCTTCATCTTTAATTGGAACAGGAAAATCGGACGCTTCTTCCTGTCCTGGTGTGGCCTGCACTAGGAAGACCAAGAAGGCAACTCCAAGGAACAGACAAAGGCTCTTCATGGTGGTTAGTTGGTTGGGCTCTCAAACAAGAGGAGCAACCAGTGGATAAAGAAGCCTAGTTCAGACCCTTCTATTTATATGGTTTCCTTTGGAAAAAAGTCAGAGAATTCAGGAGAAGAAACAGATGTGAGATACCAGTTCTATGCAATAGTCATAACAATAAAAGGTCACAGATGGTTAAACAGATGTGAGATGCCAGATTCCTCCTTAATCATATCAGTGCAATGCAGTGCTATAAAGATAACATTTGTAAAATAGTCACGGTATGAGAAGATACCATTATCAGGCCAAAATCCACCACTAATTAATAACCGTGTGTCGGTGGGTAGGAAGAGGAGAAGCAAAATCAACATGGTTCTTAAAATGCCCAGAATTCTGGGCCATTTTGCACTTGGCCTTATAGTTTATAATTACTCAACATCTGGGCACGTGCAACTGCAGTTGCCGGTGACATTTACATCCTACTAGTGCCCCCTGCCTGCCCATATGTTGACGAGTTACGAACTAGCTGTGATGCACAAAATTGTGTACCACAAGCCCACTAACCCTAACCCAAGGTGACCAATTCCATACCTTTTCCATCCAGCTGGTGACCATCTGCACTCTTTCTGGCTGAGGGGTTCACTGGAACTGACACGCAAGTGTACTGGCAGGTCTGATGATCCCCAGATTGGTTTAGTGTTGTGGAGTCCCCCAGTCATGGGAGGGGGGGCAGCTCGGATGAGGATGAAGCAGGAAGGTGGGAGACTCATCGCGACCCCTCTGAAAGGGTAGTTAGACCCCCAAAGGGGTCACGACCCACAAGTTGAGAACCACTGCTTTACACCGTTGACTATTGGAAAGGGCTCTGAGAATGCGTTGTCATGCCTGACTTGGTCATGCTGATCAGACGGAAGGCAAAGTGAGAATTTGCTCATAGTTTCCCTCCTTTTCTTACCTGGTCACACTTGGCCTTTTTCCGGAGTATATCTCAGGATAGGGGTATGTTTATTTATTATTTATATTTCTATCCCACCCTATACCCAAAGGTTTCAGGGTGGGGACAACCTTTAAAGCAGCAATTTACAAATCAGTACATATTAAAACAATAAAATACATAAAGAGACTTTTAAAAGATTCAACACGTTTAAAAGAATATCCCAAATATTAAAATAAAAGTATCAACAGTGGGGAAGCGAAGCATAATCACTTTAGAGGTATGTCTTCACCACCTTCCTGAATATATAAAGAGAAGGGGTGTGAAACATCTTGAAGGAGAGACTATTCCATAGCCTGGGGGCCACTATTGAGAAGGCCCTTTCCCGGGTGCCCACCCGCCTAGATGCCGAAGGTGGTGGGACAACTAGGAAGGCCTTCCCTCCAGATCTTAAGACACGGGCAGGATGGTATGGGAGAAGGCATTCCTTTGGATATTTGGGGCCCAAGTCATTTAGGGCCTTATAAGTCAGAATTAACACCTTGTTGTCCAGAAGGTAAAGCACACTCTGGCTGGCCTGCACTGTATCCTGCACTAGCACATGGACAGTGGCCCCTATTTCAGGAAATGTTCCAGAATAAAGCCGAGTGCAAACCGGCCCATAAAGACACAAGCAATACCAGTTATCTCAAAGCCATTTATCATGTCCATTCATAATATGCCTTACATAAAGCCATAAAGCGATAAAGCCAGATCCTGTCTTTTCAAGAAGGAATGTCTGCTTATAATGAAGTAAATGGATAAAGACACAGATGCTCTGATATCTGTGTTTGCCATTGTGAATATTTTGAAGCAGTGAGCTTTGATCTGAAAGAGATAGTTGCTAGTTCCTTATAGCATCCGTGCAGATAAGGTTACGACATCTGCACCGCAGGGTTGGATTTCCAAGTGACTGAGAAGTCATGCCCAATGTCAGAGGCAGAGTTTCAATAACCTCCAGGATCTCCCTCAAGTTTGACATAAGTGAGCAATCCTTTAGAGCTCCCAAAGAGAGATTGGTTAAAACCCCCCCAAAAAATTGCATTCTCAGAAGATGAAAAAGTTGAATTTCATAAAATCCTGCTGAGTTCAATTTTTGGCAACTCTGTGACAAAGCAGCATATTTTCCTGAACAGGAGACAGTTAGGAGGAGAAAGTCAGTGGATGGTCCTATCAATAACTAATGGAGGCAACTCCTACACAAGTAGAGACATGGCCAAGACCAGAGGTAAACTTAAGCTTGTAGTCAGTAATTAGTGCAGGTCTAGTGAAGTGCATACACACGTCCACTAGGCTGCTACAGCCATGCTCACCCTCATTAGAGGTGCACTAATTGTTGTTTAGGTGTGGAGCACCATTTTGTGCTGCACACACCTTTACCAACCTTTGTTACAGGATTCCCTGCAGCGTCTGGTGTCACAACCATTTGCACATCTTCAGACTTGCTGCATGCAGCGGGCAGGGAGTACATCGTCTACATAGGCATGGCCATGTTTCCAGCACTGCTCCCCACCTAATCAGCAATTATTACAGCTCTGGTGAGGGCGGGCATGCTTCTAGGCTGTAGCAGCCTAGTGCAGATGTGTATGCTCACTAGACCTGCACTAACTGCTGATTTCATACAGCACACACCTTTACCAAACTTCTACAGATCAGCAACCATCTATGGGTTGCCACAATCCATACAAATAAGTTGGACATTCATATCTCTATGGATACATATGCATCTCATACAGACCCGTATGCATCCTGTATGTATCCCGTACAGATGTGTACGAATGTGTACAGATGCATACGAGATGTGTACAGGTATGTACAAGATATGGATGTACCTGTACAGATACTACTATCCAAATTATTCATATGAATAACTCGCAATATTCTTATTCATTTGAATTTGGAAATCTGAATGTCCAGATATTTGATTCGTATACCAGTGGTAGCTGGTGGACTCTAGGACTGGGTGTTCACAAGAAAGGTGGATGCCATGGGGTGGGGCCACTGAGGTCACAGGGTGGGGCCACTGAGGTCATGGGGCAGGGCCCAGGGTGCAGAAAGATAAAGAACAAAATAAATTAATTTATGCATGGAACTAAACTCAACTCATGGAATGAACAACAATATGAACCTGCTTTTCCTACATGCAGGTCCACACTCACCTATTGGCTTAACTAAGTACCATACGGTTTGCAGCAGAAAAATTGCTAGTGAAAGAACCACAAATCAGGGCATAGCCCATCTAGTCCAGCATCCATCCTCACACATTACTTGCTGTGGTGGCTAGGACCTGCTTATATCAGAAGTTAAAGTTGGCAGCAGGCAATACAAAAAAAGAAGGAAACTTAAAGACCGGGTTGGGTTGACTGTAACCACAGATGCTTGAAAATAGGCTGCATTCACACTTGAGTTTTAATCCCGTTTGAGACCACTTTCCAAGTGGGAGAATATATTAGCAAAGTGAATAATCATTTTCTGTCCTTCATCTAATTACTGATGATAAAAGTAGCTCCACAGCCTGGACATTTTTGCTTCACCTTCCCAACAGATCTTTCAGAGTGTTAATAGTCACCTCAGAAGCTGATCGTTTGGACCCAGTCGTATTTCCCTGTAAAAGAAGTTCAAGTAATTTACTGTGCTTCTGCTATGCTGTACAGCCTAAAAACATTCTCATCAGCCAGTCTTTCAGTAGGTGTAGTTATTGTCATGGTCCCAGATGCAATCCAGGGTGTTTGCTGGCATTGAGAGTTACCCTCACTCATCTTCAACCGATAGCCGATAGCCACCCTTGACTTGGAGAAGAGCAAAGACCGCTGAAGATGGATATCGCAGCTATATTGGAAAGCTTAGGTTCTCAGAAGAAGAAACCTGGAACATGGCATAACAGCCCCAAAACTTCTACAGATGAGATTGAATCCGGCCCTGAAAGCCTATGTATGTCCACAAATTATTCCACTGAATTTTTGAACAAGAACCACTTTTTGCACATCTCCAGTTCTAGGTAGTATCAACTCTCCTGAAAGCTTCAATTAAATGTCCAAAGAACATATACTTTGATTAGGATTGAATTAATGCTTAACTGAGGCTGTGATCACACTGAAAGTTTAAACCAGTCCACTTTGAGAGTGAGAGAATACAACAGCAAACTGTCAAATGGTTTTCTTTCAGCATTATTAAACTCTAAGGGTGCCTCCGCACAGGGGCAAATAAAACTGGATCCCTTGCACCCAGATTTATTAAAACCGGCTCCCAGGGAAACCGGTTTTAATAACTCCAGAACCCTGGTATATCCGGTTTAATGGGGTAGATCCGCATCTAAGAGATGCAGATCTACCCCACGCCCCATGCCTCCACACAGGCGGCGTGGATCCAGATTGGAGACTGTTGCTGTGCGGACACATGGCACCCACCTCCCATCCGGGATGGAGGGCCCTCCCCCAGCCCGCCACGATTGGCTTGCCGGAGCCAAGCCTGGTAAGCCGGGGGACCTCACCGTCGCGGCTCACCCTCGCCCCAGAAGTGGCAGATCGCCACTCCTGGAACCAGCGCGAGCTTCCCTAAAGCCCACCCTAGCCCACCCTGGGGGGAGCATGGCGGTTCCCCTCCTTACCTCATCGGCGTCACTCCGAAACTGAAAGCAGGCATGCAGGTTGCAGTGCACCTGCATCCTGTGCTCCTCCTGAGTGGCCGGGGCAGTGCCTGGCAGCCCCTGCCCTCAGGAGCCATTCTGCGCAGGTGTGCTGCCCTGACTTGTGCCCCGGCCAATCAGGGGGCATGCAGGACAGAGGCTTCTGGGGCGAGGGTGAGCTGAAAGGTAGGAGACCCCCGGCTTGCCATGCTTGGCTCCGGGGAGCCAATCGTGGTGGGCCGGGGGAGGGCCATGGCTTAGCACACTTGCGCTGTGCGGCTGCATCCAAAATGGATGCGGATTCACAGCGCAAAACCACATGATATGTGGTGTGGAAGAAACACCCATTAAGCATGCATTAAGTCCGGATAGGTGCGGATGCACCCATCAGAAGTGTGCTATTTAGCCCCCGCTAATGCGGATGCTCCAGTGGCAATCCGGTTTTGCCACCGAAATCCGCATTAAGAACGGGCTCGCTGTGTGGACACCCCTCACTGGAAGTGTCCTCATTAGCAACCCGTGTGCAGAGGCGCACATTGGAATGTGTGCTTAATGGTCTTAAAGGGCGTGTGCAGAAGCACCCAAAAAATCCACCTTTGGGTTAGATAACGTCAAAAGAAAATGACTCATTTTGCTGGTGTGTTCTCTCACTCTGGAAGTGGACCGGATTTGGAACTGGATTAAAACTTAAGAAGAAAAAGAAGAGTTGGCTTTTCTACCCTGCTTTCTTGCCCATTTAAGTGGACTCAAAGTGGTTGACAAAGCTTTCTATTTTTTCCCCACAACAAAACACCGTGAGAGCTCAGAAGAGAGCTCTGTGACTAGCCCCAGGTCACCCAGCTGGCTTCATGGGGGAGAGTGGAATCGAAGCAGTATTCCCAGATAAGAGTCCGGCTCCCTAACAACTAGACCAAACTGGCTCATGAAGGAAGGGAGGCAGGGAGGCGGGGAGGCAAGGGAGGAAGGGGGAAGGGGGGAGGGAGGAAGGGGGGAAGGGGGAGGGAGGGAGGGAGGCGAGGTAGAGGTAGAGGTAGGAGGTAGGAAGGGGCCTCAACAGTGCTGGGCTGAAGGCCTAGACACCGGGCCTCAGTTGAGGGTAAGCTGGCCACACCAGCCAGGTTGAAAGACAGGTGGCCTCTTTGGCGTCAGTGTCAGCTTCAGCCTAGTGGCAATTCAGCCCAGCTGTCAGGCAGCACCCCGGCCTAGGCTTCGGCTGTCCAGATGGTGGCCATGTGCTGCTCACCCAAAGCGGTTGTCAAAACTTCCATCCAGTGAAGTAGGTGGGGCTGTGAGAACTCCAGAGAGAGCTGTGACTAGCCCAAGGTGACCTAGCTGGCTTTCAGGATGGGGGAGAGCAGAATCAAACCTGGTATTAAGAGTCTGGCTCCTTCAACACTAGACCAAACTGGTTCAGGAAGGAAGGGAAGGAAGTTAGGGGACTCAAAGAGATCCAAGGGGCAGCCAAGAGATCCTTAGTGCCCAGGACCCAGGGGCAACGGCGTCAGCACAGGAGAGAGAGGATACTGAGATTGCTGCTTGCTTCTTACCTTCTCATCAGTCAGTCACTCACAAGTAAAGGTGTGGCAGAGAAAGGCGAGTGCTGCAGCTTAGGCTGGGAAAGGAAAGGAGGGGATGGGCGGGGAAGGAAAAGAAGAGAAGAAAGGGGAAGGAGGGGAAGGGGGAAAGGGGAAAGGAAAGGCTGGTGGTGTGAGACTGAAGCTGGGCTCCTTCGCCCTCGGTGGCCATGTTAGCCTGGCCCAGGGTGAAGGAACCCCACTGCAGCCTAGAGCCCTCCTAGGCCGCATCCCCACGACGTCGTTATCTCGAATTCAAAACGTTTTGATTTCGGGCCGTGCACACGTCACTTCGGCTTAATTCGGTATTTCCGTGATAAACCACGTTATCCCAATTTGAAATAAATCCTGATCTCAACAGGTCTCAGTCCGGAACATGCCCTTGACACGTGTTTAATTTTTTACTGTGTGGACAGTATCATTCCGGGATGAGATTCCGTGTTAAGGCTGTCCCGCCCCCCCAATCGCACTGTAACCAATGGCTGAACGTATTAGAAGCACGTCATGTTTAGGGTTTCCTTCATTGAAAAAATCCACCCTCAAACACCCACTATAAACCTCCAGTCCTTAAAGCTGAAACACTGTATCAATCTAAGCACTTCACACCTTAAAAACAATGTTGCAATTTTGCGCAATTTCAGACGTTTGAAGGTTCGGAACAGTCGCTTTCAGCCCCCTTAAGGGTGAGAAGGCTTGTCAGCCACTTAGTCCCCTGAAGGGTGAGAACAGAATGTCAACCGCTTTGAGCCCCCTCTAGGCTACTTTGCCTCTGCCTGTGGTCACACCTAAGGTTTAATCCAGTTTCAGTTCACTTTCAGAGTGAGAGAATACACCAGCAAACTGACAAGCTGGTTTTCTTTCAGGGTTAATAACTCAGAAAATCCACCTTTAGACTAGATAATGTGGAAAGAAAACTACTGGTCACTTTGCTGATGTGTTCTCTCACTCTGAAGGTGGAGTGAAGCTAGATTAAACCTTAGGTGTGACCACAAGCCAAGGTTTTAATCCAGCTTCGGTCCCTGTGAGGTGGGGGGGCGGAGTTCCCTCCCAGCCACGGGGGGAAGAGCAAGCGAGGAGCCCCCTTCGCCCTCTTGTCCACCCCTTGGCTCTCCTCCTCTGCGGGGCAAAGTGGCGGCAAAGCGGGGGAAAAGCGGCGGCGGAGCCCCAGGGAGAAGCCGCTAGCGCCGCAGCGCCTGGATGAATGGATGGATGGATGGATGGATGGATGGATGGATGGATGGATGGATGGATGGATGGATGGATGGATGGATGCCACTGCTGCTGCCTCCGCCGCCGGCTGCTCTCCCCTCGGCGCGAGGCTGGAAGGAAGGAAGGAAGGAAGGAAGGAAGGAAGGAAGGAAGGAAGGAAGGAAGGAAGGAAGGATGCACTTGCTGAAGTTCCATGCTTTGCACAACTGTTAAAAAAAGATAGGAACCTTGACTTGGATTTCTATACCTCTTTATAATAATGCTACCCTATACCAAACCTCCCAGAAGGAGAAGGAATTGGCATTTCTCACCCATTTAAGGTGACTCAAAGAGGCTGACAAAGCTTCCATTCTTCACCCCACAACAGATGCCCTGTAAGAGCTGTGACTAGCCCAAGGCCACTGAGCTGGCTTCACGGAGGAGGAGGAAGAAGAGTTGGCTTTTTTACCCCACTTTTCTCACCCATTTAAGGAGGCTCAAAGCTGCTGACAAACCTTCTGTTCTCCTCCCCACACCCTGTGAGAGCTCAGAAGAGAGCCATGACTAGCCCACAGTCACCCAGCTGGGTTCATGGAGGAGGGTGGAATCAAACCTGATATTCCCAGATAAGAGCCTGGCTCGCTAACCACTAGACTAAACAACACTTCTGCTTGACTAAATGGCCAAGCACCAGAGCATGAGAGTGTTTTAAAGATCTCATGTGGGCAGCATTTTCATACAGTTAAAAAAAGAAGTGTCTTTTTTTGCCTTCTGCCCTAGATTGGGCATCCTTTGTTTGGGGGTGGCAGTGCCATGCAAGCCCAGGAGGAGTGGGTGGTGATGCAATGGGAGGCCAGGGGCAGCCTGCTTCAGGATGGAAAGTGGAATCTAATCTGGAATTCCCAGATAAGATTCCAGTTGCCAGGATATTAGGGCAAAGCGGACCATGGATAGGTGACCACTAGGAAATCCAATAGGGCAGGATCAATCATGTCCCAAAATCCTGCACCGCACTACCAGGCCTGGCCATGGGTCAATAAAGTTCTGTGCATGGGGAAAGTTCTGATCTCTGTTACTTTCAGAATGAGAGAATATGTGGTCACACCTAAGGTTTAATCCACTTTCAGTCCACTTTCAGAGTGAGAGAATATATCAGCAAAGTGGCAAGCTGTTTTCTTTTAGGGTAAAATTCACCTCTGGGAGAGATAATGTGGAAAGAAAATTACTGGTCACTTTGCTCATGTTTTCTGGCTCTGAGGGTGGACTAAAGAAACAGCTTTTTCCTCCCCACGTTCAGGCAAAGTTATGGCTTTAATATGTTTAATATGAACACATTAAAACCAATGTGTTGTGACCCGCACTGAGAGCCTTGTGTATAGAGTGGGATAAAAATATGAATGAATGACACCCCACCACAGCCACCCTATGCCTCTTTAATGTTTAAAGCCCCGGTCCTTTGATACAGAGCTGTATTGAAATTGCGGAAATTTGCAACATTGATAATCAGGAGTGTACCATATACACCGGCTTTGGGAGGGCGGGAGACGTGAGATGCTCATGCAATGTCTCCCACCCCCCAGATACCCCCCTTCCTCTCTCTCTTTGGGAAAGGGGGGGCTTCTTAGGAACCCCTCCCTCTCTCCTCTCTCTTTTTGGGAAAGGGGGGCTTCTCAGATACCCCTCCTTCCTTCCTTCCTTCCTTCCTCCCTCTCTCTTTTTGGGAAAGGGGGGCTTCTCTCACTTTAGAATCCCGTCTGTGCAAGGATGACACCCCCCCTTTGCTAGTCCCCCCCAAGACTCTTTTCCTTGGTGCCTTAGCAATGCCTCCCTTCCCCTCCCCACCCCCACCCAGCTGCTGCTGCCCCCTCTCCCCCCATCCTCATCTTCCTCATGCCGCAGCGCCTGGATGGATGGATGGATGGATGGATGGATGGATGGATGGATGGATGGATGGATGGATGGATGGATGGATGGATGGATGGATGGATGGATGCTGCTGCTGCTGCTGCTGCTGCTGGGAAGGGGGAGGGTGGATTGGGCAGGGAATTCCCGGCGGAGCATGACGCAAAGAGAAGGGAGGGTGGGATCCTGGCAGGGAAAACCAATCACAGGAGAGAGTGTGGGCAATGGGCAGGAGGACAATGCTGCCATGTGGACTCCGAGTATTGATCCCGCGTTAAGGCTGCCATCGGAACTGGATCAACTTGCAAGTCGTCTGGACAGCTTTGTTCCGTTTCTTTTATTTCGAATTCTTTAAACTGAAATAACACATGCCATGAAGACGCGCCCCTAGTGCCTGGACCCTGGGGCAACGATGACCGTGGAGGAGAGGGGGAGGTGGCATCCCAATTTAGGTGTAGGGCCCAGCTTCCAATCCTCAGTCAGCTCAACAAGTTATGGTGCGCTAAGCCACACCTTTATTTGTTGAGAGGGAGAGGGAGTGGTAGAGGGAGAGGGAGGGGGAGGGGGAGGGGGAGAGGGAGAGGGAGAGCTCGCCTGACTTTTTAGCTCACCCCATGGGCTGGACCGCCAGTCTTGAGGTGGGCTAAAAGTTCAGGCCTCCTCCAATCAAGATACAGGATAGTTCTCAACCATTTTTCTATTGGCTGAGACTATCCTGTATCTCTCCTGTCCTTTTTATTCACGAGCTGGATGACCGGTGGGTCCTACAGTATTAGCAAGCATCCGCAGCTGTCATATACTAATGCCCAAATTTGTCTGAATTTGTCTGAATAATGAATATTGTGAATATTCATTCACATCACTACAAGGGACAGTTACTGAGGTCACTCAGGGACTCCAGTAGTAGGGGGTGGTGGGAGGACCAAGCCCAAGGCTGCAAAAGCCACTTGTACAATCAGCTCTGGACTCTGAGGCCTATATAGGATGCTACCTGTGGTGGTGGTCACCTCTCTGGGGAACTTTTCTGAGGGGAACAAGGGCAACAGCTACTTTTATTATCCTGCATTTGTTTATGTGTTTTTAATGGGAGGATGGGGCAATAGTGGGCGTTCTTACATTTTCTGGGGGTTTAGAATTGGCATTTTTAACCTTTTTTAACTCTGTGTTGTGGGGAGGCAATAATATTGGAAGGCAGAAGAAACAAATTAGGAGAAAGAGTGTTAGATGTATTTTTTTATTTTTATTTTTTATTTTTTTTATTTTTTGTTTTTTGTTTTTAATTGACTTCACTGCCAGAGCAAGACAAGGGGCCGACAGGAGGGCTTTTTTGGGGAGGGAGGGAGGCAGGCAGGCGGGGGGGGGTGACCTGCTCGAGAGTGCGGTGAGGCAGAAGGGGCTCCGCTGGCCACGGAACTCAACCCAAAACGGGGGGAGGGGAGGAGGAATCCGAGGAAGGAACAAAGGAAGGGAAGGACGCGCGGGGGGCTCCTGCGGGCGCTGCCTGCCTGCCTGCCTCTCCCTCCCTCGGCGCCTCCGCCTCGCTAGCAGCTCCCGCTGGACGGAGGCGGCTGCCGCATCCCCTAACTGAGCGGAGACCCACGGGGGCAGGACGCCTTCCGAGTGTTAGATGTATCAAAGCTATCACTCCTTCTGTTCTGCTTCCCAGCTGCCAGAGTTTGTGGAGGCCTGTTAACCAGCCCCCTTCTCTGGCCGTGCTGCTTTTGAATGCCAGGTCAGTCCAAAAAAAAAAAAAAAAAAAACATCAGCCATCCATGCCTTGATTCTGAATGAAGGGGGCTGATCTGGCATGTATTTCTGAGACCTGGGTGGATGAACTGGGTGGGCCTAGTCTTATCCAGCTTTGTCCCCCAGGTTATTCAATGCAGCACTATTCTGGACCAGTGGGGAGGGGAGGGGTATCACTGTAGTTCATAGGACATCCACCTCTTTCACCAAGATGGCCAATTCATTCGGTAATGCGGTTTGAAGGCCAGAGAAACAGAATGCTGCTCACCCTGGTGCCTGACAACTTCCATATCTGAGATGGATGAAGGAGTCCTGGAGATGGTGTTGGAAGCTCCTGCCACAATGGTGTTAGGGGATTTCAACTTCCATGCCAAGGCTATGCTCAGTGGGCTGGCTCAATTCTTCATGGCCTCCATGACACCCATGGGGCTATCTCAACATGTAAGAGGTCCAACTTATATGACAGGCCATACCCTGGATCTGGTTTTTGCCTCAGAGCCAATTGATGGAGATCCATTGATAGGGAGGGTTGGTTGTCAGCCTGTTGGGGTGGACAGATCATTTGCTGGTGAGATTATAGGAGCAGCTGCCCCCCCCCCGGGGGATGGGGGACCTTTTGAAATGGTCCACGCCCAGAGACTGATGGTATCTGACCAATTCCTGAATATAATTTTTTGTTTGGCATGGTGGTGCTCCTGTTGAGGCTCTGGTCTGTCTCTAGAATTAAAAGATGAGCAGGACTGTTGAGATGATTGCTCCCAAGTGCCCTCAGGGTACCTATAGAGTCCATAAAGTACCTTGGTATACTATGGAGCTATGGGCAATGAAACAGGAAGGTCGATGGCTACAGCAGTGTAAATCCTGCTATGAATCTGAATGAACACGGGTTAAAGCACACTATCGTGCCTACCATATTGTGGTGGTGGCACTTAAAGGGAATTTCTTTCTCCACCACCACTGAGTCTTTGAGTAGCCATCCAGCAGAGTTCTTCAGAGTGGTGAATGGCCTTATAGGATCTAGCACAAGGAAGAGTGGGAAATGGTCAGACAATATCTGCTGTGACAAATTTGCTAAGAAGTTTGATGGCAAAGTTGCTCAGATTCATTGGGGATTAGATGTCACAATTGGGAATAATCCAGAGGAGGTGTCCAGAGAACTGTCTGGTCTGGTCCTTTTGGATCAGTTTCAATTGCTGTGGCCCATGGACGTGGATGAGCTGATTGCAGGGTTTTGGCCAAAAACATGCTCTCTGGACCCTTGTCCTCCCTGGCTGATAAAAACTAGCCAACAAGGAGTATTAAATACCTCTCTGACAGATGGGGTAGTCCCACTGGTCCTTAATATATACTGCTGTTGTTTTAATATATGTCTGATTTTAAATATTGTTACCCACCCTGAGACTTTGCATATAGGATGTGAGATAAGCAAACAAACAAATAAATAAATGGGCAATGGCAGACTCCCTCCTCAAAAGGCCCTTCCTGGATCCAGATTATTTAAAAAACTATTGCCCAGTGGCTAACAAACCTTTTTGTTTTAAGGTGCTGGAGAATACTGTGGCTGTCCAATTGCTTAGAAGAAACTGATTATCTACACCCATTTCAATATGGCTTCCAGTCTGGTCATGGCACGGAACTGTCTTGGTCACCGTGGTTGGTGACCTTCTCCAGGAGAGGGACAGAGGGCGTGGAATCCTATTGGTTCTTCTGGACCTTTCAGTGGCTTTTGATACAATTGCCCATGGTGTCCTATTGGAAAGGCTACAGAGTTCAGCAGTTGGAGGCAGTGTACTCCATTGGTTCTGCCCTTATCTCCGTAGCCAATCTCAGACAGTGGTAGTGGGAGATTATGATTCAACACCCTGGGAACTCACTTGTGGGGCTCCTTTAACATTTATATGAAGCTGCTGGGAGAGGTCATCAGGATATTTGGAGTGAGGTTTCATCAATATGCAGATGGCACCCTGCTCTATCTCTCTGCGCCATTTGAATCAGGAGAGGGGGTTGAAGTGCTTGACAGGTGCTTGGACAGAGATGACTTGGCCACAGTTATCCATGCTCTGGTAACCTCCAGATTGGACTATTGTAATGCACTCTACATGGTTCAGAAGCTGCAGCTGGTGCAGTATGCAGCTGCTAGACTGCTGACCAGAACAGATGGCCAGACACACATCATGCCAGTCTTAGAAGAGCTGCACTGGGTGCTAATTCTCTACTGAGCCCAATTCAAGGTGTAAACTTTGACTTATAAGACCCTAAATGACTTGGGCCCCCAAATATCTAAAGGAATACCTTCTTCCATATCCACTTACTCCTGCCTTGAGACCTGGATGGGAGGTCCTCCTGGATGTCCCAACAACCTCAGTAGCAAAAGGGGTGGCCACCTGGGATAGTTCCATCTCAGGGATGGCCCTTGCGCTAAGGAATAGACTCCCCCTTGAGGTGCACCAGGCTCCTTCACTATATATGTTTAGGAAGGTGGTGAAGATACAGCTCTTTTGTTAGAATGTGAGAAAAGTGTGAGGGAAACACAGCTCGGATGTACCGAAAGATTTTTCAAAACAAACTGATAGTGTGTCTGCCTCTCTCCTGAGAACCAAGGTCGTGAAGTGTTTGCTAGCACGTAGGCACTTGGGAGGGGGGACAGAACTCACTCAAGCTCTCGGAAGTTGTCATAATACAACGTCCGGGTGCTAGCATGTAAAAAGGCTTCCGTATTAGTCTTTTACTCTGTTAGCCGTTCTATCTATCGCTTGCTGTTTTTTGCTTGCTACTAGCCAAGTATGTAAGCTGATAACCATGGAATGGATTGGCGAACCGCCAGGCTAAACGCCTGTATTTGCTTTGCTATAAACCTGTGTAATCTTTACTTGCAATAAACATAGAGAGTTAGATTTAACTCTGGAACTGCCGTGATTCTTAATTGAATGCTGGAGTGCAGGAGCTTGGAGCTGTGCCAAGAGTCTCTGCCGGAGAAGCATCGAGCCAAAGGAGAAGAATTTAGCAATCAGGTAAACACTCTGCTCACAGATCTTATCTACAGATCTAATCTAATCAGATCGGACAAGGGTTATGGGCCCAGATCGTTATCAGCTCTTATCTGATTGCTATCTGATGAAACCTTTTTGCTGAGACTGGGAGAAAGGCTTTTACCCTGAAGCTGGAAAGGCTGTCTGGGCTGGTTGGTGAGACTGAGCAAGACGGAGCGTCTGTGTCTTATCATAGCTGACAGCAAAAGCTGGGAAAACTGCCAAGATCCCGTCTGTGAGCTGTTTAATGATGGAGCAAGCAAGGTTTCCGAAGTTAGAAAATTTTAATTATGCCAGCTGGCAGACGTATTGTGAAGCATTGCTGATAAGAGAGAACCTTTGGGATGTTGTTGTGAATGGGCCAACCCAAGCGACTGCGGAGCAGGACCGGAAAGCAAGGGCCACTATCTTGCTTACAATCTCTCCCTCGCAGCTTTCGCATGTGAGAGATAAACTTTCGGCTAAGGACACATGGGACTCTTTGAAAGCTGTGCACCAATCGCAAACAGCTTTATCTAAAATGTTGTGGTGCCGGAGACTGTATTCCTGCAAGATGAAAAAGGGAACAGATCCAGCAGCCCACTTGGAACGAATGACTGATTTGTTCAATCAAGTCCAAAGCCGCGGGATAGAAATCCCAAACATTCAACGTTCCTACATCCTTCTTGGGAGTCTAGCAGATGAGTATGAAAACATTCTGTGGAGCCTGCAAAGTGTTGATGAAAGGCAGCTTACTCCAGAGCTGGTTGCAGCGCGTGTCTTGGAGGAGAGCCAGCGTCGGAAGGACGAAGCAGGGCTCCAGAGGCAGCCGCACGCAGCACAGAGACACTCCACTAATCTGACCGAAGAATTCAAAGGCCTTCAGCAAGAAAAGGCAGCTGTTTCTAGGGAGAAACGCTGCTGGGCTTGCGGGCAGAAAGGACATGTGTTAAAAGACTGTAAACATCCAACAGCTGGTAAAGGGGCTAAAGGGGCTGGCAAAGAGGCTGGAAGCCGGGGCCAGAAACATGGTGGGATGATGGTGTCCATTGTGCAAGAAGTGTGTTCTAGTGCAAATACCTGGGTCTTAGATTCTGGAGCCTCTACTCATATGGTTAACAATGAAAAGCTCCTAAAAGAGGTGGTAAAAACCGATATACATTCTGTTGCCTTAGCTGATGGGAGGGCGAGAATGGTAAAACAAATGGGTACTGTTCATGTGCCAAGTTTTGGGACAGATTCCTCCAAAGTTTTGTGTGTGCCTGGATTACAGAATTGTCTCGTAAGTGTTTCTGCACTGACATCTAGTGGCTACACTCTGGTTTTCACAGGGAATGAATGTAACATTAGCCTGAATGGCCAGGTGTGTGCAAAAGCTGTCAAGAGGGACAAAATGTATTTTCTGGTTGACAAAGAAGGGAAAGAGCACTGCTCACAGGTTCAGAATCAGCCTTTACACGAGGAATGTGCCCATTACTACCATAGGGTCTTGGGTCACACTAGTTTCACAAATCTGCAGAAGTTGACACAGGTGTGTCCTGACCTCAAAATTCATGCATGTGATTCTTTTCTATCCTGCACAGTGTGCAGCCAGGCCAAGCTGAGAGTTTTTCCAGTTGCGAAACGTAGTAAACGAACCACGCAACGGCCTTTTGAAGTAATCCATGCAGATTTGGCAGGTCCCATGAGCAAAACTTTTGGTGGGAACAAGTACTTTTTGGTAATTGTGGATCGCCACACGAGGTATTCATATGTACTGCTCATGAAAGAGAAGAGTGAGGCTGCTCAACTTCTCAAAAACTGGGTCAACATGGTTGAAAGACAGTTTGAGTACAAGGTTGGGTTCTTGGTTACAGACAGAGGGGGTGAGTTTCTGTCTAATGATCTGAAGAACTGGTTGAAGGTAAAAGGGATTCAGCATGAGACAACAAACCCAGCAGTTCCACAGGAGGACGGCCTCGCTGAGCGAAGAATTGGGGTCCTAAAGCAGATAAAGGACTGCCTAATTCTTGATTCACAGGCTCCGGAACAACTCTGGGGGGAGGCTATACTGACTGCCAATCATATAGCTAACCGCACTTGGAATTCCTTTGTAAAAACCACTCCATACCACATGCTGTTTGGGAGACCACCTAATCTGAAATACCTAAGAGTTTTTGGACAGTACGCTAATGTGTATGTTCCAGCAAACTTTAGGAAGAAAGGTGATCCCAAGTGGAGGAGACTGATGTTTGTGGGTTATTCTGGTAACAGCTACAAGTTCTACCTGGGCCATGGGGAAGTGTTGTTGTCCAGAAGTGCCAACTTTGAGAAACATTCTGGATGGGACAGGCTTCATGCCAACCAAGAAGTTTTTCTCAAGCTGGGGCAAAGTGTTGCAAGTGCTGGAAATGGAGGGGTAGTGAAGCAGGATGCTTCTACAGGGCCTCAACCCAGTACCTCTACACAACACCATACACAAACACACCCTGCCACTGAGGCTCAGACCTCAGACAGTTCAGACACAGATGAGAAAGGTAGAGTCAAGGTGATCATACCTAGGCGGACTCATAGAGTCAGGAAACCTCCAGATAGGTTTGTTGTGCAAGGTGCAAAAGCTTTTTCAGTGGTGGCTGAACCTGAAAACTTCCAAGAGCTACTCTCTTTTCCTGAAGAAGAGCAGCAGAAGTGGTTTGAAGCCATGGAGCAAGAGTACTCGTCTTTGGTAGACAAACAGGTGTTTGAAGTTGTTGATAGGCCTGAGAACCAGAAGGTTATAGGCTGTAAGTGGGTTTTCAAGCACAAGGAGTTGCCTGATGGAACCCAGAAGTACAAAGCTAGATTGGTTGCTAAAGGGTACTCACAGCAGAGGTTTGAGAGTTTTGACAAAACCTTTGCACCTACTGCAAAGGCAGAAAGCCTGAGGCTGATCTTAGCTCTTGCAGCTAGAAAGCAGTTTGCAGTGAGACACTTTGATTTTGAGACTGCCTACCTGAACGCTCCCCTTGATGAACTAGTGTTCATGGAGCAACCTGAAGGTTTTGATCAGTGTAAGCAGCAGAAGGTTTTTCAGTTGCAGAAAGCTCTGTATGGTTTGAAGCAGAGTGCTCGTTGCTGGAATCTTTGCATTCATGAGGAGTTGGTCAAGTTGGGGTACAAACGCAGCATTGCTGATGCATGCGTATACACAAAAAATGAGATAATTCTTGCTATCTACGTTGACGATCTGTGTGTGATCGCTAGGACTGATAAGGAGGTTGCTTTAGTGCAGAAGGAGTTGTCTCAGAAGTTCAAGCTCAAAGACCTGGGAAATCTGAAGTTTTACCTTGGGATCGAGGTACAGTGGACTCAGGATGGCAAGTGCTTGTTGAGCCAGCAGAAAAAGATTGAGAAACTGATTGAGAAGTGTGGTTTGCAGAACGCAAAGGTAGTGAAGAGTCCAATGCTCACTGGAACTTCTAATGAAGACTCAGAGAAACAGTTTGAGAATCCTAAGTTGTTTCAAAGTGTTCTGGGAAGTTTATTGTACATAAGCTCTCACACAAGGCCCGATATCAGTTTTGTAGTAGCTCTGCTTAGCAGAAAGGCAAATGGGCCTACAGTTCAGGATTGGATCAGAATGAAACATGTGTTAAGGTATCTCAAAGGTACACAACACAGAAAGTTGGAAATCCAAGGCAATCAACAAGGTTTAGATTGTTATGCTGATAGCTCTTTTGCATCTGAGGAGAATGACCGAAAGTCAGTGTCTGGTTTGCTTATCAAATTTGCTGGAAGTCCAATTGTTTGGCACAGCAGGAAGCAGAGTTGTGTTGCTTTAAGCAGTTCAGAAGCAGAGTTTGCAGCTTTATCTGAACTCTTGGCTGAGATCCAGTGGATCAAGCAATTGCTCATTGATTTGGGGGAGACAGTGGACCAGCCTATTACAGTTCGTGAAGATTCACAGACCTGCATTGCTATGGCTGAGAGTGAGAATCTTAGGTGTCGAACCAAGTACATAGGGGTCAGATATCAGAATGTACGTGAGATGGTGCAAAACAGAGTCATAAGGCTGCAATACATTGGGTCTGAAGACAACATTGCTGACATTCTCACAAAGCCACTGCCAACAGGTAAACATGAGCAATTGGCAAATCTGTTAGGCATGACACCGTGAACTAAATTGTAAACACTGCGTACATCCAAACTGTGTTTGGAGGGGCATGTTAGAATGTGAGAAAAGTGTGAGGGAAACACAGCTCGGATGTACCGAAAGATTTTTCAAAACAAACTGATAGTGTGTCTGCCTCTCTCCTGAGAACCAAGGTCGTGAAGTGTTTGCTAGCACGTAGGCACTTGGGAGGGGGGACAGAACTCACTCAAGCTCTCGGAAGTTGTCATAATACAACGTCCGGGTGCTAGCATGTAAAAAGGCTTCCGTATTAGTCTTTTACTCTGTTAGCCGTTCTATCTATCGCTTGCTGTTTTTTGCTTGCTACTAGCCAAGTATGTAAGCTGATAACCATGGAATGGATTGGCGAACCGCCAGGCTAAACGCCTGTATTTGCTTTGCTATAAACCTGTGTAATCTTTACTTGCAATAAACATAGAGAGTTAGATTTAACTCTGGAACTGCCGTGATTCTTAATTGAATGCTGGAGTGCAGGAGCTTGGAGCTGTGCCAAGAGTCTCTGCCGGAGAAGCATCGAGCCAAAGGAGAAGAATTTAGCAATCAGGTAAACACTCTGCTCACAGATCTTATCTACAGATCTAATCTAATCAGATCGGACATCTTTGCCCTGGCCTTTGGTTAAATGGGAATATACTGTCTCTTCCAACTTTACAGGCACTGTTACTGTTCTAATATATACTGTTGTTTAGGTATGTACATGACTATTCCTAGCATTCAAAATTCATTCAAATTTGGCCAAATTCGGACATTGGCACATTAAAAAAAATGACATTTGAATTCTAATGGAAAGTTTTGATACATTCAAATAAACAATACCTTTTGCTTCACGTACAAATTTCCGCTTTTGAATATAGTCAATATTTGATTTGAATGTGAATGTTCAAAGCTTTGCAATTGGTACGAATTGTGAAGATAATGAAAAGTTTTTGCTGATTCCTAGAACCCACTTGTTTTATGGAATACATTACTAATTACCATTATTCAAGGCTCTATCTGGGCTGAGCTAATTTCCCCCATATTGACACATGTCCAGAGCACAACCTTTAACAGCTTTATCAAAACTAGGAAGGTATTCCCCTTCTTTTTCTTTTTCTTTCCACACATTCAGTTCAAAACAGAAGATGCCAATTCAAAACAGAGACCTTGCAAGTCAAAAGGATTTTTATTATTATTTATGGATTATTCCCCTGGATTAATGAACATTCCTTCCCCAGTTCTCTATCCAACCATTCAAACAACACAACATTTGAATAAGTCTTTCCGTTTACAGTCATTGAATTTCTCCGGAAACACGTAACCCGAGCGACACCCATGGGCACGCAACTGGCATGTGCCCATTTTGTGGTAGCAAGCTCTTCTTAAGGCATCAGCAGCTGGTTCATCCTCCAATCCATTTTCTATATCTAAAAGTGAATCAGGATAAACTATCACAGTTGGTTATCATTCATAGACGATCAGTAGGAATTTTGAGGTTCTTCTTGTCTTATCTCTGAAGGCAATGTGAATAGAAAAAGGTCAGAACCAGAAATTTGAAACCTCAGATTTTGAACAATCCCTTAAAAATGTTTGAAGTTCAAAATTATCTTTATTGTATGTAAAGGATAAAATCTTATTGAAGTCTTTCAACTTACCCCAACCCATTTACAAACTTAGGAGGCAACAGCAATGGTATTAATACTTTAATGTGGCCCAATGAAGACTGTGGCTTTAAACACGAAAGACTGCTATTTAAATAAATATTGGAAGTCCAAATGTAAAAGATGTGTGCATTTTATTTTAACCAACATTCTCAGAAGGCAGTGAGCTAGAGCAGGTAAAGCAGGTAAAACGGTCCACCTGGCTAAGAAGAGAAATTTTTCAAACCCAGAATTCTGTTCTTAATTATGGGAACGGAAATACTTTAAATGCACTTTAGTATTTCCAGCATTCCAAATTCCTCTGAAGTATTGTGTAGGGGGTTGCAAGAGTGCATTTTTGACATTCAATTTGTAATGAATCAAATGTTTGGAAATCTGTATTCGTATGAATAGAACACATTTGAATATGGTAAAATTCTAGTGGAATGGCGCTGAGGTTGCCTTGTCTGCTGTCATTTTGGTGCTCTTTGGGTGCTGAAACAGCACTACCGGAGACGTTTTCGCACGGGGCTGTTTGGTACGCGTGGGAGACAGCCCGGAACGCGGCATACGCATTGCCGCCGCGGGGCTTGCGATCCGACGTATCCGGAGCTGTCTCTCTCGCGTTCCAAATGTAGAGCACTTTGAAGTGCTCTACATGCGTTCGGGCGCGGACGAACTGCCCGCAGGCATTCGGGAGGAGAAGGATTCGCGCTTACTTCTCGCTCCCGAACAGCCGCGGGCCCGCCTCCCCCGCCGGCGCAGATTTGGCAATCAGCTGTTTGACAATCAGCTGATTGCCGATCTGCCTTCGCAGCTGTCTCCGCACCCCTGGCCGGCCTTTGCCGGCCAAGACAGCTCCCGGCGCTTTCACCTTTCGCACACAGACGCGCCGGAACGCGTTCCGGCGCGTCTGTGTGTGAACGGTGAAAGCGCCTGGAGCTGTCTTAAGCTTCCCGCCTCAACGCGTTCCGTTTGGAACGCGTTGCAGTGCGGAAATCCCTCGGGTCTGTACATGCAGCTCCATCTGGGGCTTGCAAAAATGGAAAACTGGCTTCACACTCATCCCTAGACACAATAAAAGGCCATGGTTAAATTGTGGTGGTTCTCCCACTGGTGCTTTTTTCTACTCACTACTTTCCTTTGTGTATTCATCTTTAACTGGCAGAGCAAGACTGGGTCCTTCTTCCTGTTCTGATGTGGCTTGTGCCAGGAAGACGAAGAAAGCAACTCCAAGGAACAGACAAAGGGTCCTCATAGTGGACAGATGGTTGGGCTCTCAGGCAAAGTTGCAAATGGTTGATGAAGAAGCCCAGTTCAGACCCTCCTATTAATATGGTTTTTGGTGGAAAATAGCCAGATAATTCTGGAGATGAAGCAGATGTTAGATACCAGATTCCTCCTTAATCATATCAATGCAATGCTGTGTTATAAAGATAACGGCCATATAATCACTAGTATGAGAAGATACCATTGTCAGGCTAAAATCCACTACTCTTGCAATTAAACAACCAGTTCCAGATACTCAGTCAGGAGAACAACACATCTGAAGAGTCGACGACAAGGTCCACAAATATTACTCCAATAGGCACTGAGAAACCTCTGGAATGGAGAGGAAGAAATGGTACTGCAAAGAAAAAGAGGAGAGTAGTGGTCATGGGAGATTCACTTTTAAGAGGAACAGAGGCAACTATCTGCAGACCTGACAGAAACTCACGAGAGGTGTGCTGTCTCCCAGGGGCCCGAATCAAAGATGTAACTGATAGCATATCGAGGCTATTCAGACCTACAGACTACTACCCATTATTACTCATACATGTAGGCACAAATGATACGGCAAAAAAGCACTTTGAAAACATCTACAGAGACTTTGAAGACCTTGGCAGAAAAGTAAAGGAACTGGGAGCACAAGTAGTCTTTTCATCTATCCTTCCGGTGGATGGTCACGATAAAAGTAGAAGGGATAGGATTCTTGAACAAGTGGCTACGTCGGTGGTGCCGGCAGCAAGGATTTGGATTTCTGAACCATGGAGAAAACTACCTATATGACGGACTCCTTGCAAGAGATGGGTTGCACCTTACAGGGACAGGAAAGAATGTATTTGGGAAGCGCCTTGCTTCGGTTATTAGGAGAGCTTTAAACTAAAACAAAAGGGGAAGGGTAACAAAAAGTCAAGCAAAAATACTCAGTCAATCAAACCAGGCGATATTCTTACTCCCAGAAATAGTACCAATGAACAAACGCATAAATTTTGTAAGGAAAACAGAGGAGGCAAGCTCGCAATAGATATCAATTACAAACTAAAATGCCTCTACACCAATGCCCAAAGCATGAGAAATAAAAAAGGGGAGCTGGAGATCCTGACCCAGGTAGATAAATATGATGTCATAGGTATTACGGAAACCTGGTGGGATAACACACATGAATGGAACACAAACATCGAAGGCTACAACTTGTTTCTGCGAAACAGACTTAACAAAAGAGGAGGGGGTGTTGCGCTGTATGTTAAAAAAGAAATTGTCTCCTCAGAGGTTCAAGTTTCAGAGAGTGGAAGCTCAGTAGAATCGGTATGGGTAAGAATTCAAGGAGAGAGCAACAGAAAGGATACCATTGTAGGAGTCTATTACAGGCCCCCTGGACAAACAGAAGATATGGATGACCTATTCCTAGACCAGATGGCTAAACTTTCATGAAAGCATGACATAGTGATTATGGGAGACTTTAACTACCCAGACATTTGTTGGGAATCTCGCTCAGGAAAAAGTCACAAGTCTAATAAGTTCTTATCCTCTCTCGCTGACAATTTCATGTACCAAAAGGTGGTGGAGGAAACAAGAGGATTGGCTATCCTTGATCTAATTCTTACCAACAGAGAGGAAATGGTTGAGGATATCAGAGTTTCTGGGGCATTGGGAGGCAGCGATCATGTTATCCTTGAATTCTGGATAATAAGGGAAGGAAAGCATGAGAGGACTCAGACTTCAAAGTTGGACTTCAGACGGGCAGATTTTGATGGACTCCGGAGGAGGTTAGGAGGGATCAAATGGTTAAATGTACTAAAGGATAGAAATGTCCAAGAAGGATGGGATATTTTGAGAAATGCAATATTAGAAGCGCAATCATTAACAATTTCTCAAAGAAGGAAGAATGGAAAACATCTAAAGAGACCAGGGTGGATAAACCTAGAACTTAAAAACTTGATAAAAAAGAAAAAAGAAATGTTTAAGAAATGGAAGGAGGGATACATATCTAAGGAGGAATATAATGAAATCAGTACAATCTGCAGGGCAAGTATCAGAAAAGCTAAAGCTAAAAATGAACTGAGGCTTGCAAGAGAGACTAAAAACAATAAAAAAGGGTTTGGGGGATATGTCAACAGCAAAAGAAAAGTCAAAGAGGTTTTGGGAAGTCTGTAGGGAGAGAATGGAGAAGTGATCGAAAGTGATCTTGAGAAGGCAGAGATTCTGAACTCCTATTTTGCATCTGTTTTTTCCAAGAGGGATAATGTGCATTCAACAGTCCTTCACTGTACTGATGAAGGACTAGGAGAATCAAGACACAAAATCAACACTGAGAGAGTAAGGGAACACTTAGCTAACTTAAATGAATTTAAGTCCCCAGGTCCAGATGGATTACATCCTAGGGTACTGAAGGAATTAGCAGAGGTAATTGCTGAACCACTTGCTGTAGTCTTTGAGAAGTCATGGAGAACAGGAGAAGTCCCAGACGATTGGAGAAGGGCAAACGTTGTTCCTATCTTCAAAAAAGGGAAGAAGGTAGACCCAGGGAACTACAGGCCTGTTAGCCTGACTTCAATACCAGGAAAGATTCTCGAACAAATTATTAAACAACAAATATGTCAGCATTTGGATAGGAATTCAATAATTAACAGTAGTCAACATGGGTTTGTATCAAACAAGTCATGTCAGACCAACTTGATTTCATTTTATGACAAAATCACTGAATGGGTTGATCAAGGAAATGCAGTAGACATAGTATTTCTTGATTTCAGCAAAGCATTTGACAAAGTATCTCATGCGATCCTCATTGAAAAATTGATCAAATATGGGTTTGACAAGGCAACTATAAAATGGGTTCAAAACTGGCTTAGTAATCGTACTCAAAGAGTGGCTTTAAATGGCTGCACATCCAAATGGAAGGAAGTGTCAAGTGGAGTACCACAAGGTTCTGTCCTGGGCCCAGTTATGTTTAATGTTTTTATAAACTATCTGGACGAGGGAGTTGAAGGGAAACTGATCAAATTTGCTGATGACACAAAGCTAGGGGGGATTGCAAACACCAGAGAAGAGAGAGAGAGGATCCAAAAAGATTTAGAGAAACTCGAACAATGGGCTGCAACTAATAAAATGGTATTTAACAAAGAAAAATGCAAGGTTCTGCACCTGGGCAAGAAAAATGAAAAAAGCACATATACAATGGGAGGAATTCGGCTGAGAAGCAGCACATGTGAAAAAGACTTGGGTGTCCTGGTAGATCATCAACTGAACATGAGTCAACAGTGTGAGGCAGCTGCAAAAAAGGCAAACACAATCCTGGGGTGTATTAGGAGAAGCATAGAGTCCAGATCACGTGAAGTTATTATCCCCCTCTACTCTACCTTGGTCAGACCTCATCTGGAGTACTGTGTCCAGTTCTGGTCACCCCAGTTTAAAAAAGACACTGACAAGCTGGAGCAGGTTCAAAGGAGAGCTACCAAGATGGTGAACGGTCTGCAAACCATGTCCTATGAGGAACGGCTTAAGGAACTAGGAATGTTTAGTCTAACAAAAAGAAGACTGAGAGGAGACATGATAGCTGTCTACAAATACCTCAAGGGTTGTCACAAGGCAGAGGGATCAGCCCTGTTCTCACTCTCTCAAGGAAGGACTAGAAACAATGGGGTGAAACTGCAGGGGAAAAGATTTAGTTTAGATGTTAGGAAAAAATTTCTAACAGTAAGAGTGATCAACCAGTGGAACAGGCTGCCACGGGAGGTGGTTGGTTCCCCTTCGATGGAGGTCTTCAAGCAGAGACTGGACAGCCATCTGTCAGAGATGGTTTAGGAGATCCTGCCTTGAGCAGGGGGTTGGACTCAATGACCCAGGAGGTCCCCTCCAACTCTACCATTCTATGATTCTATGATTCTATGAACAGTGTGGCAATGGGTAGGAAGAGGAGAAGCAAGATTTGGCTTTTAAAAATATCCAGAATCTTGGCTGGAGGGAGAATCATCAGGTAGTTTTATTTAGAATATTAAATAGAAGAGGATGGTTTTCCCAATTAAGTGCTTGGTAATTCTGTGAGAACCTCATTATCTTTTCAGATTTACACATAAATCCTCAAAACCTGAAAATCATTTAGGTTGGCAAAAATAATAAAATAAAATTGGATATCACTTGATATTGAAATTTAGAAAATGTATTGATGACTGCAAGAAACAATTGAAGTACTTTTATTTTAGGGAGAAATCAAAAAGTGAGAGGGCTGACCTAATTCAGATATTCATACACAAATCAAATGTTATGACATTCATACATTAAGATTCGTATGAATACAAATGTTTCGGAACATTCATAGGAATAGTATGTACATTTGTTAAACTGGGGATATGTATTGGCTATGTATCAATATGTATCTATTTGTATAAGACATGTATCTGATATGTGTCCAATACATATGCATTGATATAGGATACTTATCTGATATGTATGTGTTTGTATAGGATCCCTAGGCAGGATCTGTATGTAGAATCCATATTGGCTATTAGTATGAATTTGTATTAATACATTTGTATTGAATATAATTCTACCTCATTTGAAGGGAATCTATTTGGATGAAGGGATCTATCTGAACAAATACAAATTTTCTTGCATTTGATTTAGTATGAGTCAAATACAAAACAAAACCAAAAACCATTCAGGCACATCCCTACTGTAGAGATACATTTTTATTTACCTGGACTCTTGTTCTTGAATTCATTTATTGCTATTATCTGCAAAAGCTCAAGTTTTATTTATTTATTTATTTATTTATTTATTTATTTATTTATTTATTTATATATATATCCCGCCCCGTACCCAAGGGTCTCTGGGTGGCTCACAACATTTAAAAACACACATAGCAAAACATAGCAAAAACTATATCAGTCCTAAAACCAGTTAAAGTTTAAAATCCAGCATTAAGAAAAATACAGAACAGTTTAAAAACAGCAGTGTTAACAATGGGGGCAGAGTGGGGAACATTTAACCAAAGGTCTGAGTGAAGAGGTACGTCTTCACCGCCTTCCTAAACAGAGACAGAGAAGGGGCCTGACACACTGTGAGGGGGAGACCATTCCACAGCCTAGGGGCCACTACTGAGAAGGCCCTCTCCCGGGTGCCCACCCGCCTAGCTGCTGAAGGCGGTGGGATAACGAGGAGGGCCTCCCCTCCAGATCTTAAGATGCAGGCAGGTCAACATGGGAGAAGGTGCTCCTTTAGATATCTGGGGCCCAAGTTATTTAGGGCCTTATAAGTCAGAGTTAGCACCTTGAATTGGGCTCGGAAGTTTTGCCTTTTTATTTCAATAAACCAACTTATTCTGAACTTGGCCAGGTTTTTTTTTCCCCCACAACCTGGGGCCAGGGAAATTTGGTGACGTTAGGCCCCATTCATACCTACCATCACAGATAGTAGAGAAGAATCCTGGAGAGTTTTGGTCAGCACCTTGGGAACTGTCCTATAAAGATCCTCAGGAGATTATTTTGGCCACATCTTTACCTGCATGGGAGTAATCTCCACTGAGACATGCACAAACGAATTTGCGTTTAAAAATTCAATTAAATTTCCAAATTTTCAGAATTTTTGCATTGAAATGAAAGTACAAAAAATCAAACATCTGGACCTTTGAATGAAATGCATCTCTCTTACCATACTTGAGGAGGACATTGAATAGGGGTTTATTGAATCTCAGGGTTCCATCTTAGCCATGACTTTTCAATCAATTAGAAATCTAACATAACAGCACCGAAGTTATCACCTTATCTACAAGGATACCACAAGGAAGTACCAACTGCTTTACACAGATCAAAGAACATCACATCAAAGTATCAGTAGTGGCAAACACAGACCCATGGTAAACATCCTAAAAAATTAGAAGGAACATCATATGTACTTCCTCGTCAAGGTAAGTTCTGACTTTATCACTTTATGTTTCATTTATGTAGGGAGTATGGCTAGGTCATAAAAGTGGCTTTGATATAATGGGGTGTTCTTGTTTGTTTTATCCTGTACATCAGAGAAAAGAAGGGAAACGGTGTCTTTAATCTTCGTAGTTATATATGAAAAATAACATAGATCTTCTCTCCCCAAAGTAATTGCTTCTGAGCAGTTGTGCTTTAAGGTAGGGTTAGACAAATTTATGGACGACAGATGTATCAATGGCTACTAGAATGAATGCCTAGATGCATCTTTCAGGCTGGGGGGAGGGGGGGACCAGGGCACTTCTAAGGCCATCTGTTGGGACTCGAAAGCAAGAGAAGGTTTGTCCTTGTCTCTGCTTGAGATGCCCATGAGCATTTGGTGGGCCACTGTGTGCGACAGAATAATAATAATAATAATAATAATAATAATAATAATAATAATAATAATAATAATAATAATAATAATAATAATAATAATAATAATAATAATAATAATAATAATAATAATAATAATAATAATAATAATAATAATAATAATAATAATAATTTGTATACCGCCCTGTGGCGAACCAATCCGGGCGGTTAACAACAATAAATATAATAAGAACATCATATAAGAATAAAACATTATAGTCCCTCCCCCCCTTAAAAAGTATTAAACAATATGACAAATTAAAATACAGTATCAAGAGTATAAAACATAATTAAACGTAATTAAACGGACAAACTGCCCTAGTGTCCCTCTAGAGCTCCTCAACCATCACTAAAGATGGGGCCATCTTTAGGATGCTGGACTAGATGGGCTGTGGCCTGATCCAGCAGGGCTTCTCTTATGTTCTTATGTTCTTATGTTCTTATGTCCTGAGGCCGATTTTAATTTGGCCCTATAGTTCATGATAGGGTAACATCTGGGCAGGTGCATATGTACTTGCAGGAGGCATTTACAACCTAGAAATGCCTCCTGCCTGACCAGATAACTTTTTCCTGCTCTCGAATCCCAGCAAATGGCCTTACAAGCATCCTGCTTTACTGCATCACCTCCTAGTGATGTTACATGGAATTGTGCAGCACACACAAGTGTCCCCTGCCTCCCCCAGATGTTCACTAACTATGCACTAGTGATGGAGCACAAAATTGTTCTTCACATGTGTCCAAACATGGCCTCAACCTTACATATCATATCCAACTGGCGAGCATTCTGCTGGATGGGAAGGTCATTGGAGCTGCTGGCGCAAGCGCGAGCGCTAGTCAGCGTTAGATGATTACACAGCTTTCCTGTCCTTGGGATGGGAAGGAAAGAGAGAAAACACCCCTGATATGACACCCAATGAGCACTCTTTGCTAAGCAGAAGAACATGGGTGGCTGTGAAATATAAAGAAATCTACAATTATCTCATAAAATGCTTAATTAGCCTTTAGAAATCCAGGTTTATATAGCTATTAAAATGCTGGATCATGGAACATTCTGAAAAATGAAGCAAAAATCACTTGTGATAGTTAGAGAGATAGGAGGAGATTAAAAGTCAGCTAAAGTTTCAAAGACCAGAAGAAATGAAAATATGAGGGTTTCAGAATATGGAAAGCAAAGCAAATGGTCAAGGTTAAATTGTGCTAGTTTCTCCACTGACAGAGGGCTACTACTTGCTGTTTTTCACTCACCGCTTTGCTTAAGGACATTTGTGCACAAATCAAATGTTAAAACATTCATATATTAACAGTTGTATGAATATGAATGTTTCCAGACATTTGTACTAACAGCTTGGACATTTGTCAAGTTCGGGAGGTGGGAAAGTGTCTGCACCAATTCTGCAGCAGATCTAGAGTGCATTCGACATGGATCTGGAGTGGATTAAAAGTGGATTCAGGTGAGATTTGATGCTTTCAGAGTGGATATGTTACAGGATACGTATCAGATATGTATGCGTCCCTATCAGATTCATTCGTATTGCATACAATCCTGCCACATTTGAAGCGGATCTGTTTGAATGAATATGAATTTTGTAACATTTGTGGATATCCCTACTCTTTACATCTGGACAAAAATATATATTTTCTCTTCTTCTCTTTCCTCCAGAATAATAAACTCATCAGGCACGAAATAAAAGGGCAAGTTCTCCCTTGGATCAGTACTTGGCTAAAGGACAGGAGGCAGAGTAGTAATAAATGGCCAGTTCTCCTAGTGGGGAGAGCTGAGAGGTAGAGTCCCACACACTTCCAGGGAACAGGTAGGGTTAGACAAATTTATGGATGACAGATGTATCAATGGCTACTAGAATGAATGCCTAGGTGCATCCTTCAGGGTGGGGGGGGGAGGAACTGGGGCGCTTCTAAGGCCATCTGCTGGGACTCGAGAGCAGGAGAAGGTTTGTCCTTGTCTCTGCTTGAGATGCCCGTGAGCATTTGGTGGGCCACTGTGTGCGACAGGATGCTGGACTAGATGGGCTGTGGCCTGATCCAGCAAGGCTTCTCTTATGTTCTTATGTTCTAACAGAAGAAACAGCCAGAAAGTGGCTTTTCTGCACCACTTTCCTCACCCTTTAAGGGGACTCAAAGCAGCTGACAAACCTTCTCTTCACCTCACAACAGAGACACCATGTGAGGTAAGTGAGACACCATGTGAGAGCTCAGAAAGAAAATTGGGACTAGCCCAAGGTCATCCATCTGGCTTCATGGAGGAGGGTGGAGTCAAACTTCGTGACTCCAAGATATGGGTCCATCACTCTAAACACAAGACCAAACTGGCTCACCCTTCCATTAATTATGACAAAAACCCTGTGTGCTGGGTTGCTCCTCCTCCTTAGGGCAAATTGTGCATGTTCTGTGCTTACTGGGATGAACATCTCAGTTTGGAATCCCCTGCTGTGATTTTGTCTGTTAAAGAACTCTCTAATTCTCACGTGCTTCTCTGAAACCACCGTTTTGGGTATTCCTCATTTTGCTGTGGCTTGTGAAATGAAACATTCTCTTTAGAACATAAGAACATAAGAGAAGCCCTACTGGATCAGGCTACAGCCCATCTAGTCCAGCATCCTGTCACACACAGTGGCCCACCAAACGCTCATGGGCATCTCAAGCAGAGACAAGGACAGACCTATTCCTGCTCTAGAATCTTAGCAAATGGCCTTAGAAGTGCCCTGGTCCCCTTCCCCCTCCCCCAGCCTGAAAGATGCACCTAGGGATTCGTTCTAGTAGTCATTGATACATTTGTCGTCCATAAATCTCTCTAACCCTACCTTAAAGCCATCTAGACTGGTAGCTGTCACCACCTCTTCCGGCAGCACATTCCATAAGCCGATGACCCTCTGGGTGAAGAAATACTTCCCCCTGACTCTCCTACCCATCAGCTTCCCAGAGGGGCCCCTGGTTCTAGTGTTGTGCGACAGAGAAAAGAAATTTTCTCTATCCACCTTTTCTATACCGTGCATAATCTTATCTCCTTCAATCAGGTCCCCTCTTAAACGCCGTCTCTCCAGACTGAAGAGGCCTAGACGTTGCAGCCTGGTTTCATAAGGGAGGTGTTCCAGACCCTTAACCATTCTGGTTGCCCTTCTCTGCACCTTCTCTAGTTTCACAGTATCCTTTTTGAGGTGTGGTGACTGAAGAAAATCACTGTGGAAAGTGTTTTGTCCTGCTCCCTGCTAGTGATGTGCACAATTTGTTCCTCCTTTCATTTTGCATCCAAGTGAATACAAATGAAATTAACATTTGTATGAATGGAGCTCCTCTGAATGTGCTATGCTTCTGATTCACTTCAAATGTCCTTGAGCATCCATCAGTCCCTGTCACCACTAGTTGTACCTCTGCATCTGATGCAAAACTGATGCGGAATCCAATGCAAATCCACAAAGTCACATTTGCAAATGTAACAAAGCTTTGAACGAGCACACAAAAGCTTTTGCTTCACATGTGAATGCTTAGTTTAGAATATAGCCAATATTTGATTCAGATGTGAGTGCTCAAAGATTTGCAATTCATATAATTTGCACAGGTGAAGAACAATTTTCACCCATTCCTACTGCGTATTTGTTTTATGTATTTGTATTATTCAAATCTTTAGGTGGACTAAGCTCAGTTCTCCCATATAGAAACATGTCCAGACCGCAACCTGTAACAGTTTTACCAAAACTAGGAAAGTAACCCCCCTCTTTCTCATCCTTATTTCTCTTTATTTCCACATTCAGTTCAAAACAGGAGATGCCAATTCAAAACAGAAAACTTGCAAGTCAAAAGGAATTTTATTATTTATGAAACATTTATAAATCATTCATGAATTCTACTCCTTGATTAATGAGCCTTCCTTTGTCAATTCTCTATCCAACCATTCAAATAACACAGCATTTGAATAATTTTTTCCTTTTACAGTTGTTGAATTTCTCCGGAAACATGTAACCTGAGGGACAACTATATACGCGCAACTGGCATATACCCAGTTTTTTGTAGCAAGGCGTTAATGTGGCATCAGCAGCTGGTTCAGCCTCCAATCCATTTTCTGTATCAAAAAGGAAATCAGGATACATTATCACAGTTGATTGTCATTCAGAGAAGATCAGTAGAAAAAGTGAGGTTCCTGTTGCCTTATCTCTGAAGGCGATGTGAATAGAAAGAGGCCTAGCTCAGAAATTTGAAAATTCAGATTTTGTACTATGCCATCATGTTTGATGTTCAGAGCTGTCTTTACTGCATGTAAAAGATAAAAACTTAATCAAATAGTTCAACTTTAATTTGCATATAAAATCTTATTTTAATGTGTCATGGAGTGTTTTTCCACTGTCACTAAAAGTACCCATTAGGTACCCATTAATGGGTACAAAAATGCCATTATGTACCCATTTATGGGTACTTAATGGGTACTTTTAGTGACAGTGGAAAAACACCCATGATGTTCCTCCCTCTTTACACACTTAGGAGGGAACAGCAATGGTATAAATATTTAAGTTTGTCTCAGTAAAGATGGCAACTTTTTAAAGAAAAGACTCATATTTAAATAAATATTGGAAATCCAAATTGTGTACTGTATTTCAGTCCACATTCTCAGAAGCCAGTGAGCTATAGCAGGCTAAGTAGGTTGAATGGTCTACCTGTCTAAGAAGAGAGATCCATCGAACCCAGAATTCTTTTCTTAATTATGGGAATGGAAATACTTTAAACTCGCTTTAACATTTCCCTCCAACTTTCTTAATTCCTATGAAGTATTGTGTAGGGATGTGCAACAATGTATTGTGTACATTTTAATTCAAGTCGTTTTGAATATTCAAATATTCAATACGATTTGAAAATCAAAAATCCAAATTTTCAAAATTCGGTTTCAAATCCAGGTTATCCAAATCCATATTTTCAAAAATCCGATTCAAATTGAATGGTACAAATGTCAGGAACATTCGTATCCATGTTTTGAATTTGTGTACATCCCGTTTTCATTCCATTTGCATCCTGTTTGCATCCCATTTTCATCCCATGTTATAAGCACACATAGACCCGATATTTGGATGTGATATACAATGTTCTATTCAGTCAAATTATTCAAAAATCCATATAGGATTCTCAAAAATCCGAAATTTGATCAAATTCAGAAATTTGGATTTTCAAAAATCCGATTAGAATTTTAATGTCGATATTCATTAAATTTGAATTGGATTTTCAAATTTTTTATTCTCCCTGCACATCCCTAGTGCTGTGGATCATGCAGATTAGCCTGGACATTTTAAAGGTTACCCTTCAGATCTGTCAGTTATAGAATCATTTAGGGCAAAGTGTCCCGTGTAGGGATCTGCACAAATATTCATAATATTTAGAATTTGGCCAAATTTGGCCGAATTCGGACATTTGAATTTGAATCCAATGTTGACACATTCGAAGATTGACATTCAAATTTGAAATGAATGTTTTGATACATTTGTATGAAGCTTTGTATGGGATTTTCATGCTATTTGTATGCATTTGAATGGGATCCGTGTGCTATTTGTATGTATTCATATATTGGATCTGTATGCTATACATTTGTATGGGATCCATATGCTATTTGTATGCATTCATATGGGATGCGTATGGGATTAAACATTCATATCCAATATGAATCGTACCACATTCAAAGGAGATCTATTCAAATGAATGCAAATTTTCTTGCATTCAATTTGATATGAATCAAATACACACACGCAGACACAAAGATTCACACACATCACTAGTCCCATGGTCTTTTCCATGTAAGAAACCAAATATTATCTAGACCCATTTCAATCTGGCTTCAGGCCCGGTCATGGCACGGAAACCACCTTGGTCGCCCTGGTTGATGATCTCCTCTGGGAGAAAGACAGAGGGAATGCTACCCTGCTGGTTCTTCTGGACCTCTCAGTGGCTTTTGATACCATTGACCATGGTATCCTCCTGGAGAGGCTACGGAGTTTAGGAGTTGGAGGCAGTGCTTGGCATTGGTTCCGCTCCTATCTCCATAGCCGATCTCAGATAGTGGTGATGGGAGAGACTGAGTCGACACCCTGGGAACTCACTTGTGGGGTTCCCCAGGGGTCAATCTTATCTCCCATGTTATTTAATATCTACATGAAGCCGCTGGGAGAGATCATCAGGAGTTTTGGAGTGAGGTGTCATCAATATGCAGATGATACCCAGCTCTATCTCTCTGTGCCATCTGAATCAGGAGAGGTGGTAGAAGTGCTTGACAGGTGCCTGGAGGCGGTAATGGGCTGGATGAGGGCCAATAAATTGAAACTGAATCCAGACAAGACAGAGGTGCTGTGTGTTACAGGCTCTCAGGTCCAAGTAGTTGGGAGATACCCTGTCCTTGATGGGGTTACAGTATCCGGGAAGGGACAGGTGAGAAATTTGGGGGTACTCCTGGACTCTGCGCTAACACTTGAAGCTCAGGTGGAGGCCGTGGCCAGGAGTGCCTACTCCCAACTACGGTTGGTGCGTCAACTGAAACCTTTTTTGGACAGAGATGACCTGGCCACAGTTATCCACGCTCTGGTAACCTCCAGGTTGGACTATTGTAACGCGCTCTACATGGGGCTTCCCTTGAAGACGGTTTGGAAGTTGCAGTTAGTGCAAAATGCAGCCGCCCGAGTGCTGACTGGAACAGCTAACCAGACGCATATCACGCCGGTTCTAAAAGAACTGCACTGGCTGCCAATTTACTACCGAGCCCAATTCAAGGTGCTAACTCTGACTTATAAGGCCCTAAATGACTTGGGCCCCAGATATCTAAAGGAGCGCCTTCTCCCATATCGACCTGCCTGTGCCTTAAGATCTGCAGGAGAGGCCCTCCTGGTTATCCCACCTCCTTCAGTGATTAGGCGGGTGGGCACCCAGGAGAGGGCCTTCTCAGTGGTGGCCCCCAGGCTGTGGAATGGTCTCCCCTTGGAGGTGCGTCAGGCCCCTTCTCTGTTTACATTCAGGAAGGCGGTAAAGACGCACCTCTTCCCTCAGGCCTTTGGCTAATGCTCTTTATTCCTCCCTCCTTCCAAAGACCACTGTTAAACTGTTTTTATATTGTTTTTATTCTTATTCTTATCATCATGTTGGATTTTAAACCTTACATTGGTTTTATTATAGCGTGGTACAATTTTAATGTGCTTGTTCTTAAATGTTGTAAGCTGCCCAGAGACCCTCGGGTATGGGGTGGGATATAAATATAAATATAAAAATAAAATAAATAAATAAAAGCACCTCCAAAGGCTGGCATCAGGCCTTTTCTTCAGCCCACCCACTCTGCTCCACTGTTCATTGCAGATCCATTCAACTTTTAAATCCATTTAATGCCAGGTGAAATTAAGGAGGTTTCAGAACGTGGTAAGAAAAATAAACTCTGAAAGGTCATGGATGGTTACACTGTGGTGTGGACAGGAGAAGCACATTCTTTGCTCTTTTCTACTCACCGCTTTCCTTTGGGCTTCATCTTTAATTGGAACAGCAAAATCGGATGCTTTGAACAAGCTGGAGCAGGTTCAAAGGAGAGCTACCAAGATGGTGAACGGTCTGCAAACCATGTCCTATGAGGAACGGCTTAAGGAACTAGGAATGTTTAGTCTAACAAAAAGAAGACTGAGAGGAGACATGATAGCTGTCTACAAATACCTCAAGGGTTGTCACAAGGCAGAGGGATCAGTCCTGTTCTCACTCTCTCAAGGAAGGACTAGAAACAATGGGGTGAAACTGCAGGGGAAAAGATTTAGTTTAGATGTTAGGAAAAAATTTCTAACAGTAAGAGTGATCAACCAGTGGAACAGGCTGCCACAGGAGGTGGTTGGTTCCCCTTCGATGGAGGTCTTCAAGCAGAGACTGGACGGCCATCTGTCTGAGATGGTTTAGGAGATCCTGCCTTGAGCAGGGGGTTGGACTCGATGACCCAGGAGGTCCCCTCCAACTCTACCATTCTATGATTCTATGATTCTATTATTCTTGCTGTCCTGGTGTGGCCTGCACCAGGAAGACCAAGAAAGCAACTCCAAGGAACAGACAAAGGCTCTTCATGATGGATAGTTGGTTGGGTTCTCAAACAAGAGGAGCAACCAGTGGATAAAGAAACCTAGTTCAGACCCTTCTATTTATATGGTTTCCTTTGTAAAAGAGCCAGAAAATTCAGGAGAAGAAACAGATGTGAGGTGTCCATTCTGTGCAACAGTCATATCAATGCAATGCTGTGTTACAAAGATAACGTTCGTAAAACAGTCACTGTATGAGAAGATACCATTATCAGGCTAAATTCCAGTAATTCGTTTAACAACAGTGTGGCAATGGGTAGGAAGAGGAGAAGCAAAATCTACATGGTTCTTAAAATATCCAGAATCCTGGGCCCTTTTGCACTTGGACTTATAGTTTATGATTAGTCAACATTGGGTGCGTGCACCTGCAGTGGCAGGAGGCATTTACAGCCTACTAGTGCCCCTGCCTGCCCAGATGTTGACTAGTTATAAACTAGCTGTGGTGCACAAAACTGTGTGCCACTAGCACACTAACCATAACCCAGTGTGACCAATTCATTATATGTACAAATTTGGACATTGGTATATGAATCAAATGTCTGGACATCCATACTTTAGTTATTTATACAAATAATTCAGACATTCACAAACACATTACACCACATTTCTCCTGGCAGAAGAAGACCTGTTTCTCTTCCCCAGCCTTTGGGTGGTTCCCCATTCCCCACTCCCATTTTCTAGAGAAGAAGTTGATGGGAAATGCTCTCAACTATATGAAATTACTGGAGGAAAAACTACAAAGAATTCAGCAACTTGAAAACACTCGATTGAATGTTAATACTCTAGCCAGGTCAGCACAACATTGACATTTATAGATAGGGCTGTGTGGCGCCACCCCACCCCACCCAGTGCCAGCTGTCTTACACTCTTTACCCCTGTCTTTTATTCCTGTAAGGGGCTTTATAATTTTAAAACCTTGGTAGCGTGTCGTATATTTCTGGTAGCGTGTTGTGGTTTGCTCAAGCCTCGCGCCCGGAGGCGAACACCAGCAATCCTTATTTCGTTCACTCCACCTGCCTGACACTCAGACTCTTGTCTCCAGCCTACTGGCTGTTTATTTCCCTTAGCCTCAGCTTCCTGGGTTTATGAAGAGAGGGAACCCTGTAACTGTAACCACGAACTAGCTTAGAATATAGAGAAGCTGGCAAAGTCTCTTCAAAGAAACAAAATAGAAAGCTTTATTCTTTACACGTGTGTTTTGAAGAAGAATACAAATATTTCAGTTCAGAGGCACACAACTTAGTTCTTTAACTTCACAATCGTTTTCCTTCTACCCCTTCTGGCTCTATCCCTGGCCTAGAAGCCAGTGAGCTATAGCAGGCTAAGCAGGTTGAATGGTCTACCTGGCTAAGAAGAGAGATCCATCAAACCCAGAATTCTGTTCTTAATTATGGGAATGGAAATACTTTAAACTCACTTTAGCATTTCGCTCCAACTTTCTAAATTCCCATGAAGTATTGTGTAGGGATGTGCATGAATGTATGTTTTGCATTTGAATTCAAGTTGCTTTGAACATTCAAATATTCAATTCGATTTGAAAATCAAAAATCCGAATTTTCAAAATTCCATTTCGAATCCAGATTATCTGAATCCATATTTTCAAAAATAGCCACGATATGACAAGATACCATTATCAGGCTAAAATGGGTAGGAAGAGGAGAAGCAAAATCAACATGGTTCTTAAAATATCCAGAATCCTGGGCCATTTTGCACTTGGCCTTATAGTTTATAATTAGTCAACATCTGGTCAAGTGCTTCTGCAGTTGCTGGTGGCATTTACATCCTACGAGTGCCCCCTGCCTGCCCAGATATTGACTAGTTATAAACTAGCTGTGGTGCACAAAATTGTGTACCACAAGCACACTAACCCTAACCCAAGGTGACCAATTCCATTCCTTTTCCATCCGGCCGGTGACCATCTGCACTGTTTCTGGCCAAGGGGGTCATTGGAACTGCCATGCAAGTGTGCTGGCAGGTCAGATGATCCCCTGATTCAACTGAGCTTGCACAGATTGTCAGCGTTGCCATAGTTGGCGTGCTGGCGAAAGCACAGGCACACAGGATGCCACAACCAATATGGCAGTGCCTTTCGGAGGATTGGATCCATGACTGGACATCTGCATGAACGCAGAACTGGAAGGCCTAGGAAGAAGGCATGACAGCAGCATGTAAGTAAGGCAACCGGGCCCCAGGGGAAACAGGGGGCCCATGAGGGCGGGAGGCCACAGACGGGCCAGAAACCCTGGGAGGATCCAGTATTCACTGAAGCATCAAACAAAGCTTTGGCAGATGCCTGAATATCCGATCAGTGGATAAATAGGGCCTATCTGATTTCACCACTATGAATTCATACTAGGGATGTACATGAATATTCCAACCGTTATATGTATGAATTCGGACATTTGTATATGAATCAAATGTCTGGACATCCATACTTTAGTATTTGTAGAAATACATATATTTTGAGTTATTTGTACAAATAATTTAGACATTCATACGCATATGGATACATACACAGTGTGTACAGATACATATATATCCATATGGATACAGTTATGTATGAGATTCCTGTAATTGGATATGTATTGAATATTTAAGCAAATAGATACAAATGTATTCATATCAGTTCAAATTTCCAGACATTCATTTTTCTTTATTCAAACGAATTTGGATTTTTAAATATTTTTTAAAAATTAAATTTATGAATTGAATGTCCAAAATTGCATTCATGCACACCCCTAATTCACACCTATTCATACAAATTCCAGGAGTCATGAATATTCATGCAGATCCATAGCTCCTAGCTGTCTGTTTGAGATGAAAGTATTTAGATAAGTCCCCAAAATGAGGGAAAAAATGAGTTCAAGCGGATGTTCTGATGTTCAGCATTTTATCTTCTGGGAATTCAAGATTTTTGGGTTCTGACCAATCTCTCCAAGAATACTCAAAATATCATGCTTAAAGGAAATATTGAATATGGGATCATTGAAACTCGGGTTTCCATCTTCGCCATTTCTCCGTCAATTAGAAATCTATCACAGCAGCGCTGAGTTGATCACCTTATCTGCAAGGATATAACAAGGAACTGCCAACTACCTTACACAGGTCAAAGAAAACTACTGTGGCAAACACAGCCCCATGGTAAACAGCCTAAGAATTTAGGGGAAGGAACACCAGAAGTACTTCCTTACCCAGATAAGTTTTGACTTCATCGCTTTATGTTTCATTTATGTAAGGCATATGACTAGGTCATAAAAGTGACTTTGATATAATGGGGTGTTGTTTGATTTAAACAAACAAACTCTGCCACACCTCTGAAGCTGTTAAGGATAGCACCCACTTGTCCCGTAGCCTCTCCATGTTTGGGGCTGGAAGGAGTCACAGGGATGTGCTAACTTTGGACATGCATGACAACCCTGCCTTGGCCATAGAGTCTGTAACTGGGATTAAATGCTTCCAACCGGCTTGCACCTGTGCACCATAATTACATTATATCCACAACACCTCTATTCTAGGGATGTGCATGAATTTTTTTTCAATGGGTTAGAAAATCCATATTTGTTTGAATAGATCCTTGAAATGTGGTAGGATTGTATTTGATACAAATATATTTGTACAAATTTGTACAAATATCGGATACGAATGAATGTATATCCAATAAGAACAAAAATGTATCCAATGTGTATCCCATAACAAATTCATGCCCTGAAAGCATCGAATCCTACCTGAGCCCACTTTTAATCTGCTCTCATTCCATATCAAATGCAATCTGGATCTGCTGCAGATGCATGGTGCAGCCACTTTCCCCCCTCCCCAGTTTAATAAATGTCTGAACAATTCATATGAATGTCAGGAAACATTCAAACGAATTTCAGAAACATTTGTAGTCGTACGACTGTTGATGTACAAATGTCATTACATTTGATTCATGTACGAATTTCCATAATCGGATGAATTTGTTCAAATAACTAATGTTACAAATATTCATGTACATCCCTATGCTATTCCCATCTAAAACCAATTGTTCCACTTTCCTCCTTACCCAAACACCTCGACAGAGGTCTTTGGATAAGGTTGTAGCTTATATGTCTTGATCACAAACTAACAAATGAACATACAAGAATTGTGTTTGAAGAGTGAAATAAGAGACTCAGTGTCCAAGTGTCATGAAATTATTTTTAATTAGGAAGAGAACAGGAACCAGGTGAGTCTAATATTCATTAGCCATGAGGGGAAGGAGGTTTCTTTCTCTGCTCTTTCCAGACCTTCCTTTTCACACAAGTAGGCAGCACAATCTACTTGGTGAACATCTTCCGATGGATTCTTCATATGAGAGGCACGAAGCCTTGCAAAGGCCTCCACTAGCCTTGCATGAGATGGCACTTCTTGGGTGAGGAGCTGCAAAAAATAAATTTAAAAGAAAAAATGAAATCACTTTGTTTATTGATTTGCATTTCCCCCCAACTTATACCCAAAGGTCTCTAAGGGGTGGATTGCAATCATGGGGCCTTTTCCGGCTAGGGTTTAGAACACTTCTAAGACCCCATTAGGAACCCATTTAGTACCTCATTGGTACCCATCGGGAAGGCCTGTCCCCACCTGGACCCAATTGAAGGTCCCATGTGCCAGGCCCTGTCACCACAAGGGCAGGGCAAATCTGGATTGAATGGGTCCTTCGGGGCCTTAAATCTGGATTTCATGTGGACTTGATTAAAGCTGTCCACAACAGGGTCTTCAGGCATCTTAAAGATCCAGGTCTTCAGGAGGACCCCATCGCAAAGCTCTGGATCTTGACCGTGCATCTTTGACTGTGTGTGGGAAAGGGGGGGGGGTAGAAATTAAATTTAATGTAAACTTACTAGAAAGAACAGCACTGGAAAATTGGGAGGGGAAGATGCTTCCTCAGCCCAAAGCCCAAAGTATATATTAAAGGTCCCTGGAACACCTCAGTGGAGAAGCTACTCCGTAGTCTGGAGACTAGGGATGTATACACCACCCCTGTTTGCTTCTCATTGAAGCATTTGGAACAGAAATTCACATTTGTGTGAACAAAACCATTTCAGATGTGGTAGGCTTCCAATTCACTTTGAATCCTGCTGGGCCAGTTGTGCCTCTGAATCATATGTGAATCCAATGTGCAAGTCCAAAGGAGGGCTAACCAAAGTGGTTAGTGGTCTGGAAAGCATGTCCTACAAGGAACGGTTGAAAGTTCTAGGAATGTTTAGCCTGCAGACGAGAAGACTGGGAGGAGACATGATCGTGGCTTCAAGTATCTGAAGGGCTTTCACAGTGTAAATGAATTGTCCCTATTCTCCCTTGTACAAGATGGGAGGACTAGAAACGATGGGATGAATCTTCAAGGGAGTCAGTGCAGATTAGATATTAGGAAAAACTTCCTGACAGTGAGAGCATTCAGTCAATGGAATAGGTTGCCACAGGAAGTGGTTAGCTCTTCTTCACTGGAGGTCTTCAAGCATAGGTTGGCCCTACATCTGTCTGAGATGGTTTAGGAAATCCTAAATTATTTCAATGAGTACATGTACAGCGCTTTAGAAATAAACTAATTATAATAAATCCTGCATTGAGAGGGTTGGACCCAATGACTCTAGGGGTCCTTTCCAACTCTATGATTCTATGAATCCACTCCAGAAATTCCAAAGAAAGTATAAAAGCTTTCATTTCACATGTGAAAGTCAGTCTTCAAAGATAGCCAATATTTGATTTGAACACAAAGTTCTGAACTTTCATACTTGGTATGAATTGAGAAGGTGACAAACATTGTCCACCCATCCCTACTGGAGGCTACCACTGAGAACACCCAATCCTGGGTGCTCACACAAGAGCTTCAATTTAAGGCCTCCTTAATCCAGATATAGCTCCATCTTCTGAAGACAGAGGAGGACTAAGGGGACATGATCTTATCGATCCACATTAATGTCAGATAAATGTAACCTAGAAGTTTTCTGCACAGACCCTGAATCTGGATTAAGGGTTCTTGCAGAAAAGCTCAAAGGCCCACATTTAGATGCCTACATAGGTTCCACCAATCCACAATCCCAATCAATCAGCCACTACTGTCAGTTCCCTTGGGATTTACACATTTTTTTAAAAAATATATATTTTAAAACTTTTATAATAATCCAATTTTGCAATTATTTCATGTTCTGAGAGGTGAGTAACAGGCCTCCTGCTCTACCACCCAACCAGTTCTGTGGCTCTGAGGGTCCACATAGGAAATAGGGAATAGAGACTTCCCTCCACTTAACAAGTGATGACACCTGCCATCCAATAAACAAAGAGGACAATGTGCAGAATCAAGGTGGTAATCAATGTGAAAGGATGAAGACAGGATCCAGTGTGCCTGTTCTGGTCTCAAAAGTGTAAACAAAATAATGGTGAGAGGCATGGATATTGGCCACTTGGTATATGTCCATCTGAGTGTTCTGTCTACTCAGTGTGTCCCTGGTTTATCCCTGCTTTTGAACCAAGTAGCTAATCTCACTGTGAAATCCTGTTGTTCCTGGTAGTAGACAGTTAAAAGCTGAGGGTGAAGGTAGTAGAAATTCAAAAATTTGGAGGTGACCCATTTCCCCAACATCTCTTTTTAAGTGACCTGTTCCTTTCATATCAGAGAAATAGCCATGTTAGTCTAATTTGAAAAGTCCAGCAAGGTGGTTAGTAGCACTTGGAGACTAACAGGAGAAGGGTTGGTGGCATTACCTTTCATAGACACGTCTACTTGTTCAGATGCTAGGGGAATGGGCCCCCAGCAACTGAAGAAGCAGATGTGCCCATTGGGTCCCCTAGCATCTGAAGAAGTAGACATGTCAACAAAAGCTCATGCCACCAACCCCTCTCCTGTTAGTCTCCAAGTGCTACTAACCACCTTGCTGCTTCTTTCATGATAGAATGTGCGTATAGATCCTCCTGAGTGAATGAGATAGGAAAATAATCTCAAGTCATCCTGGGGCACACAGAGAGAAACCCTCAATTATGACTCCTTCAAGGACATATGAAATCAAAAAATGAGATTTTTAGACTGTGGGAATAAGAGCTGTAGATAAAGTGCTATTATTTGTCTTATTTTCACTGACTCTTCTCACACTCTGGAATTCCTCCTTCTATACGATCAAAGCAATCAATGGTGACAGCAAAACTCACCTTCTCCCTGTGGGACATCGTCCTGAATAGTTTCTGCAGGATCTGCTGTTACTAGAGAAACCAGGAAGGCGACACCAAAGAGCAACATCAGAGTCTTCATGGTGGGCAGTTGGTTGAGCTCTCAGTGTCACTAGAGAGAAGAGTAGAAACTGGTTGGATGAAGAAATCCTCAGGACCTTCTATTTATATGGATTTTTAGGGGGGAAAGGTCAGATAATTTAGAAAGGACATCTGAGATGGTAGAAATTGCTACATCCTGGTTCATATCAATTCTACTGTGTTAACCTAATATTTATGGAGTAAATAGCCACTGTCATAAAGGACATCTATTCCCCATCTGTACAACTTGTGCAAACTTCACAACAGCTGTTTTCCTGTTCTGTTTCTGGAGGAGCATTCATAGAATTTGGAGTCTTTGATTAAGAGTATGCTGAGATGTGGTTGCACTGAATATGTATGTCAGTGGTTCTCAACCTTCCTAATGCCACAACCCCTTAATGGAGTTCCTCATGTTGTGGAGACCTCCAACCACGGGGGCAGAGCAGCTGGGAGATGGGAGGGAAGGGTGGTGGGAGACTTGTCACGACCCCTCTGAAAGGGTAGTTCGACCCCCAAAGGGGTCCCGACCCCCAGGTTGAGAACCACTGATGTATGTGATGGAGGGTTTTTCTTATGGCTACATCTAGCTAAACTGTGGTCCTCTGACTGCTGTTTGTGACAGATTCATGGAGCAAGCTGCAGCCGTGGGATATTTCCCGGGCATTTTGCAGACTTGATTGACAGGAGGGGAGGAGTTACTGCAAAAGGCGCCAAAATCGCACCAATCAGAGCAGCCAGATCTTGCTGTATAAAAGTCAGCAATCTGGGGCTCCCAGGTTTCAGCTTGAAGGGGATCATGGAGGGGTTTTGCTTAAACTCCCCAAATTCCTAGGCTTCTTACTCTTGGAGCAGAGGAAAGAAGATAGATGGAGGAATCTTGCCTCTCAGAGAGGAGGGAGATTCTGCAGCATTCCTAAAGGCAAGCACTCAGCAGGGACTGTCAGGCTCAGGGGTTTATTCTTTACGGTGGAAAGAATCTTCACACTGAACAATTTTGGGAAATTTTGTTCAGGTCAAGGGGAACTGGAGGCAGGAGTGTTGCAGTATTTTGCTTTCAGTGGATTTGCTTGGAAGAGCTGAGGTTTATTCTGCTTTCAGAAACTTGTTCCTTCTACTTGTTCCTTGAGTAGCTACTCAAAGACTATTGAACTACTATTGCTTCTATTTATTTATTTAAATGCTTGCATATAATTAAAAAATAGTGTTTGGAATACATTGGTGTTTATTTTGCTGCTTCATAAGAAAATAAGAGAAGCCCTGCTGGATAAGGCCACAGCCCATCTAGTCCAGCATCCTGTCTCATACAGTGGCCCACCAAACGCTCATGGGCATCTCAAGAAGAGAGAAGGGCAAACCTTTGCCTTCTCTCGAATCCCAGCGAATGGCCTTAGAAGAAGAAGAGTTGGCTTTTCTACCCCACTTTTCTCACCCTTTTAAGGGGACTCAAAGCGGCTGACAAAGCTTCTGTTCTTCTCCCCACAACAGAACACCCTGTGAGGTAGGTGGGGCTGTGAGAGCTCAGAAGAGAACTGTGACTAGCTCAAGGTCACCCAGCTGACTTCATGGGGGAGGGTGGAATCAAACCCAGTATCCCCAGATAAGAGTCTGGCTCCCTAACCACTAAACCAGTGATGGTCAACCTATGACACGTGTGTTACAGCTGGCACGCCAAGCCGTTTTGGGTGACACACATGGTCACCCTGACACCTGAGCATTTAGTGCTTGCTTGTTCTTGAAGTGTACAAAATGCCAACTTTCAATTGAGTATTAGCAAACGAAATTCAGCAACAAAAGTCACTAATGTAAAGAATTATTTGTTTTTGTTTTTAGTAAAATACATATATCAAAAACATAACTTTTTTACTACAGCTACAAATAACACAAAATTATGGATATTTCTAGATGTGACACAGCACCCGAGTTAATCTAGGTTTTCTTGCAAATTTTGACACACTGAGCTCACTAAACCAAACTGGTGCCACATTCCCCCCCCCCGCCCCAGCCTGAAAGATGCACCTAGGCATTCACTCTAGAAAAGGTGAATAGAGAAAATTCCTTTTGTCTATCACACAATACTAGAACCAGGGGGCACTCTATGAAGCTGATGGGTAGGAGAGTCGGATCCCACAATGGGGAAGTATTTCTTCACCCAGAGGGTCATCAGTTTATGGAATGTGCTGTCGGAAGAGGTGGTGACAGCTACCAGTCTAGATCGCTTCAAGGTAGGGTTAGACAAATTTATGGATGACAGATGTATCAATGGATACTAGAAAGAATATCTAGGACAAGTACATCTTTCAGGCTGGGGTGTATGGAAGCAGGATGCTTCTAATGCCATTTGCTGGGATTCTAGAGCAGGAAAAGGTTTGTCCTTGTCTCTGTTTGAGATGCCCATGAGCATTTGGTGGGCTACTGTGTGTGACAGGATGCTGGACTAGATGGGCTGTGGCCTGATCCAGCAGGGTCTCTCTTATGTTCTTAAAGACTCCAAATTCTATGAATGCTCCTTCAGGAACAGAACAGGAAAACAGCTCTTGTGAAGTTTGAACAAGCTGCACAGATGGGGAATAGATGTCCTTTATGACAGAGGCTATTTACTCCATAAATATTAGGTTAACACGATCAAACCAGGATGTAGCAATTTCTACCATCTCAGATGTTCTTTCTAAATTATCTGACCCTTTCCCCCTAAAAATCCGTATAAATAGAAGGTCCTGAGGGTTTCCTCATCCAACCAGTTTCTTCTCTCCAGTGATACTGAGAGCTCAACCAACTGCCCACCATGAAGACTTTGATGCTGATCTTTGGTGTCACCTTTTTGGTTTCCCTGGTAACAGCAGATCCTGCAGAAACCATTCAAGATGATGTCCCACAGGGAGAAGGTGAGCTTTCCTCTTACTTCATTGATTGCTGTGATGGTATAGAAAAGAGAATAGGTGGTCTCTTCTATCCCAAAGAGTGAGAAGAGTCTATATCTCTTATTCCCACAGTCTAAAAATCTCATTTTTTGATTTCATATGTTTTTGAAGGAGTTGTCATTGATTGATTCTCTCTGTGTGCCTCAGGATGACTTGAGATTTATCTGAGACTTAAAAATAGATGTTTGGGAAATGGGTCACATATAAATGTTTGAATTTCTACTCCCTTCACCCTCAGTGCTAACTACCCACTATCAGGAACTATGAGATTTCACAGTGAAATCAGCACAATCAACCATTTGATTCAAAATCAGGTACACATTGAGTAGGTGGAACATTCAGATGGACACATACCCAAATGGCCCGTATCCATGCCTCTCACCCTTATTTTGTTTACTCTTTTGAGACCAGAACAGGCAAACTGGATCCTGTCTTTGTCCTTTCTCATTGATCACCATCATGATTCTGCACATTGTCCTCTTTATTTATTGGATGGCAAGTGTCATCATTTGCCAAGTGGAAGGAAACCATGATTTAATTCCCCTTTCTGAATATAGAGTGTTTGGAACTATCTGATCTGATTGTTATGCTTTAGAAGATGGATGCTGGCAATCTATTTCAACTGTTGCAATTGAATTCACTTCTTTGAGTATAGTTAGAATAACTAAAACACATAAAATCAAAATTTAAAAATGATTAAAATGAGCCAGAGCATTTCAAGCTGTTACTTAAAAAACACTCATAACTCCCTTCAAAACACTCTAGATATTCCAGCCTTGGACAACAAGGAGGAAGCGGTTCTGAGTTGTCTATTTCCTATGGGGACCCCAGAGCCACAGAATGGATTGGGTGGTAGAGCAGGATGCCTGTTACTCATCTCTCAGATGATGAAATAATTGCAAAATTGGATAAGTTCTAAATCTCAAAGGATCTGCCAGTAGTGGCTCATTGATTGGGATTGCAGATTGGTGGAAGATATGTAGTCCTCTAATTGCTGGACACTGAACTTCTGGGCTACATTTATCTGACATTAATGTGGATCTATGAGACCATGTCCCCTTACAGTAGTCTTGCTGTGTCTGCAGAAGACAGAGCTACATCTGGATTAAGGAGCCGCTTACACTGGATCTCTTGTGTGAGGACCAAGGATAGAAGGAATTGGGAAGGTTAAAAAAAATTGCGTATATTTGAAGACTGACCTTTGCATGCGAAGGGAAACCTTTTGTGCCTTCGTTGGAAGCTTTGGAGTGGATTCACATTGGATTCACATCTGATTCAGACACACAACTGGTCCAGCAGGATTCAAGTGAATTGGAAGCCTAGCACATTTGAAGTTGCTCCGTTTACACAAATGTGAATTTCTGTTGCACTTGTGTTAATGAGAAGGGAACAGGGGTGGGGTAGGGAATGTGTAAATTCCTAGCCTTCAAACTACAGCATAGCTTCTCCACTGAGCTATCTCAGGGACCTTTACTATGTACTTTGGGCTTTGGGCTGAGGAAGCATCTTCTCCAAATTTTCAGGTGCTGTTCTTTTTAGTAGGTTTACATTAATTTTAATTTCTATCCCCCTCTTTTCCACACATAGTCAAAGATCCACAGTCAAGATCCAGAACTTTGAGATGGGGTCCTCCTGGAGATCCAGATCTTGAAGATGCCTGAAGACCCCATTGTGGACACCTTTAATCAGGTCCACATGAAATCCAGATTTAAGGTCCTGAAAGACCCATTAAATCTGGATTTCTCCTGTCCTCATGGGGACAGGGCCTTGCAGATGAGGCCTTCAGTTGGGTACAGGTGGGAACAGGCCTTCCTGATTGCTACCTATCAGGTACCAATCGGGTTCCTAATGGGGTCTTAGTGGAAAAAGACCCTAGTGGAAAAAGGGCCTATGATTGCAATCCACTCCTTAGAGACCTTTGGGTATAAGTTGGGGGGAAATGACAATCAATAAATAAAGCGATTTCATTTTTTCTTTTAAATTTATTTTTAGCAGCTCCTCACCCAAGAAGCGCCATCGCGTGCAAGGCTAGCGGAGGCCTTTGCAAGACTTCGTGCCTCTCATATGAAGAATCCATCGGAAGATGTTCACCAAGTAAATTGTGCTGCCTACTTGTGTGAAAAGGAACGTCTGGAAAGAGCAGAGAAAGAAACCTCCTTCCCCTCACGGCTAATGAATATAGGGCATGAATATGGCGCACAGCTAATGAATATGGCTAAAACTTGGTGCATGTTCTCTTCCTAATTAAAAATAATTTCATGACACTTGGACACTGAGTCTCTTATTTCACTCTTCAAACACAATTCTTGTATGTTCATTTGTTAGTTTGTGATCAAGACATATAAGCTACAACCTTATCCAAAGACCTCTGTCGAGGTGTTTGGGTAAGGAGGAAAGTGGAATGATTGGTTTTAGATGGGAATAGCATAGGGATGTACATGAATATTTGTAACATTAGTTATTTGAACAAATTCATCCGATTATGGAAATTCGTACATGAATCAAATGTAATGACATTTGTACATCAACAGTCGTATGACTACAAATGATTGTGAAGTTTGAATGTTTCCGGACATTCATATGAATTGTTCAGACATTTATTTAACTGGGGAGGGGGGGGGGGGAGTGGCTGCACCATGCATCTGCAGCAGATCCAGATTGCATTCGACATGGATTGAGAGCAGATTAAAAGTGGGCTCAGGTAGGATTCGATGCTTTCAGGGCATGAATTTGTTATGGGATACATATTGGATACATTTTTGTTCTTATTGGATATGCATTCATTTGTATCAGATATTTGTACAAATTTGTACAAATATATTTGTATCAAATACAATCCTACCACATTTGGTGGGGATCTATTCAAACAAATATAGATACACCATTTGTGCACATCCCTTGAATAGAGGTGTAGTGGACATAATGTAATCCTGGTACACAGGTGCAAGCCAGTTGGAAGCAGTTAATCCCAGTTACAGACTATGGATGTCCACGGATAGGTTTTTGGCATTCGATTCACAAGGAATCAAATGTTGGAAAATTCATCTTTGTTAGAACTTAAGAACATAAGAGAAGCCTTGCTGGATCAGGCCACAGCCCATCTAGTCCAGCATCCTGTCGCACACAGTGGCCCACCAAATGCTCATGGGCATCCGAAGCAGAGACAAGGACAAACCTTCTCCTGCTCTCGAGTCCCAGCAGATGGCCTTAGAAGCGCCCCAGTTCCTCCCCCCCCCAGCCTGAAAGATGCACCTAGGCATTCGTTCTAGTAGCCATTGATACATCTGTCGTCCATAAATTTGTCTAACCCTACCTTAAAGCCATCCAGACTGGTATCTGTCACCACCTCTTCCGGCAGCACATTCCATAAGCCGATGACCCTCTGGGTGAAGAAATCCTTCCCCCTGTCAGACCTGACTCTCCTACCCATCAGCTTCATAGAGTGCCCCTTGGTTCTGGTGTTGTGCGATAGAGAAAAGAAATGTTCTCTATCCACCTTTTCTATGCCGTGCATAATTTTATATACTTCAATCAGGTCCCCTCTTAAACGCCGTTCAAATATGTCATTCAAATATATCCCCTTCAATTGGGTTAGGATTCTATTCAATATGAATGTATTCATATGAATTTGAACAAATATCCAAATCCATATGTATCCTGGATACATATCCTGGATACACACCCTATACAAATGCATACATAGCAGATATGGATCCCCCTCCTGTCTTATACACCTTGCCCCTCTGTTTTCCGGAACCTGGGGCCTATTCGCACTTGGCTTTATTCTGGAATATATCCTGGAATAGGGACTTGCTGTCCATATGCTGGTGCAGGCTTCAGCAGGCCCAAAGTGAGGTCTGCCAGAGTCTGCATTAGCATAAGAACCACAGACCCCTATCCTGAGATATACTCCAGAAAAAGGTCAAGTGCGAATAGGCCCCTGCTTCCCCCCCATCCTGTCTTAAAGTCTCACGTTTCTGTCTCTGATTCTCCGATTTCCTGCCTCTGTGTCTTATGCGTAAAGACACTTCTCCCTCTTTCTCTGAAACAGATTCCTTTGCCCTCCTGTCTCAAAGACAAACTGCTCACATCTCTCTCTCTCTCTGATTCTCTGATGATGTTTCCTCCTCAGTTTCCCCCTGCAGTTTAGCAAATGTCCAAACTATTCGTATGAATGTTCCAAAACATTCATATTTGCACAGACGTTAATGTACGAATGTTGTGACTTCCGATTCGTGGACAGATGTCTGAATTAATATGAATTCATGCAAAGAACAAATGTTTCACATATTTTTGTGCATCCTTATTGCAGACTCTATGGCCAAGGCAGGGTTGACTTGCATGTAAAAAGATAGTACATCCCTGCTCTAAGATTGACCTCCTCCTGGCCCCAAACATGTAAAGGGTTTCATTTGTCCATTCGTTCATTTGTTCATTTTATCCCTCCCAGTACCCGAAGATCTCAGGGCAGGTTAACAAAATTTGAAACCAGATGTATATATTTAAAAACTAACCATATATACCAGTGATGGTGAACCTTTTGAGATCGGTGTGTCAAAGTTCACAAGAAAACCTAGCTTAACTCAGGTGCTGTGTCACATCTAGAAATATCCATAATTTTGTGATATTTGTAGCTCTAGTAAAAACATATTTTTGATATATGTATTTTATTAAAAGCAAAAACAAATAATTCTTTACATTAGTGACTTTTGTTGCTGAATTTCATTTGCTAAATGTTCAGTTGAAAGCACTCTACACACCCAGGTGCCAGGGTGACCATGTGTGTCACCCAAAAGGGCTTGGCGTGTCACCTGTGACATGCTTGTCATAGGTTGGCCATCACTGATATATACTAACCAAACTAACCAGTTTGGTCTAGTGGTTAGGGAGCCGGACCCTTATCTGGGAATACAGGGTTAGATTTAGCCCTCCCCCATGAAGCCGGCTGGGTGACCTTGGGCTAATCACAGCCCCACCTATCTCTTTTGTGGGGAGAATGGAAAAGCTTTGTCAGCCACTTTGAGCCTGCTTAAATGGGTGAGAAAAGCGGGGTAGAAAAGCCAACTCTTCTTCTTCTTCTTCTTAAAAAATAGTGTCTGAAAAGTGGGGAAAGAACATGTATGCCCATTGAACCAAGGGCCAGGGCAAAGAGGTGCATCTTCACTTGACTTAACCCAAGCATGGGACAAAACTTGCTGAGGTTGCCAGATCTGACATCAAGCTGATGTAATAACCATTGTCCTAGAGGAAGCAAGGCACTTCAACATTGATTCTGTTACTTCATTATCATGTGCTGATATGATTTGCCTCTGCTTGCAGGCAGATTGGGCAGGGGCAGAAAATAAGCAATAGGAAAAGTCTGCTTTTTACAGACATGGTTATTGTTTTAACACTTACTGCTGATTTAATACATGTCTGGTGCTAAAGTTTTTTGGGAGAACCTAGTATCAAATGACAAAAGCATATTAGTCAATCACTAAGTTTCCTAAATAACTTCTTGAATAAGTGGTTGAGGACAGAATCCTGGTTTTGATTGGCTTGTAATGCCCTGGAAGGGACAGGTGCCTAATTTGGGAGTACTCCTGGATTCCACACTGATGCTCGAAGCTCATGTGGATGCCGTGGCCAGGAGTGCCTATGACCAACTACGGCTGGTGCAGCAACTGAAGCCTTTTTTGGACAGAGATGATTTGGCCACAGTTATCCATGCTCGGGTAACCTCTAGGTTGGACTATTGTAATGCACTCTACATGGGGGTGCCCTTGAAGATGGTCTGGAAGTTGCAGCTAGTGCAAAATGCAGCTGCCAGAGTGCTGACTGGAACAGCTAGCCGGACACATATCACACCGGTTCTAAAAGAATTGCATTGGCTGCCAATTCACCACCGGGCCCAATTCAAGGTGTTAACTCTGACTTATAAGACCCTAAATGACTTGGGCCTCAAATATCTAAAGGAATGCCTTCTCCCATATCGACCTACTCATGCCCTAAGATCTGCAGGAGAGGCCCTCCTGGTTTTCCCACCACCTTCAGTAGCCAGGCTGCTGGGCACCTGGGGGAGGGCCTTCTCGGTAGTGGCCCCCAGGCTGTGGAATAGTCTCCCCCTTGAGGTGCGTCAGGCTCCTTCTCTGTTCATGTTCAGGAAGAAAGTGAAGACGCACCTCTTAGCTCAGGCCTTTGTATAAATGTTCAGCCATGTTTCCTATGCTGCCAACACCACTGTTTTAATTGATATTGTTTGCTTGTTTTTTAACATGTTGGATTTTAGACATTGTGATGACTGTTATTGTTTTATTATAGATTATTTGATATGGTGGATTTTAAAGTTTTAACCCGCACGGAGACCTTTGGGTATAGGGCGGGATAGAAATATAAATAATAAATAAATAAAATAATAAATCATAGAATTATAGAGTTGGAAGGGACCTCTAACCCCTGCTCAATGCAGGATTTCCTTAACCATCCCAGACAGATGTAGGTCCAGCCTCTGCTTGAAGACCTCCAATGAAGGTGATAGTTAACATTTATTCTAATAGCCACTGATACATTTCTCTTCCATGTGTTTGTCTAACCCTTTCTTAAAGCCATCCTGGCAGGTTGCTGTCACCACCTCTTCTGGTAGCAAATTTCTCAGAGTGATGACCCTTTGGCTTAAAAAATATTTCCCCTTATCTGTCCTAACTCTCTTTTATAATATCCCCCCTAGTTCTAGTGTTGTGCAAATACTCTGCAATACCATGCTTTATAGCTGAATAAATAAGCAATGTCTCAATGCAGCCTTTGAAACCACACCCTCTTTTATATTTTCACAGTCAATGATAAACAAAGAATGACAATTCAAATTAGAATGCTAGCAATTAAATGGGAATTTTATTATTCTCCTTGATTAACAGATTTTCTCTTCAGGCTCAGTCAATTCTCCATCCAGTCATTCAAATAACGCAGCATTTGATGCTCCTTTTGTATGGACAGTTGTTGAACGCTTCCTTGAACACAAGACCTGAGGCACATAAATATGCCCGGGACAGACAATATCCCCTTCCTCCAAAGCAGCTTATTCTTGGTGCTGGAGCATGCGGTTCCTCTTTCAGCCCTTTTCCTGAAAAGAAATCAGCACAAATTCTCACTGTTAGTGGCCATTTGGAGAGGATTAGCAGGAAAAATGTAGGCTCCCTGTTCTCTATCCTCCGTGGTGGATTTCTAGAAGGTTGAAATTTCATATTTTGAAAAAAAAAATCAACAATGATTTTATTTCAGGGTCGTCTCTATGACATCTTAAGAGACTGATTGGGAGGAATAAGAAAAAAAAATCATCAAATAAGGGTTAACCAACTAATAAAACCATTTAATAAAATCTTAACTGATCAATTCATAGACTCATAGAGTTTGAAGGAATCTCCAGGGTCACTGAGTCCAATCTCCTGCTCAATGCAGGATTTCCCCTGGTTGAAGACCTCCAGAGAAAGAGAACTCACTACCTCCCATAAGAACATAAGAGAAGCCTTGCTGGATCAGGCCTCAGCCCATCTACTCCAGCATCCTGTCGCACACAGTGGCCCACCAAATGCTCATGGGCATCTCAAGCGGAGACAAGGACAAACCATAGAATCATAGAATCATAGAATGGTAGAGTTGGAGGGGACCTCCTGGGTCATCGAGTCCAACCCCCTGCTCAAGGCAGGATCTCCTAAACCATCTCAGACAGATGGCCGTCCAGTCTCCTGCTCTTGAGTCCCAGCAGATGGCCTTAGAATCGCCCCAGTTCCTCCCCCCCCCAGCCTGAAGGATGCACCTAGGCATTCATTCTAGTAGCCATTGATACATCTGTCATCCATAAATTTGTCTAAACCTACCTTAAAGCCATCCAGACTGGTAGCTGTCACCACCTCTTCCGGCAGCACATTCCATAAGCTGATGACCCTCTGGGTGAAGAAATACTTCCCCCTGTCAGACCTTATTCTCCTACCCATCAGCTTCATAGAGTGCCCCCTGGTTCTAGTGTTGTGCGATAGAGAAAAGAAATTTTCTCTATCCACCCTTTCTATTCCAAGCATAATTTTATATACTTCAATCAGGTCCATGGCAAACTATTCCACTGACTGATCACCCTCAGTGTCAGGAACTTTTTTCTAATATCTAATCGGTATTGATTCCCTTGAACTTTCATACTGTTGTTTCTAGTCCTCCATACCTTTGGGTATGGGGCGGGATAGAAATGTAAATAAAAAAAATAAAATATTACTTTGCATTGTATATTTTCTGTTTGTTGCAAACCTCCCTGGACAAATTTTCTTTTGGAAAGGCAGTATCCAAATAAAATGGAAATGAAATTTCCCACCAGCCCTGCTTTGAACTGTGCTCAGGTAAGACACCTGATTAATACTCTTTGCTAGGTATAAGAACATGGGTGGCTGTGAATAGGGATGTACACAAATATTCGTAACATTCACAATTCATGGGAATTTGGCCAAATTCAGACATTTGAATTTGAACTGAATGTTGACACATTTGAAGATTGGCATTCAAATTAAATGTTTCAATACATTCGTATGAAGCTTCATTATGGATTCATATGGGAATTGCATGCGATTCATATGCAATTTGTTTGTGATTCGTATATAATATCGTATTGAATTTGTATAGAACATTCATATTGAATTCAAATCCTACCACATTTGAAGGGATTTATTTGAACAAATATGAATTTTCTTGCATTTAATTCGATACAAATTGAATAGAAAAAAAAATTGTGCACATCCCTAGTTGCAAAATATAAAGAAATCTGCAATGATACTGTATATGCTTATCCCGTCTTTAGAAATACAGATTTATATAGGTAATAAAATGCAGGGCAATGGAACATTCTGTAAAATGACGCAAAATGACCCTCAGAAAGCCTATTGCGAGAGTTAGAGAGAAAGGGGGAGATTTAAAGTCAATTAAAGTTTCTGTTAGAGACCAGAAAAAATGAAAACATGGAGGTTTCAGAATGTGGAAAGAAAAGCAAATGGTCAAGGTTAAATTGTCCTAGTCCTTCCAAAGACAAAGGGAGGCTATTTGCTCTTTTTCACTCACCGCTTTCCTTAAGGACTTCATCTTCAGTTGGTGGATCGAGATTGGAACCTTCTTCCAACTTTGGTGCAGCCTCTACCAGGAAGACGAAGATGGCAACCCCCAGGAACAGACAAAGAGTCTTCATGGTGGACAGTCAATTGAGCTCTCAGGCAAGAGTAGCAACCAGTCGATGAAGAAATCTTGTCCAGACCCCTCTATTTATATGGCTTTTGGTGGAAAAGAGCCAGAGAATTTAGGATAAGAAACAGCTGTGGGATGTCTGCTTCATCAAACAAGATTATTAGTAATGCTGTGTACTAAAGATAAAGTTGAAGAAATAATCACTAGCATTAATAGGCACTATTGTTGAGATTTATTGATAAGATGGCAGAATTGCACTAGACAGATGGTGCAGCGTAATTTGGGTTGAACACTGGAACCACAAGCAAACGCTGTACAGTACAGACATGACTGCATTCCAAACAGAAGGCACTTTATTCTTAGTGAGTATAAGATCTCCATAAATGTGAGAATACATGTTGTATGCATATAAGAAATAAAATACAGGTATACAACTTATCTCTAATGTGAGTACATGAATACAGCTTTTTCTATCTTAGGATATATAAAAGCAGGTAAAGGAAGCATACGGCCTCTGGATCATTTAGCATCATGGCTATTATAAGCCTTAGCATAACTTGGCCTAACTGGCTACTAGATAAAGAGCATACTTCTCTAAAGCTACATATAACACATCACACAATAAGATGGATGCATAGAAGCATTTATACCCATGTGAGACTCATGACACAATAGGAAGAAGGCAATGATATGCCCATAATTGGTCAATCCGGTACCTACATATAAACACAGAATTTTCTCATGCTCCTGTCGCCTCACACAGAAATAGCAATTGTTATGGCTGAGTGGGAAAGGCTCTGCAATGAATCCAGGCTGCATCTGGCATGGATCGGATTAATTTACTTAATTACTTAAGAGTTTTATTCCTCTGGGCTGGGGGCAATATTAGGAGAGCATATGCTCCCTTTAAGCATTTTCTTATTTTAAAAGTTTGCAAAGAGAAAGAGGACAGTGGTGTTTGTTCTAAGGTAAGTCAAAGAAGCAGCAGTAAATGCAATTCTATGTAGATAACAGGAATTCAGTGTTGTATGTACAAACATTTTAAAGATTATCTTGCACAGGCTGGCGAAGTTGTAGCCTTCCAGATGTCATTGTACATCTGTTATCTGTAATTCTGATTCACCACCCTAGCAACTGTGGTAGGTAATGTTTTGCTGGTGCATCACAGGAGAAATTATATTCTGAGATGAAAGGATGAGATTGAGCATACACCTTTAGAAATGGGAGGAAAAGGTTCTTGCACTCAAACCAAATTCTGGCTATTAGGAACGTGCACAAACTTTTGTAACAATTGTTATTCTTACGAATTTGGACATTAGCACACAAATTGAATGTCACAACATTCGTGCATTAACATTCTATGAATATGAATGTTTTGGAATATTTCTACAAATAGTTTCGATGCATGTAAAACCGGGGGGGGGGGGGGACTGAGGGGGATGCCCAATCGGAGAAACAGAGACACACCTCGCCTGATAGAAAGTTGGGCAGATGAGTGGCCAATAGGTGATGAAAACTCATTGCTAGGAGAGTGTTGCTGAACTTGGAGGCAAGCAAAGGGCAAAGTCTGAAAATGATGAGGTAGGTTCAAACATTTTACTGTCTGAATGCCTTTTTTGTGCCTTTATGGAAGGGATGCTTTTCCTTTAAGGAGCAATCAGAAAAAATGTGCACATGGCGCGTCCCTGGGCCCTGGGGTGGGGGTAGGGGGTCATCTGGGGGCGTAGGCACCTTGATTGGGGTGCCTACACCCCACAGAGGGTCACGATTGGCTGCAGTAGGGGGGGAGCCTTGGTTGACTGGAACCATGCAGTCCAGTCTACCAAGGGGTCCCACAGCCCCTGCCCCATAGGCAGATGGAGATCAGCCTCCTCCCACCCTAAAAAGGGGCAAGAGGAAGCTGATCTTGGTGACTCCCCGATGGGGCTGCAGGGGCCGGGAGGGAGCCACCTCCCCCTGCGCAAGGCCATCACTTGCCTTGCTGGGCCGGGGTTCCCGTTGCGCAGGCGCGCATGCTCCCGGTAGACGGAGCCTGTGGGTCTCCTCTGCCATCTACCAGAGTCAGAGTGCCTGCGTGATGGGAACCCCGGCGAAGCAAGGTGAGTGATCAATGCGGGCCTCAGTCACCTGTTTGGCTGATTTTCAGCCAATGGTGTGTGTGGGGGGCATACCCGCAGCTGTCCAGGAGGGAAGCGTGTGTGAATGTTTCCCTTCCCGAACAGCCGGGGATGCTTTGAACACGCAGGGGTGGATGTAGAGCATTTTTAAGTGCTCTACATCTGGAACACGCGGAAAGCACTCGGGAATGGGCTGGGATGCAAACCCAGCCCCGGCAGTGCGTATCCCACGTGTTTTCCATGCATTGCACAATCCCATGTGCGAAAAGGCCTCCTGTCTGGTCGAACCATCATTTAAAACAGCCAAATATTCAGTCAGCATTAAAAACTGTCGAGAGGTCAGGAAATGGATGCCTATTCACAAGAGAAACATGTGAGTTAACCCATTTTTATTGGCACCTAAAAGATTCAAAAACGTTTTTATACCACCCTATAAGTAATGTTCTCTGGGCAGTTTACAAATACCATAATTCATATATTAAGAATGTATATATATTAATATTATGGTTGGTAGCTGACTGGGAACCAGGTGTACCATTGGCTACTAGAAAGAATGCCTAGGTGACATCTCCAGGTTGCAGAGTCAGAGAGGATGCCACCTTTAGCCATTTCCAGGGAGTTGAGGGCAGGTGAAGGCTTTGCCCTTCTGTTTGGGCATGTCCCCATGGAAGCTGGTTGCTTCGCTTGTGAGCGTGTCATAAAAATCCGTGTTGTAACTCACAATAAAGCTTCCCCATGTGGTTTGGGGCAACACGGATTCAAATCACACATGCCTGTCCCCATGGAAGCTGCAGTGTGAACCCGCATCTTTTTCTCCCCAGCCACCCTCTCCCCTGATAGGAAGCCGGGTTGATGTCACCATAACCCGTCCTGCCCGCTGCAGTGATGACAGGCAAACTCCTCAGCTGCACCTCCACGAACACAAAGATCATTCCTTTCCTTGCCTGCCACAGTTAAAAGCATAACTAAAAGTTAGTAAAAAGCATAACTAAAAGTTAGTTAAAAGCATAACTAAAAGCAGATCATTCACTTCCTTGGCCGCCGCCACAGGTTAGCGGAGTTGTGCACATCTGCACGTTTCTATTGCCCTGCAATTCTGGTTCTGAAATTCGAAATAGAATCCTGAGCAGAAGGATTTCTGCCACAAACCAGCATTCAAGTTTTTTATTTTTTTAAAGACAATACCTGCCCACTAATACTGAGGCCCCCAAGCTCCACCCCAAACAACCCGGAAGCATCTGCATGACCCAAGGACAATATGTGCTAGCCCCTTATTTTGGATGTAGTACACTTGCTAAGTGGGGTTTTTTTTACATGTATTGTCTCACGTGTAGCCCGTATTAGGGCTTTGCATGGAGATACTCCTGAGGTGACCTCAGAATAATTTCAGAATATTTTCCGCATGGGGACAAGCCTTTTGAGAAGGCCCAGAAGCAATTGGTGGATCCCTGTGTGAGATGACATGCTGGACTAGACGAGTTATAGACTGATCCAGCAGGGCCCTGTTATGCTCTTATGGAAATCTTTCTTTCTTTCCTTCATTCCCTCCCTCCTTCCCCTTCCTTCCTTCCTTCCTTCTTTTGAATGAAATTTAACGTGGTTCCAGAACTGCACTCAGGGTACATTCTTATTCCTCCTGAAGAAGTATGAACATATCTAGAACAGACAAACTATTCAGCTTCCAAGCTCAGGAACTTCCTATCCACTAGGACTAAATCTTGTCAGGATTCAGCCTCAGGTTGCTGACCTTTGCCTAATCCATCCCTGCATCAGACATCTGCTCTATGACCATAATAAATTCATTCATCCATTCACAACTGCCTCAGGCAGGTTTGTAGATTAGGGATGGCCAAAACATGAGCAGTGTAAAGTAACACTCACAAGATGTAGGCAAAACAAACAAACAAACAAACAAACAAACCCTCCGTTGTATATCCATTTGTTGTATACACATCTCAGCATACTCTTCATCAAAGGCTCCAAATTCAACGAATGCTCCTCCAGAAATAGAACACGAGGGCCTGAGGAACACGTGGAGGACACCCTAGGATAGAGCATAAGCAAAGCTGGGGCCTATTCGCACTTGGCCTTTTTCTGGAGTATATCTCAGGATAGGGGTCTGTGGTCCACATGCTAATGCAGGCTCTGGCAGACCTCACTTTTGGCCTGCTGAAGCCTGCACTAGCATATCGACAGAAAGTCCCTATTCCAGGATATATTCCAGAATAAAGCCAAGTGCGAATAGGCCCCAGCATTAGTTCAAGGCATTCCTGGCCATCCCACAGCTGTTCTGGAACAGCTGCATGGCCCGCCCCAAGCTGTCAGCAGTTCGGAATGGAGGTGCTGACAGCATGTGGACCTGGTGTACCGCGAAGAGAGGCACATCGCCCCAGCCAGTCATGTGACCACCATGACAAGGTAAGTGGTCATCCGACTGGGGGGAGGGCACCACAACCCTGGTTGCCAGTGGGCACCTAAGGGGGCACTGGCAGCTGAGGCAGCCCAATCTGGACTGCCCCAGCTGCCAGTGCACTGGGATGGACCTTCGGACTCTGTAATTGGGTCACCTACAGCACCACCACCACCCCCAGGCACCCCCTGGGCTGGGGCCTAGCGGGGCTGCACACGTGACTTACCTCATCAACGCCAGGTTCGAAGTGGTGAGCCCGGCCGGCGTCCTTGTGCGTCTGTGTGCACTGCCAGCTCTGATTGGCTAGCTGCCAACACGTGGGGTCACTGGCCAATCAGAGCCAGCAGCACGCTCAGATGCACAGCGCTGCCAGCCAGGCCAGGTCAGTTCGAAACCAGTGACAATGAGGTAGGTGTCTGTGCACGTGTGCATCCCCATGTAGGACTATGCCCAGGTGGGTGGGTGCCCGGGTCGGGTTCCTGCAGAGTAAGGGGACCTGATCTGTTCCCTAGAGCCCCCTGGAACCCAGGAAAGGGACACGACAGGCCTGCCTACCCCTGGTTTGATAGCCACCCAATGGCGGCAGGCCTCAGAGGGGTGTCTCAACCGCAGGCTGGCCTTTTCAGACTAGAAGATGCAGGGATGCATTCCAAATTACCTGCCTAGGTGTGAATGGGGAAAGCGTCCCTGCGTTACCTAGCCGTAGTTCAGTACAGCCGTTTGGCTATATTGTGAAAAGGCCTCAGGAAAACAGCTGTTGTGAAGTTTGCACAAGTTGTACAGATGGGGAATAGATGTCCTTTATGACAGTGGCTATTTACTCCATCAACATTAGGTTAACATGATTGAATTGGTGTGAACCAGGATATAGCAATTTCTACCATCTCAGATGTTCTTTCTAAATTATCTGACCCTCCCCCCCTAAAAATCTGTATAAATAGAAGGTCCTGAGGATTTCTTCATCCAACCAGTTTCTAGTCTTCTCTCTAGTGACACTGAGAGCTCAACCAACTGCCCACCATGAAGACTCTGATGTTGCTCTTTGGTGTCACCTTCCTGAGGTCTTTTCACATTGCAGCTGGAATGGCTGTAATGCGCTTCGGCTAAGACAGTTTAGAATGGTTTACACACGTTCCTGCCTGCCTACGTGGGAATGGGGAAACTGTCCCAAAGTGTCCTAGCTGGGAAAGGCCAGACAGGGGCGAGGATGCCCCTCCCAGGCCAGCCCGCCATTGGGTGGGAGCACCCAGGGGCGGGCAGGCCTATCAGATGGCTTCCTCCAGTTCCTGCCAGTTGTACAGGACCCAATCATATCCTGTACAGCTGGCAGGAACCCACCCAGGCACCCACCCACCCTGGGACCCGGGGATGCGTGTACGCGCACTGATCTCCTACCTTCTCACTGTCCTGGGTCTGAATGACCTGGGGCAGCCGGGAACGCGCACCACATGCATATGGCGTGGCTTCTAACTGGGCCAGACATCCGCCTGGCCTCAACTGGCCATCTGAGTGGGTATGGGTGCCCAGCCAATTAGGGGCTGCCCCGTGAGCATGCTCAGAACGTCCGAGCCTATTCTAGCCAGAATTAAGCAGGCAGCAGCAGGTAAGCCTTATCAATGTGCATGTGTGATCATGGCTGATGCAGGTGGCGGGACCCCAGGGAAGGGGCCCAACTGGCCTCTCCACCTCTGGCTGCAAGGCAGCCAATTGGGGGACCCCGGGGGAGGGTCTTTGGCCCAAACAGGTTGAGTACACTTCTTTTGCCTGCCAGTGCAGATGGGGAACTGTACTCGACGCGTTCAGGTTGAAGCGTCCTGAGGCGTCTTCGCCTTAGTGCGAAAACACCTCTTGTCAATCCTAGATATTTCATCCTTTTTGCTCCTGACTTCAGTCCATAGTTTCTTCTTATTCAGTTCTGTTCATCAGGTGGCGTATTTTCAAAAATAATGTCTAATTTATTAACATTAATCCTCAAACCTGAAGTTTTTCTGAATGACTCTGGTTTCTATAATTTCCCTCACCATTATTTCTGCTCTTGTGGAAATTACAAAAAAACACACATTTGGGAAGGGAATTGGTAATGCATTTTTTAATTGTTATTTTGATGGGGAAAATGAAGTACAGTAGAAATAGAAAGCAGTAAGAGCACCCAGATTCTTTGAAGGAGAAGTAGGTTGAGGAGAAGCCAGGATAGATCAGGGAGGGTGGGGAATACTGCCATTAGAAAAGTATTTTGATGTATTCCAATTAACTAAGGCCTTGCTTTTCTCACCCATTTAAGGGGACTCAAAGTGGCTGACAAACCTTCTATTCTTCTCCCCACAGCAGAATGCCCTGTGAGGTAGGTGGGGCTGTGAGAGCTCAGAAGAGAGCTGTAACTAGCCCAAGGTCACCCAGCTGGCTTCATGGAGAAAGAAGAAGAGGAGTTGGCTTTTCTACCCTGCTTTTCTCACCCCATTAAGGGGAATCACAGTGACTGACAAAGCTTTTGTGGGGAAATGCAGAATCAAACCTGGAATTCCCACGTAAGAGTCCAGCTCCCTAACCTCAAGACAAAACTGCATCATGTGAAAGAAGAGATAGTTTGGAGTGTTGGCAGAAGGATATGAATACAATGGTGAAAGAGGTAGAAGAAAGAATAAAAATGCTGAATGTGATCAAAAACTTCCAATCAGGGAATTATGTCTGCAGATGTTGCACAAATGGCATAAAACCTCTGCTCAACTATCTAATATGGCATGACCTATGACTTCTAGGTGCGGGTATACGTGTGGGAATAAGGGGACATGCTTTCATATGGTATGGCATTGCCCAAAAGTGATGGTGTTTTTGGCAACAAATAATTGAATGTTTTGGGAAAATTATGGAAATTAATGTTGTACAATATCCATTGTTCTTGTTTGCAAACTATAGAGGGCATCAGGTTATTGAGAGGCAAAGGTATAGGGTTAATCAACTACTATTGACAGCACTATCGACTATAACTCTGAGAGCAATAAAATGTTTAAAAAGAAGATAAAGGAAAAATGCAGTAAATTAGAAATAGAAAGAAATGAGATAATTCGGATTCCGTGTAATCTCCCTAGTAGTCTTTTGTTCCAGTATTTCCAAGAAGTTCTGCCCTGAAGGCATACTTTAGAGGCGTTATTTCTACTCAAACTCCTTCCATCCAGCTTTATTCATCTTGATAAGCCTAGCTTGGAATTATGATATTCAGCTAATAAATGCCAACAATCACATTTGCCATAAGCCTTATAAGGAAGCATTTGTCTATCAGTGTATTATGCCTGGTTTTGCCATGGTTTCAGAGAGAGTGGAGGGTCTTTGGGGGTCCATAGGCTTATATTTATTTATTTATGTATATTTATATACCACCCCATACCCAAGGGTCTCTGGGCGGCTCACAACATTTAAAATACACACATATCAAGACTGTATAAAACAATGCTAAAACCAATACAAGATTTTAAAAATCAGCATAATAATAATATTGAAAGGGAAAAAAAAGAACCAGCGTGATATGTGTCTGGCTAGATGTTCCTGTCAGCACTCTGGCGGCTGCATTTTGCACTAGCTGCAACTTCCAAACCATCTTCAAGGGCAGCCCCATGTAGAGGGCATTACAGCAGTCCAACCTGGAGGTTACCAGAGCGTGGATAACTGTGGCCAGGTCATCTCTGTCGAAAAAAGGCTTCAGTTGACGCACTAGCCGTAGTTGGGAGTAGGCACTCCTGGCCACGGCCTCCACCTGAGCTTCAAGTGTTAGCGCAGAGTCCAGGAGTACCCCCAAATTTCTCACCTGTCCCTTCCTGGATATTGCAACCTCTACCTAAGAAGATCCTCTACCTATGAAGATCCCAAGCTATTCCCCCAACATGGGGCAGAACATCTGCTAAGAAGATTGGCCACTGTGGATGGGCTGATGAGTTCCCATAATGTCCATGCAATCTAAAGGTGGGTGAAGGAGTTCAGAATGAAATGAAACAAATCAATGGATATGTGGGTGGACAAGAGAGAATAACAAAGACAAATGCGAGAAAGGAATGCATTTTTAATTATTTTGGAAGGGAAAATGGAAGTATATTAGAGAGAGGGAGGGTGAATGAAAGCATCTAGATAAAGAAAAGATCGATGCCAAAATCGATTCCTGGCATCCTCCGTGATGCAGCAACCATGGTTGACCATAGCGCACGATCTTCCTCACCAACAATTGATCCTACAACAAGAAGGAAAATCAAGAGTTAACTGTTAATATTTCCATTGCATTGGAGCCAAAGGCACAGGCTGCTCATCTGAAATTCTATCTCAAGGCCTATTTGCACTTAGGCCTCTGGTGAGCAATTAGGACAGCTCTGGGACAAGCCATTCGCTTTTGCAGGAGGCTGTTTCTAGCCAGAAGCATTCCAGCCTGTCCCAGAGCTGCCCTAATTGTGGGCAGGGTGTGGAGCATGAAATCATGCTTCACACCCATTCCAATTAGGGATGTGCCTGGATATTCGAAAATTTAAAAATCCAATTCAAATCCGTCAAATATCAACATTCGAATTTGAATTGGGTTTTCAAAACTCTGAATTAAGGGATTTGAATGAATTTTGGATATCCGATATGGAGTTTTGAATGATATGAATGAAAAGACCTGCAAATATCACATGTGAATATAATGCGCATTTGCGCTTATAATGCAGGATGAAAACAGGATGTATATAGGATGAAATCAGGATGCGTGCAAATTCAAAAATCAGATACAAATGGTGTCAACATTCGTATTTTTGAGTTCAAAAAGGATTTTAGAAAGTATGGATTCAGATAATCCAGATTTGAATCAAATTTTTGAAAATCCAGATTTTTAAAATTTGAATATTTGAATCAAGTCAATTTGAATGCAAAAATGCATTTGTGCACACCCCTAGTCCCAACCCATCCCTGGGCGTGTCCGATCCGTCTGCCAGGGAGAGCATTCACATTCTCCCTGCCACATGGCTCAGGATGTCTGCTCCTGGGCTGCTGCCATTGGGCGCTATTGTCCCTCTAGATAGCAGCCCATTTGGGGGGCAGGACTGGACCAGACTGGAGGTGTATTGGGGTTTCGCAGGTTCCCCCCAGTCCATTCAGGCCAGCGGCAGCCAGCAGGGACCTTCCTCATACTCACCCATGCCCAGGGGTGCACGTGGACCCCCAGCCCCCCATGCCCCTCTTACTTGTCCAGACCACTGGCCCAGTCCAGATGAGTCCTCCTGCTGTTTACTGCAACTGGTCTGCCACATCCTGCCTAGGTGCGCACTGAAGCGTCACACCCATGCAGACCTGATGTCAGCAGACGTTCAGGTCATCATGGGGGTGATGCTGTGGTGAGCAACTGTACAGAACATGGCACACTGGTCAGGTCAAAAAGCAGGAGGACACATCCGGACTGGACCAGCGGTCCGGACAGGTAAGTAGGACACAGGGGGCTGGGTGGCCACACACACCCCTGTGCAAGGGCAGGCACTGGGGAGGCCCCTGCTGGACCCCAACACATTCTCAGGAGTCTGCGGGACCCCAACACACACCTGGGCCAGTCCGGTTCCACCCCGAGAACAGGACTACTAGCCAGTGGGCTGATAGCACTCAATGGTGGCAGTGCGGGGGTGGGACACCTGGCTACCACGGGAGAGATTGTTTGGACTAGTGTACGCGGGGGGACTGCTCGCCCATTCTCACCTTGGCCGGTAAGCCATTGATACATCTGTCATCCATATATCTGTCTAAACCTTCGTTCAAGCCATCTGGGCTTGTTGCTGTCCCCACCTCTTCTGGCAGCAGGTTCCATAGACCGATGACATTCTGGGTGAAGAAATACTTCCCCTTGTCTGATCCAACTCTCCTACCCATCAGCTGTCTAGATGCTGGTGATGACACATTTCCATCCCATGGGGCCTGAAGCCAACTCCAAGTTGGGAAATAGGACTTTTGAGGCGATCCATTGGAAAACCCCATAGACTAACTCTGAGACGCTTTTGTACCATCTTCTGCCTAAGGCTGCATCTCTGACACGTAGTAATGGCAGCTTAATCAGACCCTTGGGGAAGCTTTTCTCCACTGGAAGTAACAGAAATTGGCTTCACGTAAGTTCTCTTTGCTGCATGATGGTGAAGCAGCATCTGTTTACCTAATGCCTGCTCCTTATGTAGGCTGTCTCAAAGGAGACTCTTATGAAGGGTCAGATAGTTTATATGGTGAATTCATTCTCACTTTTTGCAGCAGCGGCCTACGTAACCACAGGATCCAATCCTCCTTGTCCCTTCCGGACATAGATAGGAAAAACAGCCTCGGCATCTCCCTCTGCATGGGAATCTATCCGTTATTTCAGGGGTCTCTGTTGAAAGAGGAGCAGACAAGGTCAGAACATACAGGATTCATGTTAGCGTAGACATACAGAAATAAGCATTCAATTACATAACATAAGAACATAAGAGAGGCCCTGCTGGATCAGGCCACAGCCCATCTAGTCCAGCATCCCGTCGCACACAGTGGCCCACCAGATGCTCATGGGCATCTCAAGCAGAGACAAGGACAAACCTATTCCTGCTCTAGAATCCCAGCAAATGGCCTTAGAAGCGTCCCGATTCCCCTCCCCAGCCTGAAAGATGCACCTAGGCATTCATTCTAGTAGCCATTGATACATCTGTTGTCCATAAATTTGTCTAACTCTACCTTGATGCGATCTAGACTGGTAGCTGTCACCACCTACCAGTGGTGGAGAATTCATTTGGAGGAGAAGAGAAAGATACTGATCAATTTGCTGAGGAGGAAGAAGAAGCGTTGGCATTTCTGTCCTACTTTTCTCACCCACTTAAGGGGACTCAAAGTGGTTGACAAAGCTTCTATTCTTCTCCCCACAACAGACATCCTGTGAGGGAGGTGGGGCTGTGAGAGCTCAGAAGAGAGCTGTGACTAGCCCAGGGTCACCCAGCTGGCTTTGTGGAGGAGAGTAGAATTGAACCCGGTATTCCCAGATAAGAGTCCACTCCCTAACCACTAGACCAAACTGGCTCAGTTCTAAAGAAGGCTTTAGAATTAGTGTCATGCTGCAAAATTGTCCATGATACAACAAACCAAGGGAAAACAAACAAACAAATGAACAATAAAGGACCTTTATTTTATCTTGGCCTTGCCCAGTGTCTGGATCTTTTGGGAAATGGAGGCTCTTTCTACACATGGACTATTCCCCAATATTTAACATTAAGAAAGTCTCTGAGTATGTGTGTGTGTGAGCATGTGTGTCTAACTAAGTAATCAAGTAAGTAAATACCAAACTTTAGAGAGTCTGGAAACCATAATTTCCTGAAAGAAACATTTTAGTGGCAGCTATTTTGACTCTATGCCTGGAAGTGATCTTCCAGACATGCAGTATGTATGAGGGGAGAAAAGTTCTAGATTGTGAGCCAGTTTGGTCTAGTGCTTAGGGTATTCCTATCTGTGAATACCAGGTTTGATTCCACGCTCCTCTATGAAGCCAGTTGGGTGGCCTTGGGCTAGTCACAGCTCTCTTCCGAGCTCTCACAGCCCCACCTACCTCACAGGGTGTTCAGTTGTGGGGGAAAGAACAGAAGGTTTGTCAGCCGCTTTGAGTCCCCTTAATTGGGTAGAAAAGCATGGGAGAAAAGCCAACTCTTCTTCTTCCTTCTACATCCAATACCTTCATAGCAATTGGAGGTTGTTAGGAAAGGAATAGTCTCATGCCACACTCCCCCCACCCCCCTGCCACCGATTCAAGGTGATTAGCTGATTTAATATTAGCTGATTCTCCGTTCTCTGGCCAGGGGGAAGGCAGGGAAGCTGGTTGCCAGGCTTGCCCAGCTGTCAGAATGGCAGAGCATGCGCAGCACCCATCCCAAACCATTTCCAAATCCGGTCTTGCCGCCGCGGCCCCACACGTGTGTGTACATGCGGGGTCTGGGAGAAACCGTTTCTGCTCGAAACGGATTTCCCTTTGAAAACGTTTTGGCCGAAAACGGATCTTATAGATCCGTTTTCGGCGGCAAATGCAGAAAGGCCCTTATTTACCAGGGTCTCAGTAACAGAGAAGCTGACAGCAAGGATGGATTTTACTACTTTGAGTCATGACTCACTGCTGATTATTTTTAAAGCTGCTAATAAAGGTTGCAATAGTTTCAAAATCCAAGTCCATCTCTTACTCCTTGGTGGTGGATTGAAATTATGTTACCTTGGTTGTTTGCAGCCAAAGCTTCTTCTTGGTCCCCAAGAGGAATCACTTCTTCTGGATTGTCATCTCCAGGCTTCTGCTCTTGCTCCAGGCCTGTGTCTTCTGCCTGGAGGCCACAAAGGAGGGTTACTGCAAAGAGAAGGCAGAATAATTTCATGGTTACAAGGTTGGCTGGTGTCGCTGCAGAGAGTCACAGCAGGAGACTAACCACAGTAATACCTTGGATGCAAAAAATTATTCCTTTATATAGATGGAGTGCAAAGGGAAAGAAGCCAAGAATATAATCTTCCCGTAGCTTGAAATTTCCCCCTTGATAATGGGGGAACAATAACAACTTTGAACTTGCCTCTGAATCATAAAACCTTTATCTGGGTGTTATTTTTGTTTGTCTTAATTTTGCTCCTAATAAACCTCTTGCTCCCCATCTGCTGGGATCCTTTCATCCTTAAGGGACCACTGATAAGTCCTGATCGGAACCCATTCATCATTGCTGCCCCTGCAGTTTCTGCCCCCTTCAAAGGGAAACATGTTCTGTTTTCCATATAATACTGTGAGATTCCCTCAAAGTGCCTCCATTTTATAATACTTTTAAACTGAATTTTCCCTTCCACTTTGTTCCCAAATCTTCTCGACTGGGTAATTCTCTTTCTAGATCTACTAAACTGTAGATCTAGTCCATGGGTGTGGTGATGGGAGACATGGGATTGGATAGCATGACTCTCATAATTGCTGGATGCATTGTCTGTAGCATCTTCATTTATGCTAAGAAATGACTTGTCATTACAAGTTTCCCAAATGTCTCTTCTGGGGCTCCATGCAAATGCAATTTTTCTGCATTCAGGAGTGGACACATTCAGACACCCTCTGCATTGTGCACATCAGCATGTGAAGGACCCAGCTCTTGGCCCAAACGGTGTGCTTTTGGTTAGGAACTGGGCATGGTGAAGCTGAACATGACGGTGACCACACGCATTGCCACGTTCCCTTCTTGATCTAATGCTGGAGGCTGGAAACCTCTCTTTTCCTGTTCAATGTTGCAGGCTGGGGGTAAGTTGTTGGTGTGTACAGAAAGGTCCCTGAAAATGTTCTGTATATGGAACCTGAAGAAATGGGGGAGGCTATTCCATAGCCTGGGGGCCATTACTGTGAAGGTCCTCTCTCAAGTGCCCACCCATCTTACTATTGAGGGTGGTGGGACAATGAGGAGGGCCTCACCCCCAAATCTTAGGGCACAGGCAGGTTGGTTCTGGCTTACTTATATTCTGGCAGATGCAGGGAATTGAGAATGGGCAATTTTTGGTGCAAAATATTGCTCTCCTGAGCTATGGCTTCTCCCAGCAGTAGACCCTCCTGCTAATCATAGGGTTTCCAACCCACACATCGCTGGGCTCCTGACCATGTTCACAGGGTCTAATGGGAACTGTAGACCAAACATCAGGGAAGGACCCACTGCTGAGTTCTTTGCTCATCAATGCCTCAAAACTGGTGCTGTTTGGCTGTGCTTCCAGGGGTCGATCGGCAATTTAACCTGAAATCAGTGGGCAAAACAGGAAGCTGCACAGGCTACACAAAGAGAAACATGACTATGGCAATGTGGTGCATGCAATTCAAAGCAGATTTTATTGGATAGAACGAAACAGATGATTATCCTTGACTGAAGAACTTTCCTTTCAGCCTTTGTGAATGCTTCCTGAGCAAGTGTTTAGTGGACACAGCATTTGGTTTGCTTTTTTAAGTGGACAGTTGTTAGTTTTTTCAAGTACACGTAACCTGAGGATCAGAGCAAGTTGCCTGGCAAGCAATATCCCAGTCCTGCATAGTAAAGTCTTCCTGAATGTACTTCACTTGCTGGCTTCTTCTCCAGTCCCAAGTCTGTAGTTAAAGAGAAGTCCATATTAAGCATAATTGCATTGCTCATCACTGAAAGATCAGTTGGATCCAACTCTTCCCAAAGTGACCTCAGAGAACTTCGGATGCAGAGCTGTACACACATACCCAGAAGTGCTGTTTTGGCACCCAGAGAGTGCCGAAATCAGCCCAAAGGTGCAACTCCACCCCCCCTTCCACTACCACACACTCCCTTACTCTTACAAAGGCTGCAGTGGCATCTCTGGGCCCATTTCGGTGCTCTTTGGGTGAGAAAACAGCCTTTCCAGTTCTGCACACACATACCTGGAAGTGCTGTTTCGGCACCCAAACAGCAACAAAATGAGCCCGGAGACACAACTGCCTCCCCCATGAAGGTAAGGGAGGAAGCAGTACTGGGGTGGGTCGCATCATTCAGCATTGGAGATGTGCACAAATGTGTTTTTTGTATTTGATTCGTATTGAATCAAATGCAAGAAAATCCATATTTGCTTGAATAGATCCCCTTCGAATGTGGTAGGATTCGTATTCGATACTAATGTTCAATCCCGTACGAATCTCATACAAAGGCATACAAATAGCATACGGATCCCACATGAGAAGGCATGAGAATAGCGTTCTACTTCTCCATCTCTTTCTTCTCTTCCTCTTCCTCTTCCTCCTTCTCCATCTCTTTCTTCTCCTTCTCCTTCCCATCCTCCAACTCCTTCTCTCCATTTTTGTTGTAAAATAAAGTACATAGAATTCACTCTCACCTTTGGCAGCATCTCATCAGAAGGCCACAGGACCCAACAAGCTTTGAAGAAGGAGGACATGTCCAAAAATAGCAGCCTTGGCCTCTTGCGCTGCATCGACCTCTGCTCTCTGGCTCAGATATCCCTGTTAATTGGAAGAGCAGCAGACAAGCTGAGAATTCACATGGCTCACGATAACCAAAGGCATGTTAGCATAAGTTGCAGAAACTGGAGAGCAAGACAAAGCAGAACAAATAGGGAAGTGTTTTGATTTCATCTTGACCCAGTCAGTGAATGGATGAGAACGTGAGCCCTGGAACTCTTCAGAGCCTCTCTCTTCCAGGCCCTTTCCACAATTTCTTGTTAATCTGGATCTAAGAGCTGCTAACAATGCATTGCCCTCACTGGAATCCAGATCAAGGAGCTTCGTATGAATATATCAAAACATTCGATTGAAATTTGAATATCAATCTTCAAATGTACCAACATTTGGATTTGAAGTAGAATGTCCGAATTCAGCTGAATTTGTACGAATTTTGAATGTTATGAATATTCATGCACATTCTTAACTGGGAGGGCTGCTGGCTACACTGCCTGACTTCCGGTCCTACTTGCAGTCTGGTGCTGGTGGGGACAGCTAGGAGATCAACTTGTGTCAGCTGAGTTCCTCTTGGACAAATGATCCAGGAGGGTTGGAGCACCACTATGAAGCTTACTGAAGTTGCAAATTACTGCCCCCCCCCGGCCTAACTTTCTTTGCAGTGACCTCCATTATTTGTTTATTTATTATTTATATTTCTATCCCACCCTATACCAGAAGGTCTTAGGGCAGGTAATAACATCTAAAATCCGATAAATTAAAATGATAAACAGTCTATATTAAAACAGTGGTGTCTATAAGTAACTACTAGTGACTGCAAGTGGAAAGGGAAAAGGTGTCTCCATTTAGCCAAAGGCCAGGGCAAGAGGTGCATCTTCACTGCCTTCCTAAATGTATACAGTGAGGGAGCCTGACGCACCTCAAGGGGGTGATTATTCCATAGCCTGGGGGCCACCACTGAAAGGGCCCTCTCCCGGGTGCTCACCCATTTTGCTCCAGGGGGTCGTGGGACAACTAGGAGGGACTCCCCCCCAGAACCTAAGGCATGGGCAGGTCGATATGGGAAAAGGCGTTCCTACAGATATTTGGGGCCCAAGTCATTTAGGGCCTTATAAGTCAAAGTTAACACCTTGAATTGGGCTCAGTAGCAAATTGGCAGTCAATGCAACCCTTTTAAGACCGGTGTGATGTGCATCCGAACATGCAACCCTATAAGAATGGAGCCTGTGATTTCCTTGAAAAACTAGGGAAATGAAAGTATCCTTCACTTATGGGAACTACAGGGATGGACCTAATCACCATCTCAGGCCCCATTTGAGGGACATAGACAGAGATCAGATGAAACATACTCTTAGCTTTATTTAGATAACAGATTACAAAATATTCAGCTGTGCTCAGAGTATTTATGAAACTTCTATTTCTGCTTCCTCTTCTCAGTTCTCAAAACCCAGATTGTTCTCAAAATACAAACCAGGACTTCTCAAAAGAACTCTTATCAACATAAGAGAATCAGCCACAACATTGAGACATGCGTGAGAATGTGTGAGAAATGCTAACAGGGATGGCTAGAGGCTGGGACATAGACAAAGATGGAAGCATAAAGGATGCATAATAAGTTATGATTGACCACTCATTGTTTAAAAGTTGTAAATAAAGACTGTGATTGTTTCAAAACCCAAGTTCTTCTCTCATTTCTTAGTGACAGATGCAAGTTACCTTACCTTGGTTCTTTGAAGCTTTGCTGAGAAAGGATAACAAAGCTTCTTCTTGGTCCTGAAGAGGAATCACTTCTTCTGGATTGTCATCTGCAGGCTTCTGCTCTTTCTCCAGGTCTGAGTCTTCAGCCTGGAGGCCACAAAGGAGGGTCACTGCAAAGAGAAGGTAGAATGATTTCATGGCTGCAAGGTTGGCTAATGTCACTGCAGAGAGTCACAATGGGAGGCTAACCAGACCGATACCATGGATGGGGAAAATAATTCCTATATATAGAGATGAAGAAATGGGAAAGAAGCCAAGAGAGTCATCTTCCACTGGCTTGAAATTTGCTCCCTTGATAAGAGGGGTACGATAATTGCTTTCAAGTTGCCCCAAGATCATGAAACTTTTATCAGGATACAGTCTTTGTTTATCATGGAGTAATTCTTATAATCTTCTTGTTTTCCATCTGCTGGGCTCCTTGTCTTCCTACTGAACAGCTGATATGTCCTGAACACAACTTACTTGTTCTTAATACCTTAGTAGTTTCTGGTCTCTGGCAAGAGAAAAATGGTTCTTTTCACATAACACTATTGCTAGATTTCCCCAAGTGCACCTTAGTTTCATGATGGTTTTAAACTGTGTTTCCCCTTCCACATTGTTCCAAAATCTTCTTGACTTATTTATGGTACTTTAGCAGCAATCCACTTTCTGGATCTACAGAACTTTCTGGGGTTTGGGTAGCACCAATTCTCCCAATTACTGCATGTATTATATGTAGTATCCTCACTTATGCTACGATGAGTTGCCATTAGAGGCATACTAGAGTATTAGTCAACTTCAACATTGGGGACATTGAGTCATGATAAGGACACAGGTCTTGGTTGAAAGGGAGTGATTTGGGCTAGGAATGCGATAGGATGAAGCAGGACATGATGATAGTCATCAGAAAGGGAGTATGTTGTTGGCATGGCCAGAAAGGACACTGAGAGTGTGCTGTATCTGGAGCCTGAAAAAATGGCCTATGGTTCAGCATGCTACATGGAGTCCTCTAGCCCCTGCCATTGGTCTGTGTGGCCACAGGTTGAGTGGAGCATGGCTTGAGAATATGAGGGGCACCACATTAGTGTGCTCCTGGTCATTGTTTTCATGCTCAGGAGCATCCCAGCTGCTGGGTTTGTGCAACCACTGCATTCCCCATGAGATGATGGTACCTTGGGACCACTCTTGGAAATGGACCTCATGGTCTGAGGAGGCAGCTGGGGTAATCCAAATGTACTAAGTGGAAGCTGCCTAAGTGTCTGCAAAGTTTAATATGCAATACACAAGTAAACAATGTGCAGACACCCCCCCCCCCAAAAAAAAGATTTCCCACATGAGAATTCAGAAACAATTTCTCCAAGCACTCTTATCTACCTGATAGCCCCAGATTAGGGATATGCACAAATGGTTTTCTTACCATTCGATCAGTAACAAATCAAATGTTATAACATTCATATTGGTTCAAATAGATCCCCTTCAAATGTGGTAGAATTGTATTCGATATGAACGTATTCATACGAACCGATACATATCCGATATGGAAACAAAACAAATGAATACGTATCTAGTATGAATGCATCCGTATCTGATACAACCATGCAAACCATGTCCTATGAGGAACGGCTTAAGGAACTAGGAATGTTTAGTCTACCAAAAAGAAGACTGAGAGGAGACATGATAGCTGTCTACAAATACCTCAAGGGTTGTCACAAGGCAGAGGGATCAGTCCTGTTCTCACTCTCTCAAGGAAGGACTAGAAACAATGGGGTGAAACTGCAGGGGAAAAGATTTAGTTTAGATGTTAGGAAAAAATTTCTAACAGTAAGAGTGATCAACCAGTGGAACAGGCTGCCACGGGAGGTGGTTGGTTCCCCTTCGATGGAGGTCTTCAAGCAGAGACTGGACAGCCATCTGTCTGAGATGGTTTAGGAGATCCTGCCTTGAGCAGGGGGTTGGACTCGATGACCCAGGAGGTCCCCTCCAACTCTACCATTCTATGATTCTATGATTCTATGATACGAATGGATATGGATCCGATACATATCCAGTACATACTGTATCTCCAGTTTAACGAATTACCGAACTATTCGTACAAATATACCAAAACATTCATGTGTGTACAAATGTTAATGTACGAATGTCAGAACATTCTATTTGTGTACAAATGTCCAAATTCATACAAATTCATACAAATAACAAATATTATGAATATTTGTGCACAGCCCTCCTCTAGATCCCATTGGAATAACTGGACATCTGTGATTTCCCTCAAACCTGTTTATTCCCTGCTTTTAACAATTCCATCAGGGCAAAATGCTTGGATTAATAGTAAACTTTAATCAATCAGAGGAAAGGTTTTTGTATCTTTGGCTGATTCCCACCCCCACCCCCAATATGTACATAGTGGTCATTAGAAGCAACAGATGCACTATGTGAAGAAGTTAGAATTTACAGTATAAAGTAAAAGTAAACAGAAATCATTAACTATTAAGAAAACAAACTATTAAGTATAAGGAAGGAATCATCTAAGGTCGATTCCGCACTGGGCTTTATTCCAGAATTCATTCATGGATGACAGGTGTGTCAATGGCTACTAGAATAGATGCTTGAGTACATTTTTCAGACTGGAGGGGACCAGCAGGATGCCTCTAAAGGGATTTTGCTAGGATTTGAGAGCAGGAGAAGATTTGCCCTTGCCTCTGCTTGAGATGCCCATGGGCAATTGGTGGGCCACTGTGTGAGACAGGATGCTGGACTAGATGGGCTGTGGCCTGATCCAACAGGGCTCTTCTTAGTTTCTTATGTTAATACCAGGCTGTCATCTCTGTGTTAGTGCAGATTATGTCTGCCCCTTCAGTCATGCTTCGTCCATATTAGTTGCAAAATGAAGTGGTTTAGGGTGTCCCAAATGTCCTAAGGAAGGTACTCTAAGCAGGCATAGCTAAAGATCTCAACAATGAGGTCTACAACCAGCTCACTGGTCAGATATATTCCAGAGATATATTCTGGGTTTAGTGAGCATAAAATATGGCAGGCCAGTGGTTCTACACCTATCTGGAAAGCTAGGAGACCACAGGGTGGACCATCCAAGGACCTTTCTGCACCTGACTGACTAGTCAAGGGGGGGGGGGAGCTCCCAAATGGTGTGTCTCCATTCCCAAGGCAGCCCAGCAAGCTCCAATTCATATCTCTTCCAAGTGGAAGATGTCCCGGTGGAGCACCATCAGAGCAGCCATTTGCACTGCAAGTAAATTTAGAATGATCTAGCCCTCTGCAAGTGTGGACAGCTACCTCCTTTTTCCACGCATGCATCTGTATGGATACACATGGGATGAAAACGGGATGTGTACAGGATAAAAATGGGAGGTCAATGGATGCCTATGGATACATACGACTGTTGTCAAGATTTGTATTATCAAAATATCAAATATTCGTAGGAATGGATACCAATATATTTGAACTGGTTTTTCTGTATTCATGCAAATTCAGACATTTGAATATTTGATTCAAATTAAATGTCAAAAGATTACACTCATGCATACCCCTACACTGATTAGCCTCCTGTTGTGATTCTTTGCAGCAACCCTGATCAATCTTGCAGATGTGAAATTCTTCTACCTTCTCTTTTCAGTGACCTTCATTTGTGGTTTCCAGGTTAAAGACTCAGGCCTGGAGGAAGGGCAGAAGTCAGCAGATGACAATTCAGAAGACACAATTTCTCTTGACGACCAAGAAAAAGCTTTGTTAACCTCTCTCAGGAGAACAGCTAATAACCAAGGTAATGTAAATTGCATCCAGAACTGAGAAATAAAAGAAGAACCCTCAGAGCGCAAAGTCGAATGTAAATGCCAAGCATGCAAAATAGTGGAGGACCCATGCTGCAGTTATAATATTAAGAAAACAAGTTGTCAATGATTTTAACCCATCAGATTTGACCATACTTATTGTGAAATCTGTCAACTTTGTATATTTAATGTAGAAAAGCTTTTAATTCATAGATAACAGGCCTTTTCCCATTTAATTTCCATGGGATATTCTCCTTCGGAAGTCAGATATAAGGTTGGTGGCTGGTATTCACATTGTGAGCGCTGTCCTATCCTGAACTGTCCTCAAAGCCATGTGTATGGCACCAAAATTTTGAAGGTTCCACATAACCTAAGAGGAGCCCTGCTGGATCAGGCCACAGCCCATCTGGTCCAGCATCCTGTTGCACATAGTGGCCCACCAATTGCCCATGGGCATCTCAGAGACACGAGCGAGTCTTCTCCTGCTCTCGAACTCTAGCAATGGCCTTAGAAGCATCCTGCTAGTCCCCCCCCCAACCTGAGAGAAAAGCCCCCCTCACTTGTTTTCATTGGTTCCTAGCCTCTCTCTTTAGTACAGCAGATGGCATCATCCATCCGTGTGAGACTTTCAGCACATAGCCACCCAAAATATATTATTTTATTATTTTATTTGGACCATTATCAACCTTAGAAACAACAAGAAGAAGTTTTTATTGTCTTACTTGTGGTTTTTATTGTGACCACTTGAGTATTCATAGAAGTGGGAAGGAGAGTGCATACACTATATTTTGCCGTGCACTTTAGACATGCTGCTCTAGCTACTGAAATGAAAAGACAGGAGCAACAGTTACTTCATGGCACCTGTAACCTTACCTCATTGCTATGGTGACTGATGACATGGTGCACAACTGCACAACCACAGCCATGTTGTGCCTCCCACACCCAACCGTCACATAGGAAATAATGCAAAGACTGCATCTGGAGAGTAAGTGAGATTGGCCTCAGCTTTCTTAGTTCAGTTGTGGACCAGTGATCAGAACTAGGCGTGTGAATAAATATTCATAACATTCAAAATTTGTATGAATTCAGCTGAATTTGGACATTCCAATTCAAATCAGATATTGGCACTTTTGAAGATTGTGGCGACTCAGCCCAACCCCTCCCTCCTTGTCCTCCGCAGAGCAACGCAGAAAGAAAGTGAACCACTGAGCACCACAGGTCCCTATCAGCTCTGGCGGGGCTGTGTGCCAATCAGTCTCCCCCCCCCCCCCCGGTGTCCTGCCTTATATGTCTGTGAATCAGACTCACATAATGCAGCAAGCTGACTCAGTTGTAAACAAACACTAATAGTTTATTTTTACAAAAGGAAGAAAAAGAAGCAAGTATATAGTTTGAATTGAATGTTCTTCAGTTGCTTGAAAAATAAGGTATTGAAACTAATAATCTGTCCCATTCCTTGAGAAAGCCCTACTGTGAGCCAACAGTCTCTATTAAGCTCCCCAGTGAGTTCAATCAGTCCTTAGTCCTGCCTTTCAGGCTCTTCTCTGACCTGAATCAAAATAAATCCCCAAAATAATAAAGGTTGCTCTACATCAGTCCCAGTCTGTTCCCTTGGATTCTATTCTGCTCTGGCTCCGAGTAGAAAGACCCGTGCACACACACACACACACACTTCCCTGCATGCCCCGATCTCCCTCTTCACAAGACCTCATGCCTTCCTTTTCCTCTCACCCCCAAGAGAATAGGCCTGCAAACTGCAGTTTGGAGTAACACTCCCCTGGTCCCCCTCTACCCAAGACAAGAGACGAGAGACACGCTGGGCTTCCACTTTTTATAGTCCACAATCCGGCTGTCTCTATTGGTCCATTTTTGGTGGGCTAGCGGGGCTTTCTCAGATGCTCCGCCTCCGCTGTCACTCAGGAGTTCAGAAAAACCAGTGAAATGGTTTCTCTCCTGCAACCTGCCTAGCGCGACCGTCACAAAGATTGACATTGGAATGAAGCTTCAGATGCAGCTCCATATGGAATTCTTATGGGGTTTGTATGCTATTTGTAGGCATTTGTATGACTCCTACCACATTCGAAGGGGATCTATTCAAATGAATACAAAATTTCTAATCGAATACAAAATAAAAATAAAAATTGTGCATATCCCTAATCAGAACAGTTAATGGGGCATTAACTGGGGTCGACTTTGCCAGGCTGTCCTGATTGCCATGGTGCAAACAGTCACCATTCTTCCTAGATTTTAATTTGCTGGTCTTAACTGTATATATTATAAAGGTACTTAATATTGAAATATGTTTTGCATTTCTGGCCTGAATCAGAATGGGATCAGGTGTGGGATGAGAAGTTCCTTTGCCAACAGCCTCCATTTGGTATAAAGCAATTATAACCACTGAGGACAATCCGTGGCAGAATTATTTTTTCCTATAGGTACCCCAGGTCTGTGAGGCCGCTTCCAGGTGTAGAGTCAAAATGGAAGCCCTTAAATTGCCACTTTCAGGAAATTATGGCTTCCAAAATCTATTTCTTCAGATAACATGCATATATACACACATTCTCAGAAACTTCTGAATGTTTGGTGTTGGAGGATATTTAGGGCAGTTGAAGTTCTGGAAAATACTCTATTGCTTCTCGTTCTGGGTAGGTTATTTTATCCTCCTCCCCCTTGGGTCAATATGGATTATCCATTCTGTGTTTGGCCTTATTCTGGATTATGCGGGGCCTGTTGTATTCAGCATTATCATGCAGATGGCAGGTCCCTGCTCCAGGATAAAATCTGGAATAAGGTCCAGTGTAGGGATGTGCACAAATACTTGAAATATTTGTTATTCGTACAAATTTGGAAGAATTCAGAAGAATTTGGAAATTCATAATACAGATAGAATGGCTGGACTTTTGTTTATTAGTTTATTTCTGAAGCGCTGTACAAATTTCAACAAATACAAGTGTCTTGAGTTATTCGTACAAATAATTCAGACATTCGTATCAGTGCGGATATGTACACACCTCGCACTTACCCATTCACATCTGTTTGGGATAAAAACAGGATGCATATGGATGTATACAGATGCGTATGGATGCGTACAAGATGAGTATGGGTACGTATGAGATGCATATGTTATCTAACCCAAAGGTGGGTTTTCTGTGTTAGATAAAGCCAAAAACAAACAACTTGTCACTTTGTTAATACCCTATCCCACTCTGAAAGTGGACTGAAACTGGATTAAAATTTCATGTAAACACAGCCTCTGTGTGTGTGTGTGTGAGAGAGAGAGACTGTGTGTGTGTGCACAAGCATGTATGTGTGTAGCTGAAATTTAGATGGCCACTAAAGAACATGTATGCGCTGATGAGTTCCCTTAATGTCCATTCATCCTGGACCTGGGTGAAGGAGTTTAGAATGAAATGAAACGAATCAATGGATCTGTGGGTGGACAGGGGAGAATAAAAAAGACGAATTTGAGAAATACAATTTGTAATGCATTTTTTTTATTATTTTGAAAGGAAAAATGGAAGTATATTAGATAGAGGGAGGGAGGGGGAATGAAAGCATCTAGAGAAAGACAAGACTGGTGCCAAAATTGATTCTTTGCATCCTCCTTGATCCAGCAGCCATGGTTGACTGGACTCTAAGATCTTCCTCATCTACAATTGATGCTACAACAAGAAGGAAAAACCAAGGGTTAATCATTAGCTATTTCCATTGCACTGGGGCCAAACGCACAGGCTGCTCATCTGAAATTCTATCTCAGTGTTAGCTGGGGGAGGTGAGTGCAATGGAAGCCCCTCCCCTACTGAAAGCTAACTGGACACATTCATCTATGGAAGTTATTGACATCTGTACGTGCAAATTCAAATCAAAAATTGGAATTTGCTTAATTCAAATCGAATCTTGTTAAATTTGAATTGAAAAAATTCAAATTAACACGAATTTTGAATATTCGATTTAATTCAACTGAAATGTCAGATAAACATTCTTGCACATGGCTACTAAGAAGGCCTTTTCTATGTTTAGCTGGAAGCTAAAATAAATACAGCAATATGTTTCTATGGCTGCGTCCCCAAAAGACTTATTTGCCTCTCTACTGTCCCTCTACTGTCCCTCTATTCAAGCGGACTTTAAAAGTGCCATGCAAATCAGGAATAAGCGTCCGCATGAGGCTCAGCAAAATGCGCGTTTTTAATGCACCTTCCATCCCCATGGGAGCTGTGTTTTCTTTGCGCGCATCTTTTTCTCCCTGCCCCTGCTCTTGTTGATAGGGTGCGAGCGGGAACAGGGAGGGACTGCGCTTGGCACGGCCACAACCAGGAAGAAACCCCCGACAAGTCCAAAGAAAAATAGCCATCGGTTCTCTGTTCATCTCCCAGATCTTCTGCCCCCCCCGTCTCCCTCTCTCCTCCCCGTCCTCAGGCTCTTGCTGCAGAAGCTCCGTGACAATGCCTGCAAGACGTTTTTACCTGTACAGCACACGATCGCTCATTCACTCTCATCACTTTCCCCTGTTATTGCTGTCAAAATCCCCCCCCCCATACAGTAGCAATAATCCACCCTCTTCACACCTGATAGCAATTGCAACAAAGTTGCAATTCTGTGTGATTCTGGCTCTTTAGTTCTGAGCTTTAGAAAGGGAAGCTGCTTGTGTTATTGCTGTGTGTGCAGGCAGCAATCCCTGCCCCTTTTGCCACGGAGTGTCCCCAAGGTAAATGTTGCGAGGAAAACCCGCAACTTCCAAAAAGAGTGCTGAAAGTCTTATCTAAAGGGCACTTTTTTTGTTCCGGGTTTTCTCCGTTTTGTAGCGCTGGAAGCTCGTAAAAAAACCTGGCATGGGGGCACTCAGAGGCAAAAGAGGATTTTTAGCAGACTTTAAATTGCTTGGGGACAGGGCCTATGAAGAATTCATTCTCACGTTTTACAGCAATGAGTTAGGAAACCACAGGATCCAATCCTCTCAGTCCCCCGAGCACATAACCCAAAATAACAGCGGCGGCATCGTCCTGTGCACATGGATCGACTTGCTATTTCAGGGGTCTCTGTTGAAAGAACAGCAGACACGGTCAGAACACGCAGGATTCGTGTTAGTCCAACATACGGAAATAAGTATTCAATTCATTCAGAGAAGCAGAGGAGGATTCTGAACACATTCTTGAGGAAGAAGTCATTATAATTTGTGTCAGACTGCAAAATCATCCATGGTAGAGCAAACCAAGGAAACAAAACAAACAATAAAGGACCTTTATTTTATCTTGCCCTAGTCCAGTGTCTGGATGGGATATCTTTTGAGAAATCTAGGCACTTTCTGCTCATGGACTACCCTCCAATATTTAACATTAAGAAAGTCTCTGAGGGTGCATCTACATGCCGAAAATACTCCGGATTTAAGCTTGTTTTGCCTCGGAGAGTCTCCATGCACAGCTTTACTCTGGGGTACATCAGGCGTAAAGAAGGAAAATCCGCAGCAGAAACCCCCGCCCCTTTCAAATAGTACTGCATCTGACTTAGGGGGCAACCGTGGATTTTCCTGGGAGCATGGAGACGCTTACAGGCATAACATTAGGAGGCTGTCATTTGCCCTGCATGGGGAAAAGACGGAAGGGAAGCCAAGAGAAAGCAAAGAGAGATGAAGACACACAGACGGACGAGAACAGCTGGCAAGGAGCAGGGGAAAAGAGGAAGCAAAGTGAGGTGAAGACACACGCAAGGAAGAAATCAAGAGGAAGGAAGGCGAAGAGACAGATGCACACATGAGTGAAGCTTATTGGGGGTGGGGGGTAGAAACAGAAGAGGAAACCCACAGAGGAAGAATTCAAGAGAAAGGAAGGGAAGGTACCTCTCTCCCCTCCTAATAATGCAGCCTCCACTGTGAAAGAAAGGGGCAGATCACTGCTTTGCTTATGCGCTAGAACAGTTGTGTTACATGAATGCAGGATGACAGCTGAAGAGAGCCTGTCATTGCTCCAGTGGGGGGGGGGGAGAAAAAGATGTGGGCTCACAAAAAGTGGCTTCCATGGGGACAGGAAAGTACGATTTTAATCCGTGTTGCCCCAAACCACATGGGGACTCTATTGCAAGTTACAACACGGATTTTTTAAAAACTTGCACAACAATCAAAGCAACTGGTTTGCATGGAGACACACCCTGAGTATGTGTGTGTGCACTCATGCATGTGTGTCTACAAAAGTAATCAAGTAAGTAAATATCAAACTGTCGAGAGTTTGGAAACCATAATTTCCTGAAAGAAACATTTTAGTGGCAGCTCTTTTGACTCCATGCCTGGAAGTGGTCTTCCAGACGTGCAGTATGTATGGGGAAAAAAGTTATATGATGTGAACCAGTTTGGTCTAGCGGTTAGGGAGCTGGACTCTTATCTGGGAACACTGGGTTCGATTTCGCCCTCCCCCATGAAGCCAGCTGGGTGGCCTTGGGCTAGTCACAGCTCTCTTCTGAGCTCTCACAGCCCCACCTAACTCACAGGGTGTCTGGTGTGGGGAGAAGAATAGAAAAGCTTTCTCAGCCACTTTGAGACTCCTTAAGGGAGAGAATAGAAATCTTTGACAGAAAGCGGGGTTGAAAAGCCAGCTCTTCTTGTTTCTGCATTTAATGCCTTCATACCAAGTGGACTTGCCTCCACCATGATTGAGGGTAATTAGCTGATTTGATATGCTAGATTCTTAAGAAAAGCAAAATATTTCAATGTGGGGACGCAGGAGACAGCTCTCAAAATGGCTTTAATCCATACCGTTTGAGAATTTCTAGTAATTTTTGGTAAAATCAAACATTGCCATCCACCTCTACTGCACCATAATCTTAGGCATTTTCGCACTGCACGCGTTCCATTTGGAACGCGTGTAGAGTGGGAAGCTTAAGACAGTTCCGCACGCTTTGACCATTCACACACAGGAGCGCCGGAACGCGTGTAAACGTGTTCCGGCACGCTGTGTGCGCATGGTAAAAGCGTTCCGAAGTGACTTAGCTGGCAAAGGCCGGCCAGGGGTGCGGATTCGGCTGCCAACGCTGCCGCCCATTGGGTGAGAGCACCCAAGGGGCGGGCAGCGCTGTCAAGCCACTCGCCCCGCTTCGTGCCGGCTCCACGGGGCTGGATCGGGCCCTGTGGAGCTGGCACGAAGATGCCCGGGCACCCGGGTGCCCATCGGAGGGCCCGGGGCAAGGTCCCTATGGGGCAGGACCCATTCGGAGATCAGAGCCCCTGGCTCTGATCTCCAAAGGCTTCACCCCGACCCTGTTCCTGCCCATCTGCGGGGCGCGAGCGCATGGATCTAGGTGCGGGCGCCCCGCAGATCAGTCCCCCACCCCCTCAGTCCCCGAAGCTGCCACCCCCAACCACCCTCCAAGCCCGATCGGGCCCATCTTCGCTGTGTAGGTGCCTATACCGAGGCGCCTTCACCGCGAAGATGATTCCCCCCCCCAGGGCCCCAGGAGGACGCGCGCGTGCGACGGAGGACCTACCTCGTCGCCGTCCGGCCTTCGAATGAGGGGAGCATGCCGGGAGCGTGCAGCACGCAGCCCACCTAGGCCCCCTATTGGACAAGTTGCGATGCGTTCCGGCCGTCCAAGGGGTCCCTCGGCCCAGCATCGGCCTCCTGCCACCCCGGAAAGGGGCTACAGGAAGCCGATGCTCCCCGGTCCCCGACTCCGGCAGCCGCAATGGGGCCGCCGGGGCCGGGAAGGGCCTAGCTCCCCCCACGCGGAGGGCAATCTCCTTCGTCGCCGGGCTGCGGGAGTGATTGGGCAGCGGCGGCGAGGCTGGAGATGGCAAGGGGTCCTACGATTCAAACCGTGGGCCCCCTCGCTGTCAACCATCCTCGCTGCGGCTGCTCGATCGCTTCCACAGCCCGGCAACGAAGGAGATCAGCCCGACTGCCATCAGCTGCTGGCCTGATTTCCGGCCCATGCTGACGGCGGGGGCGTGGCCACGGCTGTCAGGGAGAGAAGCATGCGCGAACGCTTCTCTCCCGGAACGTGCCGGGGCACCTCGTCCGCGTCAGAACGGATGCAGAGCACTTTAAAGTGCTCTGCATCTGGAACACGTGGAAGACAGCTCCGGACATGCCGGGACGGAAACCCAGCCGCAGCAATGCGTATGCTGCATCCAGAGCTGTCTTCCACGCATTCCAAATTGGCGTGTGTGAAAAGGCCTCTAATCTGAGCAGAACAGAGAGAACATGAGTGAATATTTTTACAGGGATGCTCTTAAATATCATTGACTCCATTGTTCCATGTTCCTCCACTTAGAATCTAGGGAACATCTAAGCCCTGATCTGTACCTGGACTGTAATGACATCCATACAACAGGAAATGACTGACCACTGGTGAGTCCCATCATTTCCTCTGAAAGAGCTGACCTTATCTTAAAATAAACTATTTCATGGAGTCAGAGGACTCAGCATTGTCTCCAAGTCAACCCTTTGGCTGGGACATCGGGAAACATCCCGGCTACACTTCCTAACTTCTACTCTTCATTCCAGTCAGGTACTGATGGGACCACCTAGGAACTCCACTCCCACTCCCAGGAAGCTTGGAGCACCACTGTGAAGCTCAGTGAGGTTTCAAATAACTGCCTCCCCTTGCTCTGACTTACATTGCAGTGAGTTCAGTAAAGCCCTGTGAGGATGGAGCCTGTGATTTCCCTCAAAGTGTTGAAATTAAGGGTTCTTCACTCTCTCCTATGCCTTGCATTTACTTCCATCTTTGCTCTCTGAGGCCACTGAGGCTTTAGGACTTTCAGTAACAAAGAAGCTGACAGCAAGGATGGATCCTATTACTTTGATTCATAGCTCACTGCTGATTATTTTTAAAGCTGTAAATAAAGGTTGCAATAGTGGATTCAATTTTTGTTACCTTGGTTCTCTGCAGCCAAAGCTTCTTCTTGGTCCTCAAGAGGAATCACTTCTTCTGGATTGTCATCTCCAGGGTTCTGCTCTTGCTCCAGGCCTGTATCTTCTGCCTGGAGGCCACAAAGGAAGGCCACTGCAAAGAGAAGGTAGAATAATGTCATGGTTACAAGGTTGGCTGGTGTCGCTGCAGAGAGTCACAGCAGGAGACTAGCCACAGTAATACCTTGGATGCAAAAAATTATTCCTTTATATAGATGGAGTGCAAAGGGAAAGAAGCCAAGAATATAATCTTCCCGTAGCTTGAAATTTCCCCCTTGATAATGGGGGAACAATAATAACTTTGAACTTGCCTCTGAATCATAAAACCTTTATCTGGATGTTACTTCTGTTTGTCTTAATTTTGCTCCTAATAAACCTCTTGCTCCCCATCTGCTGGGCTCCTGTCATCCTTACTGGACCATTGATAAGTCCTGATCGGAACCCATTGATCATTGCTGCCCCTGCAGTTTCTGCCCCCTTCAAAGGGAAACATGTTCTGTTTTCCATATGCTACTGTGAGATTCCCCCAAATGCCTCATTTTCCTGATGCTTTTAAACTGAGTTTTCCCTTAGTCATTGTTCCCAAATTTTCTTGAAGACATGCATTCAGAAATGGACACATTCAGTCAACGTCTGCATTGTGCACATCAGCATGTGAAGGACCCAGTTCACAATGGCTACCGTTTCTCCTCCATCCAGTTTTGACCCTTTGGCCAAAACTGTGTGATTTTGGTTAGGAACTGGGATGGTGAAGCTGAACGTGACGGTGACCACCCACATTGGCACGTTCCCCTCTGTATCTAATGTTGGAGGCTGGAAACTTCTATTTCCCTGGTCAATATTGCAGGCTGGGAGTTAGTTGTTGGCATGCCCAGAGAGGTCCCCCAAAAGTGTTCTGTACCTGGAACCTGAAAAAAATGTCCTAGAGGTGTTTCCGCCCTTTCCACTTGAAATCCAGATTAAGGAAATCCGGATTTCTGAAATCCGTCCCTGGGAAAATCCATCTGAAATAGGGAAGGATCCAAATGAGTTCTAACGCATCTGCATCTGCATTGGGAGAATGTTTACTGGGGAACGCATCACATGGCTGCTGTGCGGACGCCACAGCACCAATATCCAGATGGGTCAGAGGTAACTTGGCGCATGTCCAATGTGAAGCAACTGCGGGATGGACTACATAGCTGGAATGTGGTGCTGCCGTCTCGCTCAACATGGTGACTTCCAGTCCTGCCCACATCCATTCCCTATCCTGTTCCTCTGTGGAAGCATCCTCCTTTGATCTGGAATTTGCAAGCAGGAATGGTTTGAAGACCTAATTTTTCAGGTCTTCCCGAAAACTGGATTGGGTGGCCTCTAGACCCCATTAGAGATGGATCTCATGCACGGCCATGCTGAAGCGGCATCCTTTAAAGGGCCCTCTTGTGTCCTGCTGTGCGGAAGGTACCTTGTGGATGTGTGTCATATGGGTCCTTATTGGGTGCTTAATGGGGTCTTGAGAGCCTGTGCGGAAACACCCTAGGTGTCATGTGTTAGATTCTGCCAGATGTTCTGGATGGGGATGGAGCCTTAGGGCCTTTGAGAACTATGTCCTGGGGCAATTTTGCACCTTCCTTCCCATCCGCTGGACAGGAAAGGAGCGTGATTAACCAGTGTTGACTAGTGCTCACATAGTCACTAAGGGCTCATCCCCATGGGGCTACCAATACCTCAGAGTGGATTCGGGGCAACCTTAATGCAAATCTTAATTCGCATTAAGGAGTCCCCGTGGTAATGGAGGACAGGGTGGGTTCAAGCCAAACCCACCCATCCCCATGAAAATCATGGTAAATCCCTGTGCCGTGATGTCATGGTTTTCTCCACCACCACCCTCGCCTGAGCACACAATCACCTAGGTAAGGGCTTGCTTTACCCCAAATGATCACCTAACAGCTTCCCTGCAGTCAGCTGATCAGCTATCAGGCGGGTATAGGGCCTGACAGCTGCTCAGCCCTTACCTAGGTGATTGCGTGCTCAGGCAAGGGGGGACAGTTGCGATCGCAGCATTAGCAGCAGGGACAGTGAAAACCCACCTGCTAATGCTGCAATTGTAACCTGGGAGTGTCCCCATGACCCTAGGACAACCCATTCTTGCCCCCTAATTTGGGGTGAGAACAGTTATAAAGGGGAGGTTTTTTGCTTTGTTTTTTTTTGGATTTTGTTCCCCATGTAGCCCAAATCAGGGCTTTGCATAATGGCCCTGACTTGGTATTTTGACATTCCTCACCTTCAAAGTGTGCCTGGGTTGGAGTACTCAGGCTTCATCCCACACCCTTCATCCCACCTTTGGGGCAAAACAAGCATTCCAGATAGAGGTGTGCATGAATGTATTTTTTGACATCAAATCTATTCATTTGAATTTTTGATTTGAATCTGCACTTGCGAATGTTGACAACATTAGTAGATGCCCGTACACATCTTCCCGACATCCATACGCATCCGTTCATGTCGTATGCATCCTGTAGTTACCCCATATGACACTTGTTTTCCTCCCGTACGGATCCATACAAATGCATATGGATGCAGGAAAGATGCAGATATTCAAGTACGCATCATGTACGAACATGTACGCATACGAATACATAGATAATTTGAAGGAATAGATCTAAAATTTGAAATTCGATTTGAATGTTTAAATTCAAGTTTTGGGACATCCTATTCGGCTTCAAATGTTGAAATTTGGTACATTCGATCGAATTTTGAATGCCTACAAATAGCAGTGCACTTGCCTATTTCCAGGCTCTTTCTGATACCATGATATGATACTGTGATATGATATGGGATATAATTTACGGATTTATGGAGAAATAATGAATCTGTGATTTCATGAAAGACTAAGTGTCATTCTGGAAAAGTACTGGCTCTGGGAAATGCCAGGAAGAAGAGTTGACCTCATCTGCTGTTTGTGATAATGGAATTTCTGAGTTTGAAATATATATATGTTTCTATATTATTTTTAATTTTAAACTTTGATGGGTCTTTTGGACATCTAAAAGTTTAAAAAGGAGTTTATGTTTATATGATCAAGATACTAAGATGGCTAAGAATCTGTTTGTCTGTGTGAATGCTACTTTTTACAAGCTGGCTTCCAGTTTGCATAAGTAACATAGTTCTGTTAATGGGATGGTTATCTGCCTAGCAGAATTCCTTCTCCGTCCTGTTTTTCAGTGGAAAAGACAAAGACCATGTGCTTTTGACTCCATTGCTTTTGGTTTTCTTCTTCCCAGAAATACTTGAATTTTCTTGAATCATTTCCTATTGAGTGTTTATTTATTTATTTCCATTTCTATCCCGCCCCATACCCAAAGGTCTCTGGGCGGGCAACAACGGATCAAACAACATATTTAAAAACATATTAAGAACAAAATACAGATTAAAACATATTAAAAACACAATTAAAACACAATACAAATTAAAACAAGGTACTTGATTAAAAATTCTGATATAAGCCAGTGGCCAATCTGAAGTAATTTCCTTTGGAAAACTTCCAGGGATATCTTTTATAAGTGCTGGAGAAGTGTAGTTTCTCTTGCTCTCTTTTTCTCTTGGTCTCTTGGTAAGGATGCTAACTGTTTATCCTTTCTCTCTCCCCCCCCCCCTCCTGTTTCTTTTCCTTAAGAATGGTTTTGCAGGGGAAAAGTTTTTCCTAGTTGCTACTTTTACTAACAGAGTGAGAAGCTGAATATTAAAACCATTTTAATTCTGCTTTTGGGTTTTTTTTACTTTCAGTTTTAGTTTGGGCTTACAGAGATAAAATGCAGTTCATTTGCATTACTTTTAAACTGTTTTAAGGAACTTTAGGCTCTTTTTAATTGTTCTGAGTCTTAAACTTTTGAATTCTTTTTGCAGTTTTACTAGTTTTAAAGAGCTTTAATCAGATTTGCGCCTGAATTAGAAGCATACCTATTAAACGGGTATTTTTGTTTCTTTTCAATTTTGGAAGAATACTTTGAAGATATTCTGATATTTTCTGGATATCTCCATTTTAAAAAAATTCTTATGTGGAGTTAGGATTCTTTTCCATAGATTAGGGGTTTTTCTTTATTTCTTTTTCTTTCTTTTTGCTGGTTTTCTTAGTTTCAAACTAAAGTTTTATTTTGAAATCTATTTTCCTTTTGAGTCATTTTTAAGAATTTTTCTGCATTTTATGCATTTTTTTCAGTTTTGCTACATAATATGAAATGCTAGCAAGATAATTGTTAACTTTTGCATACATTTGTGGGTTTTTTTTTTTTTTGTATGATTTGTACATCATATGAGCTATGTGCAGTGGAATAGCTCTACCCCCATTTCCGGTTTTCATTTCTGTACCCTAACAATTTTTTTCCATTTTCTCTCAAAATAAATGATTTTCATTGTTTTAGGTGTGTCCAATATGTCCAATTTCTGCTATTTTTCATTTTTAAAGCCTTATCAAAAGATCTCGCTACCCCCCCCCCCCGGGATACAGAGTTTGGGGTACTTCTGGGTTTTAATTAATCCAGATTAATTCAAATTCACTTTCCTGGTCAACATTTCATGCTCACCCACATTTACATTGGTAGATCGGACCTCTCTTCCTAGCTGCCTCTGACTTGGACTGCCAGACTGGAGGGCTGTGGATTTCCTAGCCCTGGTTTCCATATGATCAAGCTCATATAATCAATGGGTCCAGTTGCCCTTGCAGTTGAGCACTAAGGCTGAGATTTCTGGAATGAGACTGGATCGACCATGAACAGTGGAATACAGTGGATGAATTTCAAGCACATGGTTTGATTGTGCTTCCTGCATGGAGACAGTCATGGAGCTTAATGACCTGACTCCATAATGCAATGATCTAATTGTTTGGCATGATCCACAGTATTTAAGGGGAATTTTAGTATATTGGGGGGAAATAATAAAGCAAATCTTAGTTCTAAACTTCCAGGCTAAAGTATTCTTCTTCCCATATTGTGAGTAGAACTCAGGATCTGATGGGCCTCTCTTCTGAGCCAGATGGACCATACTAACAACTCTGTCTGCAATAGCTAAATGGTCTCTGGAGATAGGTGACACTGGGTCTTTCTGCGTTGGCTGCTGAAAAATGGATCTAAGATGTTTTGTGGTGAACCATCCTCCCGAGGATCCGTCCCAAATAGCGACAGATTCTCAGAGGCCCCGCACATCCACACATGCATAGGGAAGATGGATCCGGCTGGACAGATCATCTGGGTACTGGGCAGACACCACAGCACCCATTCAAAAAGTCCACTGGATTCCCATGCCACCGTTGCTGACCCCAGGGCTGTGGGGCTGCAGCAGGCAGCTGCCAGTCACCATGTGTTTTCGGTGGCTTGCAGCATGTGGGGGAGGGCGGAGGGAGGCAAACTGGCCTGCTTCTCCCCTCCCCAACATGGCGACCGCTGGGACATCCGTCCCTTCACCTGGCCATGTGCGGAAGCGTCCTGCTTCCACATGGATCCAGATGAAGGGACGGATTGAAGACCTAATTTTTTAGGTCTTCAATTTAATCCAGTTTTCGGCAGCAAGACCCGTTTTAGAAATGGATCTTGCTCCCTGAAATGCGGCCTCAGCCGCCTGGAGGGGGTCTCCAGAAGGTCTCCAGTACAGAAGCCTCCAAGTTAAGTGTCTTAAATGGGTGTTAACTGGGTGGTTAAACGGGTTTAACCACCGAGTGTGGAAACATCCACACTCTACATAAAAGGTACAGCCATTTGTGGGTATAGGAAATGTGTCTCATAATAGTCCATGTATCCATGAGGAACAACTGTTTTGGCCTACTTATATTCTGGCAGATACAGGGAATTGAGAATGGACAATTTTTGGTACAAAATATTACTCCCCTGAGCTATGGCTTCTCCCGGCAGTAGACCCTCCTGCTAATCATAGGGTTTCCAACCCGCACATCGCTGGGCTCCTGACCATGTTCACAGGGTCTAACGGGAACTGTAGCCCAAATATCAGGGAAAGACCTACTGCTGAGTGGCTTTCCTCATCAATGCCTCTAAGCTGCTGCTGTTTGGCTCTGCTTCCAGGGGCTGATCGGCAATTTAACCTGAAAGCAGTGGGCAAAACAGAAAGCTTTACCTTCTACATTCCATGTATTCAGTCTAAGCAAAAAGAAACATGACTATGACAGTGTGAAGCTTGCAATTCAAAGCAGATTTTATTGGACAGAATAAAACTAATAATTATCCATAGCTGAAGAACGTTCCTTTCAAGCTTTGCAGATGCTTCCTGATAAGTGTTTAGCGGATACAGCATTTGGTGTGCCTTTTCAATGGACAGTCGTTGTGTTTTTCCAGGTACACATATCCTGAGGTACAAAGCAATTCACGTGGCAGGCAGTATCCCAATCCTGCGTTGCAAAGTCTTCTTGATTGTTGTTCACTTACTGGCTCTTCCTCCATTCCTGAGTCTGCAGTTAGAGAAGTCCATTTTAATCGTAATTGCATTGCTCATCAGTAAAAAATCAGTTTGATCCAACAGATCCAACTCTTCCCAAGAAGGTGACTTAAGAGAAGGTGACCTCACCTCTACTATGGGGTGGGGCAGCTATGGGTAGAAGAAGAAGAAGAGTTGGCTTTTCTACTCTGCTTTTCTCATCCACTTAAGGGGACTCGAAGTGGCTGACAAAGCCTCTGTTCTTATCCTCACAACAGACACCTTGTGAGGTAGATGGGGCTCTGAGAGCTCAGAAGAGAGCTATGAGTAGCCCAGGGCCACCCAGCTGGCTTCATGGGGGAGGGCAGAATCAAACCAGGTATTCCCATATAAGAGTCCAGCTCCCTAACCAGTAGACCAGTGATGGCCAACCTATGGCACGCGTGTCACAGGTGACAAGCCAAGCCCTTTTGGGTGACACACATGGCCACCCTGGCACCTGGACGTGTAGTGCTTGCTTGTTCTTGAAGTGTATGAAATACCAACTTTCAACTGAAGATTCAGCAACAAAAGTCACTAATGTAAAGAATTATTTGTTTTTGCTTTTAATAAAATACATATATCAAAAATGTAACTTTTTTACTAGAGCTACAAATATCACGAAATGATGATTATTTCTAGATGTGACACAGCACCCAAGTTAAGCTAGGTTTTCTTGCAAATTTTGACACACTGAGCTCAAAAGGTTTGCCATCACTGCACTAGACCAACCTGGCCTAGTTTTTCCATGTCTAAACTCCCAGTCACTTGGAGGCCTCCATAAAGTGGATGTGTGGATTGGATCCTGCCTCTACTTTCGAAAGAACAGCAGAAAAGAATAGGGCTGTTCACAAATGTGTCTTTTAGCATCTGATTCTTAATGAATCAAATGTTAGAAAATTTGAATTCATTCGAATACACCCCCTTCAAATGTGGTAGGATTCCATTTGATTGGAATGTATTTGTACAAATTCATACAGGTATCGAATATGAACGAATACGTATCTGCTATGCATCCGATACCTATCACATACGAATGCATATATATCCACTACGAACACATAGTTATCCAATATGTATTTTGTAACATATCCACTCTGAAAGTGTCAAATCCGACCTGAATCCACTTTTAATCTGCTCTCAAACTGTATCAAATGCACACTGGCCCCATTGCAGATATGACTGGCGCAGCCACTTTCCCACCTCCCCAGTTTAAGGAATGTCTGAACTGTTCCTACAAATGCTCCAAAACATTTGTATTCATACAAATGTTAATGTACAAATGTTGAAACTGTAAATAAAGCTTGCGATAGTTTCAAAATCCATATCCTTCTCTTATTTCTTGGTGGTGGATCCAATTTATATTACCTTGGGTGACTGGTTCTTCTTGGTCCTCAAGAGGAATCACTTCTTCTGGATTGTCATCTCCAGGCTTCTGCTCTTGCTCCAGGCCTGTGTCTTCTGCCTGGAGGCCAGAAAGGAAGGCCACTGCAAAGAGAAGGCAGAATAATTTCATGGTCACAAGGTTGGCTGGCGTCACTGCAGATAGTCACAACAGGAGGCTAAAGACAGTAATAGTTTGGATGGAAAAAAATTGTTCCTATATATAGATGAATGGGTCAATGGGAAAGAAGCCAAGAATATAATCTTCCAGTAGCTTGAATTTCCCCCCTAGATAAGGGAGAACAATAAGAACTTTAGATCTCTAGATCATAAAACCTTTATCAGGATGTAATATAGGTTTGTCTTATTTTTGCTCCTAATAAACCTCTTGCTCCCCATCTGCTGGGCTCCTGTAATCCTTACTGGACCACTGATAAGTCCTGAATGGAACCCATTTCTCATTGCTGCCCCTGCAGTTTTTGGCCTCTTCCAAGGAAAACATGTTCTATTTTCCATATGCTACTGCGAAATTCCCCAGAAATGCCTCCCTTTTATAATGCTTTTACACTGAGTTTTCCCTTCCACTTTGTTCCCAGATTTTCTTGAATTATTTATGGTACGTTCTGGGTAATTCTCTTTCTGGATCTACTAAACTGACTGGGATTTGGATAGCATGGGTCTCATAATTGCTGGATACTCTGCATGTAGCATCCTCACCTATGCTCAGAAATGGACACATCCAGGCAACCTCTGCATTGTGCATATCAGCGTATGGAAAGGACCCAGCTCTTGAGAGCCAGCAGCATTAGAAGGATTATGAGAATGCTTATTGACACAATGCAGTTGTAATAGACACGTGTTATGGACTTGTGTGGCGTTCTCTTCAGCCTGGGCAGGACTTCACTTTCCCCTTCCTCTGGCTAGTGAGTGTTTGGGGATATAGGTTGTTGGGTCGATTGATTCTGAGACGACTTTGACAGTTATTTAGTTGTTTGCCTGTTTTCTTCACAAGTTGTAAAACAATAAAGCATTTTCTCATTTCTTTCTAAAGAACCATCGGCCTGCAGTATTCGTTTGAGGCATATAGGCCTTGGGCTTAGGGCAGGGGTAGGTAAACCACGGCTCGAGAGCCACATGCGGTTCTTAGGCCCCTTGAGTGTGGCTCTTGCAGCTTAGGAGCACCCTCATTAAGTTAATAACAATGTCCCTACCTATATAGTTTAAGTTTTAAAAATTTGGCTCTCAAAAGAAATTTCAATCATTGTACTGTTGATATTTGGCTCTTTTGACTAATGAGTTTGCTGACCACTGGCTTAGGGGAAGGAGAAGCTGTGGTGGACTCTTTAGCCTGTGGGGGTTAGGGAAGCAATGGCTCATTCCTGTAGCTTCTCAGTATCCCTTTTGGCTTCACATTGCAGTTTAGGATGAAGGATCGCCACTTCCCACTCTTCAGGAGTTGGCCCCTGCTGGTACTGTAATGGTGCAGGCGCTTGCTGGAACTGCAGCAAACCAGGGAATGGCTGGAACTGTTCCAAATTTTCTCTGCCCCCCCATTTTGGGACCTGTCCTACTGCTTTATGTCTCCATACTTTCACCTTTCTGATTTTCCTTCGCACCCTTGCGTTCACTCTTCCTGGCCACGGAAGCAACAAGGCTTTTACTTGTTGCTTTGTTCCTATGACTTCTCCTCATCCAGCCAGACTGCAATACCACATCTACTAACATTCAATTTGAGTTTGAATGTCTGAATATGGCTGAATTTGGCCAAATTTTGAATTTTACGAATATTTGTGCACATTCCTATCTGATGCATGTCTGATATATATGTGTTGGTATAGGATATGTATCCGATATGTATGCATTCGTATTGGATATTTGTACAAATACCATCATATCAAATAGAATCCTACCACACTTGAATGAATATAAATTTTCTAACATTCTTTATTAATTGAATGCCTAAACTCCCATTTGTATACATTCCTACTCAGAAGGCCATGAAGTGAATTTTCATTCCTGTCTTTCAGATCCTTGACATCCTTGCATGGCCTGAAGACACCATTAGGATTCTCCCTCCCATAATAATCCAAAGGTTTCCAGGGACTGTGCTGTATTCTTTGGATGTATCCTCCCTTCCTTTTCCAGATATGTCATCTTCTTCTGTCTTCAACATTTTATTAAGTTCTGTGTGTATCCACATTAGCCTCTTAATTCTTTCTTACTCCTCTTTATTGTTGCAACTTCACTGTATCCAGCAGAGCTTCACTGTACTTCCAAGTCTTGGCATCCTGATTTCTACCCTTGAAGTCTGAAATCCAATGATACCATAGGCATCTTTTCCTTGGGTCCAAATACCCTTCAGTTTCTCAATCTATGGGCCTTTCTGCACTTTACCTTCCCTTGTTCCAAGTCAATAGAGGCCTATTCACACTTTGGCTGGTAGTCAACAATTAATTACCTTTTTGTGTAGCGCATCCACACTCTTGAGTCATCCGTTACAGCCTCCAAGTGTGCCTGGCCTTCCCAGGCACACTAGTTGTAGATTAACGTTTACCAATGTTTACCTGAAGTGTCCGGTGGCATGATAATTCGCTCTTCTTTCAATTCCCTGTGGTCAGTGGGCAGGGTAAGCAGCATCCATGTAGGTGTGGTGGCATTGGCAGCCGTGATCGATTGCTGACCTCTGATGTGACTGGACACCAATCCCTGGTAGTGGCGTCCAGTTACTGAGTCACAAAAGGGGCATTTGATCAGCAACCGAGTACTGGGTGCTGTGTGTTGAATCATGGGCATGATTGGCCACAGTACATCCCTCTGCCTTAACATGCCCCTCTGCAACAGCACCCGAGCATGTCACAGAGCAGCCAATAACAGCAGCAGCTTCAGGCTTCGAACACAGTGGTGCAGCCTGGTAAATGGGATGACCATTTTCACTTCTGGCCAATAATGGATCCTTTGGGGAAGATTTCCTCGTGATAAGTGTGAATGCTCCATCTTTACCAGAAGTTTACCAGCCCTACTTCATGGTAAGTGCAAAAATGCCCCTAGACTAGCAAAGGCTGATGGTCTGGAACATGACAAGACATGAGACGTTTTCGCACACGGGGGTTTGGTACGCGCGGGAAACAGCTTCGGGCGCAGCATTCGTTTTGCTGCGGCCGAGTTTGCGTCCCGACATGTCCGGAGCTGTCTTCCGCGCGTTCCAAATGTAGAGCACTTTAAACTGCTCTACATGCGTTCGGGCGCGCACGAACTGCCCGCAGGCGTTCGGGAGGAGAAGCGTTCGCGCATGCTTCTCTCTCCCTAACAGCCGCAGACTCGCCTCCCCCGCTGGCGCAGCTTTGACAATCAGCTGTTTTCAGCCAGCGCCGGCTGCGGGAGCCTCCTCAGCTGTCTCCCCGCCCCTTGCTGTTGTTTGCCGGCTAAGACAACTCACGACGCTTTGAGCATTCGCACACGGGCGCTCCAGAATGCGTTTACACGCATCCCTGCGCCCCTCTGTGTGAATGCTCAAAGCGACGTGAGCTGTCTTAGGCTTCCCGTCCTCCCAAATGGAACGGGAGTAATGCAAAAAATCCCTATGGTCTGAAACAGCATCACCTGCATGACAGCTGTTCCATACCTGCTTCAGCATTAGACCTGAAGATTATACCACCTTAATGGGTCACCCATTAGACAGGTACGTGGGGGGATGTCTTTTGCATGGATTATGCCCAACTAATCCACTAGGAGACCGTGATACTGAGAACTACCAATGATTCAGATCAAATGCCCTTTCGTCTGGATTATGCTCTGTCTTCTGTGGAATGAATGTACCAACAGAGGTTTGGGTCCTATACATTCACACTGACATGTGAACTGGTGAGGTACAGAACCAAGATGAATTTTCTTCAACAGCAAATGTAGGTATAGAGAGGTCCTTTCTGTCCCCGTAAGTTAGGATTAGGTTCAGGATAGCAAATCATCTTTATTTCTTCTTTAACATCTTGACAAATGATGTTGTCTACAAGAGAGGACAAGGAGAGTGGTGCTATCCAAACCCCAGTCAGTTTGGAAGATTTGAATCTGGATTGCCCACAAAGTACCATAAAGACATCAAAATGACTTTTGGAACAATGTGAAAAGGAAGACACAGTTCAAAAGTATCACGAAACTGAGATACGTGAGGAGAACCTCATAATAGTATTATGCAAAACAGAATCTCTTTCCCTTGGAGGATGCCAGAAATAAGGTTTATTCAGGACATATCAGCTATCCAGTACGGCTGGGAGGAGCCTAGCAGATGGGGAGCAAGAGGTTTATTAGGAAAAGAACCAAGATAAACAGAGATAAATGTACCATGAGCTAAGGGCAACTTCAAAGGGCCTATCTTACCCCCTTTATCAATGGGGCAATTTCAAGCTACTGGAAGGTGATATTCCTGGCTTCTTCCCCATTTCATCCTCTCTATATATAGGAATAATTTTTCCTATCCAGGGTATCACTGTGGTTAGCTTCCTGTTGTGACTCTCTGTGGTGACGCCGGCCAAAGGTGTAACCATGAAATCGTTCTACCTTCTCTTTGCAGCAGCTCTCCTTTGTGGCCTCCAGGCACAAAGCCTTGTGCAAGAGCAGAAACCTGCAGATGAGAATTCAGACGAACCGATTCCACTTCAGGACCAAGAAGGAGCTTTGTTAACCTCTCTCAGCACATCTGCAAACAATCAAGGTAACATGAATTGTGTACGCCACTAAGAAATAGGAGAGGCAGGTGGGGTTTGAAATTATTGCAGCCTTTATTTATAGATTTAAAAATAATCAGCAGTGGTGCATCGTTTGGATTAATAAACTCCATCCCTAATATGAGTTTTCCTGTTATTAGAAGCCCCAAGCCCCCTGTGGCCTCAGAGAGTAAAGCTGGATGCAAATGCCAAGCATTAGGAATCTGCACTAATGTGATTTTTGCCATTTGATTAGCAATGAATCGAATGTTAGAAAATGTGTATTCGTTCAAATAGATCCCCCCCCCCCAGCAAATGTGGTAAAATTCTATTCAATACAAATATATTTGTACAAATTCATATGAATATATGAAGCTGATGGGTAGGAGAGTTAGGGCCTTTTCGCACATGCCGCCGAAAACGGATCTAAAAAGATCCGTTTTCAGCGGAAATGTTTTAAGAAGGGAATCCATTTCCAGCAGAAACGGATTCCCTGCGCCCCGCGTGTAAGCACACGCGCGGGGCTGCGGCGGCAGGGCTGGATTTAAAAACGGTTTCGGGTTGGTGCTGTGCAAATGCGCCACCCCCCACCCGAAACCGGCCCTTAGCTGTCACAGAAGGAGAGCGTATGCTCTCCGACTGTGACAGCTGGATGACTCTGGGATCGTGCTTCCCTGCCTTCCCTCTGCCAGAAAACCGTCAATCATCGGTTCTCTGGCAAGGAAAAGGCAGCCGCCCCCTCCTACTTTCACTCCCACCACTCGGGGATTCCCTTTCACTTATCCTTTCGCCGGCAGCTCCGTTCTCAGCCTCAGCGCGCTGGCGCCGATCACGCATGCGCTTGCATCGCCTCTGCCGGCTGCAGGAGCCCAGGACTACATATCCCAGCAGCCCTGGGCTCCTGCGACCGGCAGAGGCGACGCATGCACATGCGCGATCGGCGCCAGCGCGCCGAGGCTGAGAACGGAGCTCCCGGCGAAGGGGTAAGTGAAAGGGAATCCCCGAGGGGGGGGAGTGAAAGTGGGAGGGGGCGGCTGCCTTTTCCTTGCCAGAGAACCGATGATTGTCGGTTTTCTGGCAGAGGGAAGGCAGGACAGCGCGATCCCAGAGTCGCCCAGCTGTCAAAGTGGGAGAGCATGCGCTCTCCCTCCCTGGCAGCTGGGCATGCGCCGCCAATCCGGCTTTTCCCCCCTCCGGTGCGGAAACGTTCGTTTCCAAACCGTTTTAAGGGGGGAAGCCGGATGTAAGACCTGATTTTTCCAGGTCTTACTTCTGGGCTGGATTTCGGCGGCAGAAACGTTTTAACCAGCCGCCCTATGTGGACGTGGCGTCCTCAAAGGGGCCCTAATTGGGTTCCCTGTGTGGAAGCCACGTCCAAATCCGTTCCACATCTGGCTCTAAATGCGTTTTTAGAGCCAGTGCGGAAAGGCCCTTAGATCAGACAAGCAGAAGTTTTTCTTCACCCAGATGATCATCAGTCTATGGAATCTGTTTTATTGCAATGTCTAGGCCTCTTGAGTCTGGAGAGATGGTGTTTAAGAGGGGACCTGATTGAAGTATATAAAATTATGCATGGTATAGAAAAGTTGGATAGAGAAAATTTCTTTTCTCTATCACACAATACTAGAACCAGGGGTCACTCTATGAAGTTGATGGGTAGGAGAGTCAGATCCGATAAAGGGAAGTATTTCTTCACCCAGAGGGTCATCGGTCTATGGAATCTGCTGCCAGAAGAGGTGGTGACAGCCATCAGTCTAGATGGCTTTAAGGTAGGGTTAGACAAATTTATGGATGACAGATGTATCAATGGCTACTAGAACGAATGCCTAGGTGCATCATTCAGGCTGGGGGGGGGGAGGAACCGGGACGCTTCTAAGGCCATCTGCTGGGACTGGAGAGCAGGAGAAGGTTTGCCCTTGTCTCTGCTTGAGATGCCCACGAACATTTGGTGGGCCATTGTGTGCGACAGGATGCTGGACTAGGTGGGCTGTGGCCTGATCCAGCAAGGCTTCTCTTATCTGCTGCCAGAAGGGGTTGTAACAGCAACCGACTTGTTGGCTTTAAGGTAGGGTTAGATAAATTTATGGATGACAGTTGGATCAATGGCTACTAGAATGAATGTCTAGGTACATTCTTCAGGCTGGGGGGACAAGCAGGATGCCTCTAAGGCCATTTGCTGGGATTTGAGAGCAGAGACGTTTTCGCACGGGGCTGAACGGAACGCGGAAAAGACAGCTGAGGACACGTCATCCGCATTGGCCGCGCGCGGCTTGCGTTCCGACGTGTCCGCAGCTGTCTTTTCCGCGTTCGAAATGTAGAGCACTTCGAAGTGCTCTACACGCGTTCCAACGCGGACGAGCCGCCCGCAGCCGTTCGGGAGAAGAAGCGTTCGCGCTTCTTCTGTCTCCCGAACGGCTGCCGGCGCGCCTCCGACGCCGCGCGGCTTTGACAATCAGCTGTTTGTCAAACAGCTGATTGTCGATCTGCCTCCGCGGCTGTCATCGCGCCCCTTGCCGGCGTTTGCCGGCTAAGCCAGCTTCGGGCGCTTTGAGCATTCGCACCCAGACGCTCCGGAACGCGTTTACACGCGTTCTGGCGCGTCTGTGTGTGAACGGGGAAAGCGCCCGAAGCTGGCTTAAGCTTTCCGCCTGAACGCGTTCCGTTTCGAACGCGATTCAGTGCGGAAATGCCTCAGGTGAAGGTTTGCCATTGTCTTCTGTTTGAGATACCCATGGGCAATTAGTGGGCCACTGTGTGAGATGGGATGCTGGTCTAGATGGGCTGTGGCCTGATCCAGTAGGGCTCCTCTTAGGTTCTTTTGTGGGGCCTGGCATATTCTGCACTAGCAAGTGGATGGGAGATTCCCTATTCCAGGATATAATCTGGAATAAACACTGTGCAAAAAGGGCCTGGGTGTCTGAAAAGACATCCCATCCAGACACTGGCTAGCCAAGATAAGATAGTCCTTTATTGTTTGTTTTGTTTTCTAGCCTTGTTCTACCATGGATGATTTTGTAGTGTGACCCAAATGCTAAAGCCTTCTTCCTCAGCAGAATGTTGGGTACACTTCTCTTCTCAAATTGAATTGAGTTCTTATTTCAGTTAGTTGTGCTACCATGAATCCTGTGCAGTTTCACTTTGTCTGCTGTCCTTTCAACAGGTCCCCCTGCACCAAACAATGAAAGCACCTGCAGCATGAAAGGCCAGGCCTGTTTTTTCGGGAGGTGTCCACGAGGAACTAAGAAAATTGGGTCCTGCAGTCGTATGCGCCCGTGTTGCAGGAGGTGAGAATGAATTCTCCATAGGAACACATATTTCTATTTTACTTTAGAGCAAAGCAGAACCCTTGTTAGGCGGAGCAACAGCCAACATCTCCTGCTATTCCAGAAGCTCCACTAACATCCAATAGTAATGGTGCCTGACATTGTGCACCATACATGTCCCATTTCTTACCTTTCCTGGTGGCTCCTGGACACGCTCCAAACCTCCAGTAGGTCTATGGACTTGCGTTGTGCACAAATATTCAAAATATTTGTTATTTGTATGAATTCATATGAATTTGTACATTGGTATATGAATCGAATATCCTGACATTAAAATTTCCGAATTGGAACAAATTCAAATATTCTGAGTTATTCGTACGAATAATTTAGACGTTATTCGTACGTACCTGTATGCATCTCGTACGCATATGCAGGCATATGTAGGCATCCGTACAGGATGAAACAGGATGAAAATGGGATAAGTACGGATGCGTACAGGATTCATATGGATGCATACAAGATGCGTATGTACGTGTAGATATATGAATGTCTGAATTATTTGAACAAATACATTTGAATGCATTTGTATAGACCTGAATGTTCAGACGTTCATTTCTCCTTATTCGTACGAATTTGGATTTTCAAATATTTGATTCGAATGTTGAAAATTGCATTTGTGCACACCCCTACTATGGACTCATGTAAGGAAGGGGTGGCATCCATTAGGACTTGCAAATGTTGAATGCACTGTTCCTGTCCCCTGGATGGAACGGGAAGTGCAGAAAGGCCTCTGGACCCTAACATGGAGCTTCCTTTGGTCTTCCTGAACTGCAGCCTGGTCTTCATTGGATCCAAAAGTAGGTTGGAGTGCTCAGAAGGGAATTTCTGTCAGAACATTTCCCTTTCTCTCCTTTCTTTTGCCCACTGCCATTCCAGAAGCATGCCATGGACATGGCTGTTGGGGTTTTGGCTTACTACCAGAGGCCTCTTTGCCTCATGGTTTGCATGGAGTACACCTCCAGACAGAGCATCTGCACCTGAGGAGGCCATTTCCAGGTCAGAAATTGCTCCTTCTGGCTGTGCTTGCAATGATAACAGTTTCATGGAAGGTAGTGGATGTAATTTAGAAACCTGGTACAGTTGTATAATGGAACAGTTTTGATTCGATATTTTAAGACAGAATAGGCTAAGATTGGTGGGGTGAACATGTTAAGATTCTGGTTGAAAGACAGTAGAAAGAATTGTATACCTACACTGCCAGGAATGATGTTAATAATAAATTGAAAGAGGACGTATGCAAACTTCTGTTAAGTCTGAGATGAGGCGGGGAGGTATTTCTGTAATTATTAATCACAGTTTTCTTATTGTTTTTGCTATTGTTCATTAATAAATTTCAAAAATTGTATATTTAAGAAAGAAATGGCCACTTCTATGCAGGAGGACGCTGCACAGAAACAATGTGCGGAGCATGATTTCGTGCTTCACACATGTACTTATCTCATCTAGAGGCACTCAGTGACATCCCTGTCTGCACCTCTAGGGGGCACAGAAGGGCATGCAAGCGAGTGGCATGTCATGTGATGTGCTGGGGTCACTGCATGTGCACAGCAGCATCCCCGTAATAGTGCCAGTGCCCAGACCATGTGTCCACATCAGAGGCATTTTCACACCAAGGCGAAGACGCCTCGGAATGCTTCCCCCCGAATGGGTTGAGAACACTTTCCCATTTGCACAAGGGCAGGTAAGGAACACCTTGAGAGCAGTTTCCTTACCTGTCAGTGTGAACGGGAAAGTGTTCTCAACTTGTTCGGGGGGGGGGGGAGACCCTCCCCTGGGCCGCTCCAATTGGCTCCTATGGAGCCAGTGTGGGCAGCCCGTGTGCCTTCTTTCCCTGGGTTCCTGCTCGCACCCAGACCCCAGATCGGGCTCCGGGGGTGGGCAGGAACCCCAGCCAAAAGCCCCCAACCCATCCCAAGGGTCTTACCTTCTCCTGCAGGCCTGATTCTGTGAAGAAAGGCCAGGCCATTCTGAGCATGCTCGAGGGTGCGGCCCCTCATTGGCTGGGCACCCGCACATGCTTAGATGGGCAATAGAGGCCAGGCGGGTGCCCAAACAACAAGGGACCACCCCCTCGAGCATGCTCAGAATGGCCCGGCCTTTCTACACAGAATCAGACCTGCAGGAGAAGGTAAGACCCTTGGGATGGGTTGGGGGCTTTTGGCTGGGGTTCCTGCCCACCCACGGAGCCTGATCTGGAGTTCGGGAGCGAGCAGGAACCCAGGGACAGAAGGCACCCGGGCTGCCCACACTGGGTCCATAGGAGCCAATGGGAGCAGCCCGGGGGAGGGGCTGAGCTGTCACAGAGAGTGAGCGTGCGAATGCTTTCTCTCTGGGACGGGTTGGGACGCGCTGAGATGGTTTCAGAGCACTTTTTAGTGCTCTGAAACACGAACGCATGAAGGGCACGTTGGGACGCTTGCGGGCAGCCTGGAATGGATCCCGCCACCAGCAAGAGCGAATGCTGCGTCCCAGCATGCCCTCCATGCATTCGAAAACCCCCTGTGTGAAAAGGCTCCAGGTTTGTGTCCACACTAGGGATGTGTATGAATATTCATCACATTTGAAATTTGTATGAATTTGTCTGAATTTAAAGATTCAAAGATGGACATGTGAATATGACTCAAATGTTTAGACACATTCATACAAAGCTTTGTTATGTTTGTGAACCTTGGTATCTCCTGATTTTACTTCTTGTTGCAGCACCTTGTGTTAGTGAGGAAGATCTTGGAGCTGATTTATCAGTGAGTGCTGAATGGAGGAAGATACAAGGAATTGGTTCTGGCATGCATCCCTTCTTTATCAGGATTCTTTCATTTTTTCCTTTCCTCTCTCTCTCTCGTGGACTTTCATTGTTCTAACAATAAAATTAAAAATGAATTTGTGCCTTTTATTCTCTACTCTGCTCTGTCCCACTTCACTGCACTCACAGTGTATGCTAAACTGTGCACAAAACTCACCCTATATTAGGTAGGGATGTACATGAATGTTCTAAACATTCAAAATTTGATCCATACACACGTACGGGTGTGTAAATTATTTGTATGAATAGTTTTAAGTATTCATATTTGTTCAGATAATAAAAAAAATGAATGTCTGGACATTCAATTTGAATCTGAATATTCACATTCAGCCGAATTTGGCCGAATAACAAATATTTTGAATATTCTTGCACATCCCTGCCCTCTACCTCCAAGGCTGAGCTGAGATGCTTCAAGGCTCACGCTCACTCACCATTCCTCCAGCTTGATTTTAAAAAGCTCCTCAGATGGCACAGACTTTTTGTCTCTGGTCTCTGCACACTTGAGGTGTTTTTCCACTGTCAAAAAGTACCCATTTTTGCACCCATTTGGGACCCATTTGGCTGTGAGCCGGATGATCCCATTTCCACCATGGCACCCATTTGGGACCCAATTGTTTCCACTGCCATGGGGGAAATCCGGATCTAGCAGGTATATTTTGGCCTTTAATCCGGATTTTCTACAATGGGGTCTTCTACCAGAAAATCTGGATTAAAGGGAGCCTGTTTCCCCTGGAAACAGGCAATGTGGTCCAACGGAGGCTAGGGGGAGGGGATGCACCTATTGGGGGCTCCCTAAACCTAAGGCCTCTTTGCACTTGGCTGTATTTTGGAATATATCTCAGCACAGTGTGTTCTTGTCCACATGCTAATGCAGACTCTGGCAGGCCTCATCTGGGGCATCCTATAGTCTGCACTAGCATGTGGACAGCAGACGCTTATTCCAAGATATATTCCAGAATAAAGCCAAGTGCGAATAGACCCCTAGGCTCTGAAGTCACTTCAAAGCCACTTCAAAGCCATTTTGAATTGACTTCGGAGTCACTTTGAAATCCCTTCGAAGTCATTTCAAAGTCTGTGCAAAGTAGTTCCAGAGTGCCTGTGAAGTCTGTGCTGATCTTCGGAGTGAACTTCGAAATGACTTCAAAGTGACTCCAAAGTGACTCCAAAGTGACTTCAAAGTGACTCTGAAGTGAATTTGCTGCCCCCCTTGTCCCCCCCAAACACCTGGGGTAGTGGACCAAACCCTTGTGGGTTGATCCAGATTCCCCACATGGGTGTAAAGCTGTTTCCACAGCAGGGGTGTGGAAACACATTGGGTGCTTCACTTAATCCAGATCTACTAGATCCGGATTAAGGAATGTACCCCATTCCTTAGATCCGGATCTTCTTAGATCTGGATCTAAGGGCTGCAGTGGAAAAACACCCATGGATACCTTTGCTGCCAGGCTTGCTTATGAAGGACCCAATAAAATGCCAGCAAAAATGCAGCATGCCCTAAGCGGGTGACTTCTCCACTTCATGGGCGAGTGAAGGTGAAGGGAGCAACCAACAGCCTTGACTCCTAAGCTCCCTTTCAGCTGAACTGAATGTCAGTTTGGTGTAGGAAAACCACCCCTGCTTGGATAACAAACCTCAGCAGAAAAAGCATTCCGGAGCATGTCGACCATTCTAATCTCTCTAGGCAAAACTAGTACCATGCCTGTGGGGGCAACTTCCATGCTTGGATGGCAAACCTCAGCGTAAGAAAGTGCTTTCTAATCTTTCTAGGGCATAAACATGCACCATGCTGAAGGACAGGGTTTACGCAAGTGGTTCACAAGGACACCACGTTCAGCCAGCATCTGAATGTTTCCTCTCTAACCAATTCCATCCAGTTTTTACCAATAACAATGTATCCTGTGCAAAGAGATATAAGCAATGGCATAGGCATCTCAAGCAAAGGCAAGAGGAAACCTTCTCCTGCTCTTGTATCCCAGCAAATGGCCTTAGAAGCATCCTGCTTGCACACACACCCCCCAGCCTGGAAGATGGACTTAGGCATCAATTCTAGCTACACCTGCCCTCCCTGAATTTGTCTAACCCTTCCTTAAAGCCATCTAGGCTGGTAGCTGTGACCACCTCTTCCGGTAGCAAATTCCATAAACCGATGACTTCCCCTTGTCTGATCTGACTCTCCTACCCATCGGCTTCATAGAAATGCCCCCTGGTTCTAGTGCTGTGTGATAGAGAAGAGAAATGTTCTCCATCCACCTTTTCTATACCATGCATGATTTTGTATACTTCAATCAGCTCTCAATCCATTTCAAATCCACTCTAGCTTCATTGTAGATGTGACTGGTGCAGCTGTTTTCCCACCTCCCCTGGTTCACAAGTGTAATGAAGCTTTGTGCGAATGTTCCAAAGCATTCAATTCAAATTTGAATGTCAATCTTCAAATCTGCCAATATTTAATTCAAATTAGAGTGTCTGAATTTGGATAATTTGGATGAATTTCAAATGTTATAAATATTCATGCACAACCCTAGTGTACAGGGGTCAAAACATGAGCTCGGCTTGGGGTGCTTTATCATTTCTCCATGCCATAGCATCCTTTTAAGGACTGTGGCTTCCTGTAGAAGAGGAACCTAGTCCACGATCTATCCCTATCTGTTGATGGGCTACCCAGTTCTACAGTACTGCCATATGGTCCTTAAGCTACCAATGTTTGTTGCCAGCAGAGTAAGCTAGCCAGCCGCTTAACAGGGAAAGGATCCTTCATTACAGTTGAGTCTTGCAGTGGGAGATGTTGAAGAGGCTCCATGGTCTTTCAGAAGGTACATCTGGTCATCCTAATCTGGACTTGGGCTGATTTACATTCGGCAAGGCTATTAAGGGTACAAACCTAGTTGTCTGTGTTGCTTCTTCTAACAGAGAAGGTGGTATCCTTCCAAAGGCAGTGGTTAGGAGATTTGTGAGCAACCATGCTTGTTGGTTTCTTTATGTAGTTGTGGCTGCCACTCTGAGGATAGGCTGCTGGGATAGACTAGGAATGTGCACAAATATTCATCAAATTCAAAATTCATTCGAATTAGTACATTCTCATTCAGATAGAATATTGGCTAAATTTGAAGATTGAAGAGGAAGAAGAGGAAGAAGAAGAGGAAGAAGAGTTGGCCTTTCTACCCCACTGTTCTCATCCATTCAAGGTGACTCGGGTTTTTGAATATTTTTGCACATCCCTACAGCTAACTTGCTTGCATGGTCCAGCCCTGGCAAGAGCTCCCTACCTTGGATCTATGCTGCGTGTTCTGCAATAGAAGCAAATGCAGAAAGATGGTCTGCAAAGCGAACAGATTTTACAAATATCTAAGCGGTATGTATGTGTGAATCAACTCCACATGGTGAAATTTGAAGACAGCCATGCAATGTTTCTGAGATCTGCCACTAAAGAATGGAAAAGGACGGATGAGTATTTGATTCGTAACTACTCCAATGTTAGACAATCTGGACCTGGGTGAAGGAGTGCAGAATAAAATGAAAGAAATCATTACATCTGTGGGTAGGGTGAAATGTAGAGAATTAAAAGCACAAATTTGGGAAGGAACATTTGTAATGCTTTATTCTTGGTGCCTTTGTTCTTGTTCTTGTTATTAATTATAATAACCATTTATTGATTAGTCCACTAGACCACCTCAAAATACAGAGGTACAATACACACAACACAGGAACTTAAAATCTAGCAAAAATCTGCACGGATTTTCATTGCCATCAGGATAAAAAGTGCAACTTCTAAAACAGACTGTCTATCAGAGCCCCTAAGCAGTACATAAAGTTTCCCAGTGACATCTAGAAGGTTATAGTTATCTAAAAGAGGGACAATATAGTAGAAATGTGTGTGAATGTTCTTCTGACATTCTATTTGAATCAAATAGAACACCCCAAAATTCGATTCGACTTGAATCTTTTAAATCTGTTTAACAAGATTCAATTCGTATTTACCAAATTCAAATCTATTTGTTTGGATTTTTTATTTGAATCTGCACATACAAATGTCAACAACATTTGTATGTGCATGTACGCATCTTCCTCACATCCATACACATCTGTACACATCCGTATGCGTCCCGTAGTTATCCTGTATGCAGCCCATTTTCATCCTGTACGGATCCCTACCAATGCATATGAATGCGGGAAAGATGCAGATCTTCAATACTCATTGTGTACATACGAATGTCCGGATAATTTGGATGACTAGATCCAAAATTCAAAACTCGATTTGAATGTTTACATTCAAATTTTGGGACATTCTATCCAAGTTTGAATGTCGAAATTTGGTACATTCGATCGGATTTCGAATGCCTACAAATAGATGCTCATCCCTACTACGTAGTGGCCCATAATTTTCTCATATAGATGACAAGTCAGAGGGGGGAGAACCATGAAGGCATCTTGATAAAGAAGAAAAGATCAGTGCAAAATCAAGTCCTTTTGTACTCTCCTTGATCCAGTACTCAGCAGTGAACCAGCTCCAAGATTTTCCTCACTAACACAAGGTGCTGCAAGAAAAGGGAAAGTCAGAAAAGTTAACTATTTTTATTGCGCTGGAGTCAAAGGTTCAGGCCACTCATATGAAATTCTGGCTTCTTCCGCACAGGGGCTAATTAAACCAGATCTCCGGCACCCGGATTTATTAAAACCGGCTCCCGGGGGAACCGGTTTTAATAACTCCGGATCACTGGTAGATCCGGTTTAACGGGGCAGATCCGCATCTAAGAGTTGCGGATCTACCCCACACCCCTGCCTCCGCACACGCGGTGTAGATCTGGATTGGAGGCGGGTGCCGTGCGGAGGCACGACACCCATCTCCGATCCGGGATGGAGGGCTCTCCCCTGGCCCACCACGATTGGCCGGTTTTGCGCCTGCTCAGAACACTCCTGAGGGCAAGGGCTGCCAGTAGCAGCCCCAGCCACTCAGGAGGCATGCAGGACGCAGGCACGCTGCATCCTGGGCACCGACCCTCAGAAACCGGCCGATGCTGACGAGGTAAGGAGGGGATCGGCCATGCTCCCCCCAGGGTGGGCTAGGGTGGGCTTTAGGCAAGCTTGCCCTGGCTCCAGAAGCAGGGATCCGCCGCTTCTGGGGCGAGGGTGAGCCAAGAGGTAGGAGCCCCCAGCCCGCCATGCTTGACTCCGGCGAGCCAATCGTGGCGAGCCGGAGGTAGGACATGGGTAGTTACACTTGCGCTGTGCGGACGCATCCTAAGTGGTGGTGTTTTATTGGCACAAGACCACTTGAAATGTGGTGTGTTAGTAACACCCATTAGTCACACATTAAGTCCGGTTAGGTGCGGATGCACCCACCAGATGTGTGCTTCTTTGGCCCCGCTAATGCGGACGCTCCGGATTAAAAACAGGCTCGCTGTGCGGACACCCCTCACCGGAAGTGTCCTAATCAGCGACCCGTGTGCGGAAGCACACATTGGAGTGTGTGACTAACGGGTGTTACACGGCCTGTGCGGAAGCATCCTCTTTCTCAGTTTTAGGGCTGTGCATGAATGTTCTAAACATTCAAAATTTGATCAAATTCGATCAAATGTGGACATTCAAATCTGAATAGAATATCTTCACAATCGAATTTAACATTCAAATGAATTCCTAATGTTCCAAAACATTTGTTTGAATCATTCAAATCATTCAAATGTACAGGTACATATGCATTACGTACGTATCTGTACGAATATGCTAGATATCTGTGCGCATTTGTGATTATAATACGTAACGGAAACAGGATGTGTATGGGATAAAGCAGGATGCGTACGAAATGCATACAGATACATATGTGCTGCCAGAAGAGGTGGTGACAGCTACCAGTCTGGATGGCTTTAAGGTAGGGTTAGACAAATTTATGGATGACAGATGTATCAATGGCTACTAGAACGAATGCCTAGGTGCATCTTTCAGGCTGAGGGGGGGGGGAGGAACTGGGGCGCTTCTAAGGCCATCTGCTGGGACTCGAGAGCAGGAGAAGGTTTGTCCTTGTCTCTGCTTGAGATGCCCATGAGCATTTGGTGGGCCACTTTGTGCAATAGGATGCTGGACTAGATGGGCTGTGGCCTGATCCAGCAAGGCTTCTCTTATGTTCTTATGTTCTTATATAATGCATACAAATGTTGACATTCATATCTTCAAATTCGTATCTAACAATTGAATGAATAATTTGAATGTATCAGATTCGAGTCGGTTTTTGTTGTATTCAGATTTTAAACATTCTAATCAAATTGAATGTTTTGACATTCGATTCGACTCAAATTTGAACGAAAATAAAAAAATCATCCACATCCCTACTCAGTTTCAATCAGTGGTAACTAGCAGGAATGTGCACAAATGTGCACAGATCGAATTGAATGCAAGATTTGTATTCATTCAAATAGATCCCCTTTGAATGTGGTAGGATTTTATTCCATATGAATTATCCATATGAATTTGTACAAATATCTGCACCTAAGGTTATTATTTTGCTGCAAAAACAAAAAAAAAACAAAAAAACAAAAAAACAACAACTAAGTTTCTATGGAGAATTCATGCTCACCTTTGGCAGCAGCTACTTAAACCACCACAGGATCCAATTCTCTTTGTTCCTCTTGGACAAGCCAAGGTAAAACAGCCTTGGCCTTTCCCGCTGCAATGGGTTCCATCCTCTGGCACAAGGCTCCCTCCTAAAAGGAGAGCAGATAAGGTGGCATAGCACAGTGTAGAGAAATAAGGAGTCAATTCATTTTGAGGGGAAGAGGAAGGGGCTGTTTGCACTGAACCATCTGGACCAGCAAGTACAGCCGCACATCATACCACCTCCAGAATCCCAGAGTAACAAAGAGCAGCCCTGTTCCTCCAAAGCACTGGAAAAGTTTTTAACTTCTCCTCAGCTTCACCAGGAGTGCTTGAGCTCCCATTTGCAACATTCACACTTTCTTCCAGTGTGAATGTTGTGCATAAGTGTGGCGATGTGACAGTGTGGCGGTGTGGCAGTGTGGGATGGTTGTGGCTGCAGCTGTGGCTGCACAAATGTGTGGTGCGCCACAATCACCATGGCAATGGCCACATGGATGGCTGAAGTTGTCATGACCATTATCACTGTGATTTAGATGGTTTGTGGTGGTCCACACACTGAGCACTGCTGGTAAAGTTGGAGGAGGAGGAGGAGGAGACCTGGCTTTTCTACCCCACTTTTCTCACCCATTTAAGGAGACCCAAACAGCTGACAAAGCTTCTATTCTTCTCCCCACCATAGAACACCCTGTGAGGTGGGTGGGCCTGTGAGAGCTCAGAAGAGAGCTATGACTAGCCCAAGGTCATCTAACTTTCTTCATGGGGGAGGGCGGAATCAAACCTGGTATTCCCAGATAAGAGGCTGGCTCCTTAACCGCTAGACTACTGTGGCCCTCACTCGCTGAATTTAACTGTGGTAGAATGGTATAGTTATATAATTCCATGCATTTCAGTCTGAACAAACCCAAACATACACTCTGCTCTGCCGTGGAAGAAGGCTTACAATTTATGTCACTCTACAAAATCATCCATGGTAGAACAAATCAGGAAAAGAAAAGAGAAACATCCTTTATCATATCCTGGAATAGCGGCTTGCTATCTCCATGTTAGAGCAGAACACGGCAGGCCTAACCAGATACAATCCAGAATAATGCCTAGTGCAGAAAGGGCCATACATAACCTCCCAAGATGAAAGAAGCTAAAATAGCATTTCCAGGAAAAGGAGCAATAGGATGTTTTCAAAACATCAGGTGTCCTACTTGTCCTCAACACTGGACATTCAGGAATTAGGATATGCATGAAGCCAAATTCCCCCATTCGATTTGATGGGGGAATATCTGACTTCGTCTGAATCCCCCCCACACATGAATGCAGGGGTTCAGTTTTGTGCACAAACATAACACAAATGTTCACGAATGTTTGTGAATGAAGGGAACCTCCCCTACCCCTCTTACATGGATGATCTAAGAGGCTTGCACATCCAATGTGAAGCTCGGTGAGGTTTCATGTCATTGTCCTCCTACCCTTGCCCCAACTTACCTTGCAGTGATTTACCTATAGCTCTGTAAGGGTGGAGACTGTGATTTCCCTCAAAAGGTGTTTCTGCACTTACCTTTGTAGTCCATCGTGCAGTAAGGATAGGGCACTCCAGGAATAGGAGGACCATATGCATTTCTGACTAGGTGGGACACTCCCCAGCGGCCAGAAATGTGAATGGCCCTCCATGGACCGGGCTGCACCACCACCACAAAAGCTGGGGTCCTGCTGCCTTGCTGGCTTGATCAGCCACCACCAGGCACGTCACCAGTTTGTGACATGTCAGTAGGCTAATGCAGAGGGGCAGCAACATTTGGGAGTGCAAGTCCCACCGCCCCCTGCAGATTGGTCCTGGGCAGCCTGCTGCCGCGGCACCAGTGGAAACTACGTTGCACCTGCACACACAGCAGGCAGCCAATCAGAACAGGCAATGTGGCCACGCCCGCAGAGGAAGCTGGGAATTGATCCTGGCTGGCAACACGGGTGTGTGTGCACTGTTGAACACTCCCTGCCAGAAATGGACAAAGAGCAAATGGTCGCGCCATTGGACACTTCTGATAAGTGCAGGGTAAAGGTTGGGACTGATGTGGAGCTCAATTTCATGCATCACACCTAATCAATAATAACTACAGCTCTGGTGAGGGTGGGGGCACTTCTAGGCTGTAACAGTCTAGTAGCATATGCTCTTCACCAGAGTTGTACTAATTACTGACTATAAGCCTAAGTTCAAAAGACTAAAGTTGGGAATAGAAGAGTCGTCCACTATTTTGGATGCTTTGTATTTCCATCCAACTTTGATCTCTGAGGCCACTGAGGGTTTCTGAACTTTAATAACAGGGAAACTTACCATAGGGATGGATATAATTTCTGTTTATTATTTTTAAAGCTGTAAATAAAGGCTGCAATTGTTTTTAAAGCCAGGTTCTTCTCTTATTTCTTAGTGGTGGACACAATTTACCTTACCTTGGTTGTTTGAAGATCTGTCGAGAAAGGCTTCTTCTTGGTCCTGAAGAGGAATCGGTTCTTCCAAATTCTCATCTGCAGGCTTTTGCCCTTGCTCCAGGCCTGAGTCTTCAGCCTGGAGGCCACAAAGGAGGGTCACTGCAAAGAGAAGGTAGAATGATCTCATGGCTGCAAGGTTGGCCAACGTCACTGCAGAGAGTCACAACAGGAGGCTAACCAGAGCGATACCTTGTATGGGAAAAAAAATCATCCCTATATAGAGAGAGGATGAAAGGAGGGGGAAAGTCAATGTTGTTTTTGTGTACTGTCTTTAAATTCACACCTTCGATAAGAATTCAAGATAAGATAAGATCTTTGAAGTTGCCCCTGGATCATGTTATGTTTTTCATAATGTTTACTCTGTTTATCTTGGTTCTGTTCCTCATAAATGTCCTGCTCTCCATCTGCTGGGCTGCCCCTGCTGGGCAGCTGGTATGTTCTCATTACTCATTATGTATGGTATGCTGGTATGTAACTCATTAATCATTACTCCAGGTCTTTTCCTACTAGGGCTTAGAACCCTTCTAAGACTCTATTAGGGTATCTGATTGGTACAAATTGGGAAGCCCCAGTCTTCACCTGGACCGCATTGAAGGGCCCATCTGCAAGACCCTGTCCCCATGAGGGCAGGGGAAATCCAGATTTAATGGGTCCTTCAGGCCCTTAAATCTGGATTTCATGTGGACCTGATTGAAGGTGTCCACAATGGGTCTTTGAGCATCTTCAAGATCCAGATCTCCAGGAGGACCCCATCTCAACGACCTTTTTCCATGCACAGTCAAAGATGAATATGTACAATTTCATAGATTCATGGCCAAATGGAATAGAGTCTACATTCAGAGGCCCTATTCGTCCACAAATCAGATTATCAGGAATTTGTAGAAGCTTTGGTTGAAGCTTCGGTGGATACTGGATGTCCCGGGGCCACCCTCCCTGGGCATCCTGTTCCCCCCACAGCCTCCCATGCACTCCTTTACCTTTTGGGGTATGCTCCACTGGTGTCCTGTTTTCTTTCCATACTCTTCCAAAGTCCAGAAAAGGCACTTCCAGTTCTGGGGTAAGATGAAGCCCCCCACATCTGTGGGGGTGGGATTTGGCCAAAGCTGAAATTTCCCACAGTCGATTCCTACCAAATGCAATGTGGGGATGTGGGAAATGGGCTTCATGCACCCCCCCCACCCAGTGAATGAATTTCACACAGTGAAGTTTAGGCGGCCATGCAATGCTTCTGAGATTGGGGCGCTTCTAAGGCCATCCACTGAGACTCGAGAGCAGGAGAAGGTTTGTCCTTGTCTCTGCTTGAGATGCCCATGAGCATTTGGTGGGCCACTGTGTGCGACAGGATGCTGGACTAGATGGGCTGTGGCCTGATCCAGCAAGGCTTCTCTTATGTTCTTATGTTCACTAAAGAACATGGATGGGCTGATGAGTTTCCATAATCTCCACAGAACCTGGAGCTGGGTGAAGGAGTTCAGAAGGAAACAAAACCAACCAATGAATCTGTGGGTGGACTGAGAAGAATAACAAATTTGGGAAATAAAATTTGTAATGCATTTTTTAATTATTATTCTGATAGGAAAAATGGAAGTATATTAGAGAAAGAGACAGGGGAAAAAATGAAAGCATCTAGATAAAGAATAAAAGTTTCATGCCAAAACCGACTGCTTGTAACCTTCTTGATTCAGCAACCCTCACTGTTGACTTGGCCCCAAGATCTTCCTCACCACCATTGTCTCCTGCAACAAGAGGGACAGTCAGAAGATACCATTAGTTATTTCTGTTATGCTAGAAGCAAAGGCTCATGTGAAGTTCTATCTCACTGTTGGCTCCCCTACTGAAAGCTTTTTGGCATGCTTCTGGAAGGGCTGTGGGCGAGTGAAAGAAGAGAAAGGGAAAAGCTCTGACAGAAATCCCCCTCTGAACTCTCCATCCTACATTTTGATCCAGGCCTGTGTCTTCTGCCTGGAGGCCAGAAATGAAGGCCACTGCAAAGAGAAGGTAGAAAAATTTCATGGTTATAAGGTTGGCTGGCGTCACTGCAGAGAGTCACAGCAGAAGACTAACCACATTAATACCTTGGATGCGAAAAATTATTCCTATATATAGATGAGGTGAAATGGGAAAGAAGCCAAGAATATAATCTTCCAGTAGCTTGAAATTTGCCCCATTCATAAAGGGGAAGATAAGAACTTTGAAGTTGCAATTAAATCATAAAACACTTATCAGGTTGTAATTTCTGTTCATCTTATTTCTGCTACTAATAAACCTCTTGTTCTTCATCTGCTGGGCTCCTCTCATCCACACTGGAAAGCTGATGTTTCCGGAGGCCTATTCACATTTAGGCCTCCGGACGCAATTAGGACAACCCTGGGACAGAGCATTCGCTCTCTGGGCCAGGAAGTTCCATCTCGAACCACCCCAGTCTGTCCCAGGGCTGTCCTAGTTGTGGCCCAACCTGGCCCCAGCTATGCCAGAGCTGCCCAGCAGAGAGAGCATTCACACTCTCCCTGCAGGACAGTTTTGGAGTCCTGCCCCAGGTAGCCGCCATTGGGCCACTTCGGCACACAGGCTAGCAGGCCCCTTTCAGGGGTGGGTCAAGACCGGGACAGGGCTGTCCAGGGGTTCTTGCAACCTGCCTCCACATTGATTGGACTGTAGTGATCACTAGGCTACCCCCTCCCTCCCCCTCACTTCACTTGCCTCTTCCCCTGGCCGTGGGACTGTTACAGCTGTTCTATTTCTCCCCCCATCATGGTTAGGTCCGAGCTTCCTCCCAGTGGCAGGATGCTCTGGGGAGCTCTGCCACTGCTGCCACTTCACTCCAGATGTCAGCACTGGCCTCGCCCAGCACCCTATGACCTCCATGGAGCGAAGCACGGATGGGCAGCAGAGGTGTCATACACACCAGTGGGCCCCCTCGCAGCTGCAGCACAGCTGTGGCCAGGCCTGTTGGGGCAGGGCGAGCGTGGCCCCCTTACAGAAGGAGCCCAGCACCTGCAAGAGCCATGCCAGGTGCTGCAAGCCCAAAATGGCACTGCTCCTGCCACGATGCTGCCCCCCAAGCATCGCTTTCCCACAACTCCTTACCTCCAGCATCTGACTCACCTGGCAGCGGACTCCGGCAGCCGACTGGCGGCAAGGGGCAGATCGGATGGAGCTGCCTGGGAGCAGGAGGTGGCAGACAGCTGCAGAGGTGAATAGAAGGCAGAGACAGATTGCAGCAGAAGCAGAAGCAGAAGCAGAAGGAGAGCTCAGCAGAAGAAAGTTGCAGCAGGATGAAGCTACAGCAGCTCTAACCCACTGCCATTACTGGCTGAGGGAGCCTCCCACATGGCATCTTCCACATGTGATTTGGAACTTGCTCCTCTTCCGGTCCTCACAGGAAATGAGGTCAGGGGAATCCATGGCCGGCTTATCCAATCCCCTTCCCAACCTTGCCTTGACATCATTTCCTCCACGCCCTTTTTTAGTACTGTATATTTACCCAGGAAATTTAAAGCAAAGGGTCTTTCTGCCTGCACCCAGCCTCCAACCTGATCATTTACCATCTCTAGCTGTTCAGGTCCACCATTACACTTGTGGGGGATCTCAGAGAACAGAGATCACAGACTGACCATCGTAGTAGCCCCTCAGCTGCTCCCCTCTACTTCCCAGGGCCCCTGGATTTTGGTTGCGAGACCTGGACTCGCAACAGATGGCAGCAGCAGGGGCCTCCTGGGTGCAGGACTGTCCCGGGGTGCATGCCACCCTCCAGCTCCCCATGACTCACTTATGTGATAGGACTCCTGGTTTGAACTGCCTGTCGTGGGGCCTGCTGGAGTAGTGTGGTGCTCTCTGTGCAGGTGCACGCCACATCAGACCACTCCAGCAGGCCCTGGAACCTGCAGGAGAAGGTAATGGGCTGTGTGGGGGCCAATAAATGGAAGCTGAATCCAGGTAAGACAGAGGTATTGTGTGTCACAGGTTCTCGGGTCTGTATAGTTGGGGGTGTGGTGCCCGCGAGGGCCCCTCACCCTAAAATTAAGTTATTTTGGCAAAATTACAAAGTGTGGTGAAATTGGGATGTCTATACATCCAGAAGTGTCATCAAAGTGGATTATCTAGAAATGGTAAGTTGGTAAAGGGAGGGGCTATTCCAGCTCTCCAGGAGAGAGGATGGAATAGAGTCCTGGAGGAGCATCAACCAATCAGGTTGCAGCTCACCGGCTAGGCGAGTATTTAAGGGAGCCTGAGGGAATTGTTAGTGTTCTCTGCCTAGGGTTAACTACCAGAGGGGGTTAACAGGAGGGAAACGGGCTCTAAGCTGTCCTGAGGGAAGCTGGGGAATAGAGTCCTGAGTCATTAGTGAATATATGGTGTTTAGAAAGTAAAATAATTGAAATGGTTATACGTTACTTATGCTGCTGGCATTAATCTGAATAGGATTGGAGTCCTTGGGCTGAGTGAGAAAGCAGGGGGCAGTTCAGTCAGAAGGGTGAATTGACCTGTGATTGACATAGTGAACTTACCTGTTTATTATTAAGAAAGCTGTAACCAATAAACTTATTTATTGTTTGTTAAACGAGGAACAGTCTGGCTGTCTCTCATATAGAGTATTTTAAAGTCAAGCCTACTTAAGGAAAGGGAAACTGTATCTTTAACCCACTGCTGGAGTGAGGCAGAGTGGAGGAAGGGGCTGTCTGCTGCAGCACCAAGAAGCTGGCAACATTATTATCAAACAGTAGTGGGGAAAGGGAAATGAGAGGCTTGTCTCTTGGAAGGGAATAACAGAGTTTTAATCTAAAAAGTAAAACCAACGCTACCACACTACCAAAGATATGTATAAAATCACTACCCAATCGAGAGGTGGCCTTTACAGGGGGACACCCTGTCCTTGATGGGGTTGTAATGCCTGGAAGGGATAGGTGCAAAATTTGCAGGAGCGCTTGGACTCTGAGCTGATGCTTGAAGCTCCGGTGGAGGCCGTAGCCAAGAGTGCCTATTCCCAACTATGGATTTCTTTCCTTACCCATGCTCTGGTAATCCCCAGACTAGATTATTGTAATGAACAATACATGGGGCAGCCATTAAAGACGGTTTGGATGCTGCAGCTAATGGAAAATGCAGCAACTAGATTGTTGACTGAGGCAGCTGGCGGGATGAGCATCATGCCAGTCTTAAAAGAGTTTCACTGGCTGCTGATTCACTACTGAGCCCAATTCAAGGTGTTAACTTTAACTAATAAGGCCCTAAATGACTTGGGCCTCAAATATCCTTAGGGACGTCTACTTCCATACTGACCTACCCTTGCCTTAAGATCTGGAGGGGAGGCCTTCCTAATTGTCCCACCACCCTCAGCTATGGAATAGTCTTCTCTTTGAGGTTCGTCTATCTCCTTCACTGTACATATTTAGGAAGGCAGTGAAGACGCAACTCTTTGCCCTGGCCTTTGGTTAAATGGGGATAGACTTTCCTTTCTCACTTCCAGATGCTACTGTTTTAATACATATAATTAGGGTTTTAATGATGCTTGATTTTAGAAGTTGTTACCTACCCGGAGACCTTCGGGTATAGGGTGGGATAAGAATGTAGATAGAGAGATAGAAAGGAACAGAGATACATAGAGTGATAGACAGAGTGATAAAAAAGTACCTATGAAACCATTCTTCCAGCTGAATAACTCAGGAACATGTTCTGTGGTTAATGTTCTCTTCCCAAACTCTCTCCACTACCTTTAAATCTTCCTGCCATTATACTGATATTGCATCATTATCATTCACCTCAAAGGGTTACTCATCATCACCCAACAGAGTCCAATAAATAGGTTGTTCTTCAGCCTTTTGAGAGACTGGGAATCTGCAGGTTATGAAGACATCAAGAAAGGAAGCTCAAAGCTACCTGAGATCCTGGTTGAGAATCAGCAATGCTGAGTCACTTCCTTTTCATTCTTCTCCTTTTGGGGGTGTTTTCATGCATTGGTCCAGGTAAAGAACCTTCTTCAGATGTCCATCTTCAGGATGTTTTGCCCAGTACCATTAACTAACTAACTAACTAACTAACTAACTAACTAACTAACTAACTAACTAACTAACTAACTAACTAACTAACTAACTAACTAACTAACTAACTAACTAACTAACTAACTAACTAACTAACTAACTAACATCTCTATATAGCTTCTCATAGAAATTTTGAAGTGTTCAGAAACATGGGACCTTTCTGCACTTGGCCTTATTCTGGAATATATCCCAGAATAGGGACCTGCTATCTGCATGCTTGTGTGGCCTACAGAAAGCCACAGGTGAGGCCTTTCATGGCCTGCATTAGCTTGTGGCCAGCAGACCACTATCCCAAGATATATTCCAGAATAAGGCCAAGTGCAGAAAGGGCCATGGATTCTAAAAATAAGCATGACAGGAGTTGAAATGGCTAGGTACTGCCTTGGAGGTTTTGCACTTGTCTTCTTCTTGAGATGCCCAGGAGCAATTGGTGGGCCACAGTGTGAAATGAGATGCTAGACTAAATGATCTAGCAAGACACCTCTTTTCTTCCTATAGGGTTAGGGAAACTCATGCAGGACAGGTGTATCAATGGATACTAGAATGGATGCCTAGGTAGATCCTCCAGGTTCGAGAGGCAAGCAGAATGCCTCCTAAGGACATTTGCAGTGAGCCAAGACACTTCACCTTTGTCTTCCGCTTCAGAATGGCCAAAAGCAATTGGTGGTCAAATGTGAAATGGGATGCTTTACTAGATGGGCTGTGGTCTGATCCAGCGGAGATTCCCTTATGTTCGTAATGTTCTTCACAGCCTTGTGTCTGTATATACTTTTACTTTACCTCTAGATTTAATGCTCAATGAAGAGTGCTGTGCAGAGCAGTCATGAATCCCCACGAAATCTCCCATGAGGGCAACTGCAGTGCAAGAGCTGTTGGTGGGGAATATGAGGGCATTGAGAAGTCAGTAGCTGCTGGTCTGGTCATGTTAGGGTCCCAAAGAACTTCCATGTATTAATTTGTCGCTTTCATTCAAATTGATTGGGTGAGGCATAGATGTTCTACTGCACCATGAGCTTCAGATGGTCAATTAACTGGTCCCTGGTAGGGCTGTACATAAATATTCATGACATTTGATAGTAGTATCAATTCAGACGTTTGCATACAAATTGCATGTTAAAACATTCGTACCTGGACATTCATATTAATATGAATGTTTCAGAAGATTCGTATGAATGCTTCAGCACATTCATGATCCAGGGGGGGTGGGAAAGCTGCCACACCACTCACATTTGCAATGGATCCAGAGTGCATTCAACATGGTTTGAGACCAGATTCAAAGTGGATTCGGGATACATATCAGATACATATGTGTTTGTATTGGTTATTCGTACAAATTTGTACAAATACATTTGTATTGAATAGAATCCTACCACGTTTGAAGGGGAGCTATTCAAATGAATATGGATTTCATTACTTTCTATTTGATACAAATTGAATGCCAAAAGAGCCCATTTGTGAACATCCCTCATCCCTGGTAATTCTGGAATGTTCCGAATGCACACTGGGTGCTACTGAGAATGCTGCTTTCCCAGCTACACCCTTAGGTCTTTAAAATGGGGCACCAGACAAGTTTATTTATTCTGCAAATTAGCAGATACCCAAAGGAATTTAAAAAGAAGAATCCAGAACCATATTGAACAGGAATAACTATGTCCTAGTTATTGAAATATAAGACTCAAATAATGGAAGACTGTGAATGATTATTCCGGTTAACATGGATGGTGAACATCACCATCATCACGAAGAACACCTGCAGCATTAACCTGTATATATTTCCACACTAGGAGCTTTAGCAGCGAGCGAAACCTGTATTGATGAAAAAAGTTGCCCACCTTATACAAAATTTGTTCGCGTGCTTCCTAATGGCATGAGGTGTTGTCTGGTTGTAAGGTAAGCTACTGTCAATAAAGAACACATTGAAAAGGGCCTGTACATACTTAACTTTGCAGCCCAGATCAGGGCACTTCAGGATGCCACCTGCATCTTGGAGTCATGTCCATCTCGAATGCCACCTCCGTCTCCCAGAACATCCTGATCCTCCATAGCTGTGAAGAAGTAAAGCTTTCTCCAAAACCTGACTGGGCATGGTTGAAATTTAGATGTACCAACCGAATTAAATTACATAAAATAGGATAGGTTTCTAGTCCTCCATCTTATGCAAGTGAGAATAGGGACGATCCCTCTGCACTGTGACAGCCCTTCAGAGACTTGAAGACTGTGATCATGGGCCTATTCGCACTTGGCCTTTTTCTGGAGTATATCTCAGGATAGGGGTCTGTGGTCCACATGCTAATGCAAACTCTAGCAGACCTCACTTTGGGCCTGCTGAAGCCAGCACTAGCATATGGGCAGCAAGTCCCTATTCCAGGATATATTCCAGAATAAAGCCAAGTGTGAATAGGCTCCATGTCTCCTCTCAGTCTTCCCTTCTGTAGGCTAAACATTCCTAGATCCTTGAGCCGTTCCTCATAGGACGTGCTTTCCAGACCACCAACCTAAATAAATGACATAAAATACGATAGGTTGTGTCTACATTTATAAGTCAAAATGGACTCACCTTGGCTCCCAGGTTATGGAGGAGTCTCCTTCCTGAGGTCAGCCAGATATCTTCATTTCACAAGTTCAGGAGAGCAGTGACTGGGCTTTGGGAAACTAAGGAAAGATTTTTTCCTCCCCATAATATTTAATGATGTACCTTTGGTTATAGGGCAGGATAATATTTTTTTAAAAAAGTAATGTAAATGATGGCGCTTCCACAATGATATTTGCTATGAGGAAAGAGCAGGTAAAGGCTTTGCCGTTGTCTTCTGCTTGAGATGCCCATAGGCAATTGGTTGGCCACTATGTGGGACAGGATGTTGGACTAGTTGGACTGTGTTCTGATCCAACAGGGCTCCTCTTAAGTTCTTATGCATGGGCCATTATGGCTGTGGCATGATAGTGTTGTGTCTCGTGAACTTTGCTTAAATCCAGAGCCCTTTCTGCACTTGGCCTTATTCTGGAATATATCTCAGGATAGAGGTCCTCTGGCCACAAGCCAATGCAGACTATGGCAGGGCTCACCTGGGGCCTTCCACAGTCTCCACTAGAATGCAGATAGCAGGTCCCTTATCTGGGATATATTCCAGAAAAAGGCCAAGTGCAGAAAGGCCCCAGGTCTGTAACTATGAGAGAATACTGGCATCCCCTTATTTCCCCCCTTTTTTTCTTGCAGGTAAGGCAACCACAGAGAAGCTTCATACAGGATTCATGAACAATGATAAAGTCTGCAGAATACTCAGTCGGATTCTCCAAGATCATCTTGCATGAATAATAGATTGGGCATTGCTAAAAAAAATTCCCTCCTTTTCTCCTAACAATGCTTAATATCCCAATAAATATGTTGCTTTACTAGAAGGATACAAGTTTATGGCCCAGGTTTGGTCTTTTGCAAAGTTATTGTGGTGTATTTTGTATTGTTTTGTTCATTTTCCCTCTATGGCAATTCTATAATAGGTATTCCCGAAATCTGCTAATTTATTTTGGTCACAAACGCTTAAATAAATGTATGATAAGGGATTTACAATTATGTAATCATTAGCTAATGGGGAGATTACAACACTGAAAGCAACAGGCTTAGGGGAGGGCAGACACACCGCTTACCACTCAGTAAAGGCAAAATGAGGGATATCTTCCAGGAATTCAGGACATGAGTTAGTCTGGCATGCCTCTGAGGACTCAGCCTTCATGAGACATCAGGTATATCTGATTGCACACCTGAGCTGCAACCCCAGTGATGGTAGTGAAAGGAGGAATGAAGCTACCTTGATTTCTTAGCACACGGCAGGCCTTAAGAAAGGAGAGTAAGTTTGAGTCTCATCTCCAGAATGGTCACAGCAAAACAGTTTGACCACAGCTTTTTTTGGATTCCTTGCTCACTCAGCACATTGTAGCCAGTGTGCCTGCCAAAGACCCTCTTCTCTCTCTGAAGCCATGGCAAAATTAGAATACACTGACAGGCAATGTTGTCTTTATGGCAGATGTGATAGTTGGAATTTATTAATTGACATAAAGCTGGATGCAAGGAGTAATGAGTAATATCATAATTCCAAGTTAAGCTTATCAGAATAGGAATAATGCCTCTATAGGCATGCTTTCAGGGCAGACCTTCCTGGAAATGCTGAACAGACAGACAAAAAGACCCCTCCTTTGGGTTACTTATGCACATTTGATCAGTACACCTCAATGGGAACTCATTCTTTTTGTTTAAAATGCACAGCTCGAAAGCAAATGCTTATGTCATGTGCTTGAGTCAACAATGACCCATCAAGTAACCAGACAAGCCAGAAACTGAGCCATTGGGGCTCATTGCAACAATAGGGCCTTGTCCCTCCCCAGATTCAAATTCCCCACATCAAAATCTCATTGGCTAAGCCCTGTAGTCTGAGAGTATAAAATCAATTATTTCAGTCCATAGTTTTTACCTTTCTTTTTCCTGAGGTCCTTCACTTCCACTTTGCTGCCCTGCTGAATCACTACTTGAAACCATTGTGCCTGCCAGCCATTTGCCTGCTGGGTGGCCTTGGTCTCTGATCCTGCACAAAGCCTCTTTTACCTGAGAGAGAGAGAGGGTGCTTCCGCACAGGCCTTTTAACATGGATTAGTTACACATTGGAGAACCCACATCCGCATACGCGTCGCTGTTTAGGACACTTCCGGTGAGGCGTGTCCACACAGCAACACCCGTATCTAATAGATCCAGCATCTGGATGTAGTAAATCCGGGTCTACTGGAACCCGAATTTACTAAATCTGGATGAGGTAGATCCAGATTTATTTAGGCAAATGCGGAAGCAGCCAGAGAGAACCTGCTCCTGTTTTTCCCAGTTACCTTGGCTGCATTCTGAGGAAAACCTGCATGGTCCAGTTCCTGCTACCATGTATCTCCTGAGAATCTGCATGGGTGCAAAACAGTTGCACTATAGCATAGGGTCTTTGAATAGGCTGTTTTCCCCCTCTATATCTTTAGATTGCCCAAAAGTGATGTGGCATTCGCACCAAGGCTAGACAGCAGAGCAGCAGCTTGGCGGACTTTGAGAGCTCCATGGTTGACAGGAGGGGTGGAGCACCATCAGAAGCCATGCCAGCCCACTGAAAATGGACCAATCAGAGCTGCCAGATCATGGACTATAAAAAGCAACAGACAAAGCAGCTTGGGGTCTCTGGCTTGCTCACGTCTCAACAGACTTAGAGGGGGATCACGGAGCATTGCTCCAAGGAGCTGCATAGGCCTCTTCTCTCAGTGCCAGAGGGAAGGAGAACTCACGCAGGAGGCTAAGAACTGCTACAGACTCTGAGGCCGCATTCCCATTAAAAGCTTAATCCAGATTCCCTAAATCGAAATAACAGAACCGGATGCAAACACGAATTTGCCTGATCCCATTACTTTCAGCCAGAATCGCGTTCAATCCGGATTCTGCGGATGTACGTGGCTCAAGGGGGGACTCCAGTGGCTACTTTTTAAAAACCACTTTTCGGGGCTGCCCTGTCCTCTTCCTCCTGGTGTGCATGCGCCACCCATAACAGACCCCTTCACAGAGCCTAGCTGGGTGGCTGGATGGCTGCTGCTTGCCTGGATGGAGGAGAAACGGCAGCGAGCAGCCAGCAATTCTTTCCCCTCCTCTCCTCATTGCTCAGGGCACGCAGCAGCAGCAGCAACAAACATTCATACATCTCCCCGGCAGCTGCTTTTGTTTCTTTTCCCTTTTTAGAAGGTCAGCACTTTCAATGGCAAGATCATTATCAGGTGTGAAGTGGTTCCATCGCTACAGTGTAGCTTTAAGTGGTGGATTTTACAGCTTGCTTTGGAAGCAAGCTATTGGGGGAGGGAAACTCTCATCCCTTAACACAGAAGGGTTCCCACAGTAAAAAATGTAAAATATTTCAAGTGCACGAACCGGAGTAAGACCTGTTGAAATGAGGATTAACATTTACAATGCTTTGGGGTGATTTAACATGCAGAAAGCTTTCAAACAATGCCTGATAGGGGTTGTTTGCTTATGTGGGAACAATTGACTGAGGGGAGGAAACTTAACTAAGCAAGGTTTTCTTTTTGAACAATCTAAAGATTTTAAAGCCAAACATCAAGCTTGCTTCTTTGTTTCTTTTCTGTAACAATACTTTGCTTTACACAGGAGTCATTCTGCTGCTTTAAGGGAGCCTTTATGTTAGGCATATAAAGCAGGACACCAGTGAGGAAACTTTAGGATACAGCCCTTCAGGAACTGGCAGTTGACTGGGGTGCTTAGCAGCTCACTTCCAACTTGCGTTACTCTGTGGAGGACGGGGAAGGGAGGGGTTGGCCGAGTTGCCACAAGTGTTCTTTTTAAATTGATACTTTTTCCTGTACCAAGGTGTGGCCAGACTGGAATCACCTTTGCTCATGTTTTGGCTTATTCGAAGCACTCTGCGTAATGCCCCTTCACCTTTGGTTCTTTTTAATAATGATTATTAATAAATCCATTTTTCCTGTTAAAAAAAGACTCAGGGGCCTCACTCCTTGCAATTTAAGCACCAAAACTGCTCTGGCATTATTAAAACCATATATGTAAGAAGTTCCCAACACGAGAAGACATCTTGGCATGCTATTTCCCCCAAAACATGCATGAGGACATCTCCTAAGAACATGATGTTCAGCTTCTTGCACAAATGGACCAAAGTTCAGTTCTTACTGCAGAAAGGAGGTAGTGGGCCCCAGTTGTTGCAGTGAAGATGAAGTAGAATTTGAAGTGCCAAAGACATAGTGGACCCAGGGAAAGCCTTAGACTGATAAAGGACGATGACATCTGTTACTATCTAGGGGCGTCCGCGAATGAAATTTTTGGCATTCAATTCAAATCAAATATCCAGAGATTCAAATATTTAAAATTCAAATGCATTCTCATTCGATTTGAATACATTTGAATCTAATTGTACAAAAGTTTGATTCATATTGGAAGATATGAATGTGGACAACATTCATATGTGTCAGTACACATCCGTACACCTTTGTACGTATCCCATTTTTATCACGTATGCATCCCGTTTTCATCCTGTACATATCCGTACAAACGTGTACAGATACAAATAAGATGTGTATGGATACATATGTAATTCGTACGTATCTGTACACATACGAATGTCTGAATAATTTGAAGGAATGATTTGAAAGATTCAAAATCCATTTGAATTTTTAAATCGGAATGTATAGACATTTGATTTGAATTCAATTGTCCAAATTCAAAAGGATTCGATCAAATTTTGAATGTTTCAAATATTTGTGCACATCTCTATTTCTATGTAGGGAAAGTGGGGAAAGGAGTGAAGAAATGTTTGGACAATTTTCAGGCTTTTCAATGTTATTCCATCAGTTATTCCGTTTCAACCATTTGATATGTGTGTGTCTTAAAATGTTGTGAGCCACCCAGAGACCCTTGGGTATGGGGTGGGATATAAATATAAATATAAATATAAATATAAATATAAATATAAATATAAATATAAATATAAATATAAATATAAATATAAATAAATAAATTATCATGCCAGCTATTGCAACTGCTCTTCCTCAAGCTATAAGACTTTAATGGGATTAAGCTGTTTCGTGGCCCAAATCACATTTAATAAAGTGGGATTTGGGCAGGAAACACTGGCATTGTGGAATATTTCTTTCAGTGGAACCGGTGGCAGAGGTGCATCAGGATGCCAGGTGGCATTCAGACTCCACACTTCCTGTAATCCGAAATGCAGCTGAGCCCTGAGTGCAAATCGAAGTGCTGAAAATGGTCTCTGGCCCAACCATAGTTCTGCTCCATTTGCACAGTTCCAGGAAAGAGGTCATGGCAGAATCGACATGTATCAAAGATAAAGTAAAACAGTCAGAACAGCCAGACCTCTAAATCACCTGGCATGCAAGGTTAGCGCCAGGTGTACGAGTAGAAATCAGTGTCCCTTGCTGTCCATCTTCCAGGTCCCTGGCATGTTTCCATAAGATCACTCAGAACCATCTCATATTGAATAGCAATTATTCAAAAGATTTATTCTCCAACTGCCTATAAGGAAAACACAAATGCTAAACTGAGCTGTTGCCCCAACTGGGAAAACAGATGACTGGACTAGGTATACTATGGACTGATCCAGTGGGGCATTTCCTATGTTCTTACACTCTTATGAGCCCGTGGCATGTCATCCCTCAAAGAACCATATGCTCTCTGATGTGTTACAGTGCATATCAAACTCAAAAAAAGATGCATAAGTGAAAAGCACACACACAAAACCTCCCAAAAACCTAAAACCAACAACCCACAAGATTACCAGCCAAGTAGCCGAACCCAGGCAGATACCCAGTTAGTGATTCCAGAGATAGCATTGTTTTTCCACCCCTTCTTCCACCTGAGTGACTCAAGAACATGTTCTGTGGCTAATGTTCTGTGCCCAGACTCTCTCCCCTTCCTTTACATCATTATACTGATTGCATCGTAATCATTCATCTACAAGGGTTACGTGTCTTCTCACAACAAAGACGGATAAAGAAGTGATTCTTCAGCCTTTTGGGAGATTGAGAAGCTACAGACATCTAGAAGTCAGAAACCACCTCAGATCCTGGTTGAGCTTCAGCAATGCTGAGATGCTTCCTGTTTATTATTGCCCTTTGGGGGGTATTTGCATACATTGATGCAGGTAAAGAGCCTCACAAGTCCCTCTTCAGGATGTCACTTACTCTCACTCGCTTTATTATTTATTTATTTGCAACATTTCTATATGGCTTCTTATAGAAATTTTAAGTGGTTCAGAAATACAGATGCTAAAAATAAGCATGAAAGCAGTTCAATTGGTATCCCCCCCCCCCAGTGGCTATCAGAATTGATGCCTAGTTGTGAGCCAATTTGGTCTAGTGGTCAGGGAGCCGAACTCTTATCTGGGAATTGATTCTGCACTCCTACAGGAAGCCTTCTGGAAGACCTTGGGCTAGTCACAGCTCTCTTCTGAGTTGTCACAGCTCCACCCACCTCTCAGGGTGTTCTGTTGTGCGGAGAAGAATGGAAAGCCTTGTTCGCCACTTCGAGTCCTCTTAAATGGGTGAGAAAAGTGGTGGTAGAAAAGCCAACTCTTCTTCCTGGTGATGTTCTTCTACGTCTTCCAGTTTGGAGAGACAAGCAGGAAGCCTCTAAAGATCTTTTGCATTGAAGGTTTTGCCTTTGTATTCTGCTTGGGATGCCCAGAAGGAATTGGTGGGCCACTGTGTGAGATGGGATACTGGGCTAGATGGGTTGCAGCCTGATCCACCATGGCTTCACTTTTGTTCTTATAAGGTTAGGGTAGCATGTCCAAGCTGGAGAGGCAAACATGATGCCTTCAAAAGCCACTTGCCGTGAGCTGAGAGTTTCACCTTCGCCTCTTGCTTGAAAACAATTGCCCAGAAGCAATTGCTGGTTAATTGTGAGATGGGATGCTGGACTAGATGGGCTTTGTCCTGATCCAGAAGAGATTCTCTTATGTTCTTATTTTCTTCAGAGCATGATGCCTGTGTCTACTCCTTTCTGTACTTCTACATCTCATGTACAGTGAGATTATGGTGCCTGTCAGAGCCCATGGTGCACCTAAGGCAACTTTCAGACAGCATGTAGATACAGCCTAGGTGCTGAATCCCCATAAGAGCAGTTGCAGTGCAATCGCTCTTGCACTGCAATTGCTCTTATGGGAATATGGGGACATTGAGAAGTCAGTAGCTGCTGGTGGTCTGGTCATGTTAGGGTCCCGAAGAACTTCCATGTGTTAATTTGCCACATTCATTTAAAAGACAGTGACACAGCACTGAATCTCTGAAACGGATTGGGTGAAGCATAGACCTTCTACTGCCCCATAGGAGTTGGATTGTCAAATAACCGGTCCCTGGTAATTCTGGAATTTTCTGGACGCACACTGGGGGCTACTGAGAATGCTGCTCTTCTAGTTACACCCACAGGTCTTTAAAATGGACACGCTGATTTGTTGTGGTAATTAGCGGACCCTCAAATACATTTTTAAAAAGAATGAACCAGGAAAGGAATAACTATGTCATGCTTAGGGGTGTGCACAAATGCAACTTTTGGGTTCGATTAAATTTGAATTGAATATTCAAGTGTTCAAATTCAAATGAACAGGGAAAAAACGAATGTACTCAAATTTGAATCTGATTAGAATACATTCGTATCTATTCATATGAATTTTCAATTTGTATTTGAAGATCTGAATGTTGACAAAATTCATATGTGTCTGGACGCATCTGTATGCACCCATACACATCTGTACACATCCATACGCATCCCGTTTTTATCCCATACGTATCCTGTTTTTGTCCCGCATGCATCTTGTTTTTGTCCCATACATATCCATAAAAATAAGGTGGTAGGGATACGTATCTAATGTGTACATATCCATACACATAGGAACATCTGAATAATTCTTACGAATGATTTGAAACATTCTTATGAATGATTTGAGCTTTCTGCAACACACCAGGAAAGGGATCTCGGGGTTTTGGTGGACAGTTCAATGAAGGTGTCAACCCAGTGCGCGGCAGCAGCGAAAAAAGCAAATTCAATGCTGGGAATAATTAGGAACGGAATAGAAAATAAGACAGCAAGTTTCATTTTGCCCCTTTATAAATCTATAGTCAGGCCACATTTGGAATATTGTGTACAATTCTGGTCACCACACCTCGAAAAGGATATTGTGGAACTAGAGAAGGTGCAGAGAAGGGCAACCAGAATGATTAAGGGTCTGGAACACCTCCCTTACGAAACCAGGCTGCAACGTCTAGGCCTCTTCAGTCTGGAGAGACAGCGTTTAAGAGGGGACCTGATTGAAATATATAAAATTATGCACGGTATAGAAAAGGTGGATAGAGAAAATTTATTTTCTCTATCGCACAACACTAGAACCAGGTGGCGTCTATGAAGCTGATGGGTAGGAGAATACGGTCTGACAGGGGGAAGGATTTCTTCACCCAGAGGGTCATCGGCTTATGGAATGTGCTGCCGGAAGAGGTGGTGACAGCTACCAGTCTGGATGGCTTTAAGGCAGGGTTAGACAAATTTATGGATGACAGATGTATCAATGGCTACTAGAACGAATGCCTAGGTGCATCTTTCAGGCTGAGGGGGGGGGGGGGAGGAACTGGGGCGCTTCTATGGCCATCTGCTGGGACTCAAGAGCAGGAGAAGGTTTGTCCTTGTCTCTGCTTGAGATGCCCATGAGCATTTGGTGGGCCACTGTGTGCGACAGGATGCTGGACTAGATGGGCTGTGGCCTGATCCAGCAAGGCTTCTCTTATGTTCTTATGTTCTTATTTGAATTCATCTGAATGTTAAAAAAAAGAATGTATAGGCATTTGATTTGAATCCGAATGTCCGAACTTTAATGAATTTGATCGCATTTTGAATGCTTTGAATATTCTTGCTCATCCCTAGTCATGGTTATTGAAATATAAGACTCAAATAATGGAAGACTGTGAATGATTATTTGGGTAAGTGTGGATCATAAATGTCACCATCATCAAGAAGAATAGCAGTATAGGAATAACCTGTACCCATTTCCATTCTAGGAAAGCTGAAGACATATTTTATCAATGAACCATTGTGCCCACAACATACAAAACTTGTTCGCATTCTTCATGATGGAGCCAGGTGTTGTCGCGCTGAAATGTAAGCTGCTGTCAATAAAGAACTCCCCTCTTTTGTGGTGTCAGGGCTCATTCACATCTCCCTCTGCAGCCCAGATCTGGGCACTCCAGGGTGATCTGCCCACACTCCATACTGCCACCTGCATCTCAGAGTGGCCGAGAACATCCTGATCCTCCATAGCTGTGAAGAAGTAAAACTTTTTATAAAACATGATTGGTAGTGGTTGATGAACTCTGGGAAACAGAAGAATCATCACCTTCTTAAGATGGGGCTTTGTGGTGAACTCACCAGAGGAGCCCCAAGGAGAAGATACAAGGACTACCTGAAACAATCCCTCAGCCTTGGCCATATTAATCACAATCAGTGGTCCACTCTGACCTCAGACCAAGAGGCATGGAGATGAACCATCCATAACGCTGCTGCCTCCTTTGATAGTCCTCATAGAAAGAGTCTTGAGGAGAAAAGACAACACAAGAAGAACGGTGCCTTTCCAGTACCACCCAAGGTGACCTTTCTCTGCACCTTGTGCAACCGGACTTGTCTATTCCGCATTGGCCTGTTTAGCCATCAATGCTCATGAAGCAAGCATGGGTTAAGCCCTCCTTAAATCTTTGTTCACAAAGCCAAGCCATGACTGATGACTGATTAATTAAATTACACTACTAATGAAATTACATTACTAATTTATGTAATTAATTCACATAAAATAGGATGGGTTGTGTCTGCATTTAGCAGGCTAAGTGGGCTCATCTTGGCTCCCAAGTTTGGAAGAGTCTCCTCCCTGAGGTCTGTCAGACATCTTCACTTCACATGCTCAGGAGATCAGTGACTGGACTTTGAGAAACTAAGCAAAAGGTTTTTCCTCCCCACTTTCACAGACCCTTACAGTTTTAAATGTGTGTGCTTTTTAAATGTTTTAACCATTGCTGAGACCTTCAGTTATAGGGCAGGACAAAAGTGAAAATACATAATAGTAATAATAATATAAACAATGGAATCTCCACGATGCCACTTGCTGGGATGTTAGAGCAGGTGAAGGTTTTGCCCTTGTCTTCTGCTTGAGATGCCCATGAGCAATTGGTGGGCCACTGGGTGAGACAGGATGCTGGACTAGAAGGGCTGTGGCCTCATCCAGCAGGGCTCCTCTTATGTTCTTATGTATGGGCCATAATGGCTTTGCCATGACAATGTGAGGTTAAAGAATTAGCTTCATGGTGCTTAAATCCAGGTCTGTAACTATGTGTGAATGCTTATTTTCCTTTTTTCCCCACTGCAGGTAAGGCAAAAACAGAGAAGATTTATACATGATTTATGAACAATGATAATGTCGTATAGAATGCTCACTCGGATCCACCAAGATTATCCTGAATGAATGATAGATTGGGCAATGATAAGAAGTCCCTCCTTTTCCTCGAAAAATGCTTAATATTCAAATAAATGTGTTGCATTATTGGAAAGATACAAGTTTATGGTACACGTTCGGTCTTTTGCAAAGTTATTGCGGTGTACATTGCATTGTAGATTTTCCCTCTATGGCAATTTCATTGTATATGTTCCTGAAAACTGCTAATTTATTTTGGTCACAAACTTGTGGTTAAGTTGTGATAAGGAGTTTTCCTTACAGTTCTGTGCACACTTAGTTTGGAGCACCTGTTGTTCTGCAGGTGTTAAGAGCAGAGGGGAATAACACAAAATAAACAGAATAGCACAAAATCTTCAGAATTCTATAGCAATAAAAGTCGAAGGCCAGGTTCCTACTGGGCAATTTAATTTGGGTATTTAGCAGGGGTTTTTAAATTAGCAGTGAGGTCTGGGTTTTTTTTGTGTGTGTTCCCACTGTTAGCTTATAAAGCGGACTCGCAGGGGAGAAATTTCCTCCTCTTTCTCCTCCATTCAGTGGAACCCCCTCCCCATGTAGTCAGCAATTGGGCACCATCATACCCTGACTTCATTGGGGCAGGCAATTCAAACCCCACTCCCTATATAACCCTGCTCCTGATCCAGATCACGGAGGAGCAGTTTTTGTTCATCCCTTCTCCCCCCACAGTAGCACAGCTTCTCACATTAACAAGGCAGTAGAAGACCAAAAATCACTTTCACTTCAGATGTTTTGTGCTAGTTTGGTGGATCAAAGCAGCATGAAATGGAAGGGAGAAGGGAAGGAAGGAGGGTGGGAAGTAGGTTTTTACTCAAGAACCAACAGAGGACAGACACCTCCTTACGTTGTGGTCTGATCTTTCTCATTCTTCACTCCCCCCCCCTTTCAGCCAAGCCCAATCCCCTTAGCATGTAACGGTGAGAGCCGAAATGTTAAAAAATCCATATCTGTTCAAATGGATCCCCTTTGAATGTGGTAGGATTCTATTTGATACGAATGTATTTGTATGAATTGGTAAGAATATCTGATATGAATGCATACGTATCCTGGAAACGTATCCTAAACTAACACATATGTATCCGGTATCTATCCCCAGTTTAATGAATGTATGCCCTTTTTGTACAAATGTTCTAAAACATTCATATTCGTACAAATGTTAATGTACGAATGTTGCAACATTTGATTCGTGTACTAATGTTCTTTAATTTGGGCTATTGTAGACCCATTAAATTGGCATCACAAGCAGTCTAAAGGCCTGCAGATGGCACATGTCCATGATCCAGAACCTCTGGGAACCACAATTCAGTGACGCAACGTATACACACACAGACATGACATATGGGTGTGGGTGCATCACCAAAAAACATGAAGAGCAGCATGAAATGGCAGGGAGAAGGGAAGGAAGGAAGGAAGGAAGGAAGGAAGGAAGGAAGGAAGGAAGGAAGGAAGGAAGAAGATGGCTTTTACACTAGAACTGACACAGGATGGAAGCCTCCTTACATTGTGTTCTGAGGCATTTCCGCACTGAATCGCGTTCCAGACGGAACGCATTCAGGCGGAAAGCTTAAGCCAGCTTCGGGCGCTTTCCCCGTTCACACACAGACGCGCCAGAACGCGTGTAAACGCGTTCCGGAGCGTCTGGGTGCGAATGCTCAAAGCGCCCGAAGCTGCCTTAGCCGGCAAACGCCGGCCAGGGGCGCGCCGGCAGCCGCGGAGGCAGATCGACAATCAGCTGTTTGAAAAACAGCTGATTGTCAAAGCCGCGCGGCGTCGGAGGCGCGCCGGCAGCCGTTCGGGAGACAGAAGAAGCGCGAACGCTTCTTCTCCCGAACGGCTGCGGGCGGCTCGTCCGCGTTGGAACGCGTGTAGAGCACTTCGAAGTGCTCTACATTTCGAACGCGGAAAAGACAGCTGCGGACACGTCGGAATGCAAGCCGCGCGCGGCCAATGCGGATGACGTGTCCACAGCTGTCTTTTCCGCGTTCCGTTCAGCCCCGTGCGAAAACGCCTCTGGTCTCTTGTTACATGCATTCTGATCTCTTTTTTAGTTGCACTGTGGTCTGATCTCTCTTATTCTTCACCCCCCCCCTTTCAGAACATGTTCTTGAGTTATTCAGGTGGAAGAATGGATGGGGGGAAATGCTGTATCTGGAATTGCTAACTGGATTAGGGATGTGCACGGATATCAGTGACATTTGGATTTCGTATGGATATGTACGAATTCCTAGATTCATAGATGAATCAAATAGCGCCCTATTCGTAGGGCCACATTTGTCCACAAATTGGATTATCCAGTACCCATAGAAGCTTCAGTAGAAGCTCCTGCAGATAATGGATGCATCCAGCCAGCCCCCCATGTACCCCCTTACCTTCTCTTGTGGGTCCTCTGGCATCCCACCAGGTCAGTCCATAACCCACCTAGTCCAGTCATCTGTTTCGACATTGGGGGCAACAGTTCAGTTTAGCATTTGTGTTTTTCATGATAGGCAGTTGGAGGATAAATATCTTCAATAATTGCTATTCAATATGAGATCGGAGTGAGTGATTTTTATGGAAACATGTGGGGTATGCGGAAAGTGGACAGTAAGGACACTGATTTCTTCTGGAACACCTGGCACTAATCTTGCATGGCAGGCAGTTTAGAGGTCTGGCTGTTCTACAGTGATCCATGCTCTGGCAACTTCCAGAATGGATTATTGCAGTGTTTCCCAAACTTTTGACATATGTGTACTCCTTCTATAATTTTTGTAACACTGAGTACCCCTCATAAAAAAATATGCTTTAATAAAAATAAGAATATATTTAATTTTTTTGTTTTTTTGGTACATACACACGTACTCCCACCAAACCCTTCCCGTACCCCTGGGGGTATGCGTACCACACTTTGGGAAACACTGGATTATTGTAAAGCACTTTATAAGAGGCCTTTTCGCACAGGCCTTTCCGGTACGCGTGGAAGACAGCTCCGGACAAGGCATTCGCATTGCCCGAGCGGGGCTTGCACCGCCTCGTGTCCGGAGCTGTCTTCCACGCGTTCCAGATGCAGAGCAATTTAAAGTGCTCTGCATCCGTTCCTACACGTACAAGCCGCCCTGGCGCGTTCCGGGAGAGAAGCGTTCGCATGCTTCTCTCCCTGACAGCCGTCGGCACGCCCCCAGGGCCCGACTTGCCGGGCCGGCTATTGCGCCGGTGCAGCGAAGCCGGTAGATGGGACCCACCGAATCGGGGTTCCCCTTTCCCATCTGCCAGGGTCAGTGACCCTGGCAGATGGGACAGGGGAACCCCGATTCGGTGCATCCCGTCTGCCGTCTCCGACGGCCGCCGGGACGTGGCTCCTTCCCGGGTCCGGCAGCCCCAATGGGGCTGCCAAAGCTGGGGAGCCACCAGCATCGGCGTCCTGTCGCCCCTTTCTGGGGTGGCAGGAGGTCGATGTTGGGCTGGCTGGGGGCGAGGAACGCCTTGGGCGGCCGGAGCGCATCGCTCCGGTCCCCCAAGGGTCCCCCCCCGCCCCCATCGCGGCCATCTGCGGGGCGCGGGTGCCCCGCAGATCAGCCACCCCCCTCCCCAGTCCCAAAACCCCCCACCCCCAACCACCCTCCGGCCCGGATCGGGCCGATCATCACGGTGAAGGTGCCCACAGCAAGGCACCTTCACAGCGAAGATGTTTCCCCCCTCCCCCAGGGCCCTGGGAGGACGCGCGCGCGACGTATCACCTACCTCGTGGCCGTCCGCCGTCCGACTGAGGGTGGCATTGTGGGATCGCGCAGGACACAGCCCACCTAGCCCCCCTATTGGACAAGCAGTTCACGTGAACTGCTTGTCCAATAGGGGGCCTAGGTGGGCTGCGTCCTGCGCGATCCCACAATGCCACCCTCAGTCGGACGCTGGACAGCCACGAGGTAGGTGATCCGTCGCGCGCGTCCTCCCAGGGCCCTGGGGGAGGGGGGGAAACATCTTCGCTCTGTGGGTGCCTGGATGTAGGCACCCACAGAGCGAAGATGGGCCCGATCCGGGCCGGAGGGTGGTTGGGGTTGGGGGTTTTGGGCACTGGGGGGGGGGGCGGGGGACTCATCTGCGGGCTGGAGGCACCTAGATCCAGGTGCCTGCAGCCTGTAGATGGGCGAGATCGGGGCGCGGGGCGAGCCCTTGGAGATCAGAGCCAGGGGCTCTGATCTTCAAAGGGGTCCTGCCCCATAGGGGCCTTTCCCCGGGCCCCATGATGGGTGCCCGGGTGCCCGGGCATCTTCGTGCCAGGTCCCGCGGGCCCGATCCGGGCCCGTAGAGCTGGCACGAAGCACGGGGCAGGTGGCTTGACAGCGCTGCCCGCCCCTTGGGTGCTCTCACCCAATGGGCGGCAGCGCTGTCGGCCGAATCCCCGCCCCTGGCCGGCCTTTGCCGGGCCAAGACAGTTCCGGGCGCTTTTACCGTTCACACACAGGCGCGCCGGAACGCGTTCCGGAGCCCCTGTGTATGAATGGTGAAAGCGCCCGGAAGTGTCTTAAGCTTCCCGCCTGAACGCGTTCCGTTTGGAACTTGTTGCAGTGCGAAAATCCCTAAGGAGCTGCCCTTAAAGATGGTTCAGAAGCTGCAGCTGGTGCAAAATGCAGCTGCTAGACTGCTCTTCCCCAAGGCATAAGATTTAATGGGAGTAAGTTGTTTCATGGCCCAAAACACATTGAATAAAGTGCATTGAATAACTCATAGAATCATATGCTCTCCGATGGGCTGTAGTGCATACCAAACTCAAAAAAAGTTGCATAAGTGCAAACACACACAGAGAGAAACCCAAAGCGAACAATCCACAGGATTAGCAGCCAAGCAACCAAGCCTAGGTAGATATCGAATTAGTGATTCCAGAGATAGCATTATTTTTCTACCCATTCTTCCACTTGGATAACTCAAGAACATGTTCTGTGGTTAATGTTCTGATCCCAAACTCTCTTCTCTTCCGTTAAATCTTCCTGCTATTATACTGTTTGCATTGTAACCATCTACAATGGTAACGTGTCTTCTCACAACAAACCCTTATAAATAAATTTGGAAAGAGTGAGAAGCTACAGAATTGTGAAGACATCAGAAAAGAAGTCGGAGTCACCTGAGATCCTGGTGGAGCTTCGGCAATGCTGAGACGCTTCCTTTTCATGCTTGTCCTTGTGGCGGTGTTTTTATGCATTAATGCAGGTAAAGAACCTTCTTGAGAAGTCCATCTTGCCCTTGTCTCTGCTTGAGATGCCCATCAGCAATTGGTGGGCCATTGTGTGTGATGGGATGCTGGATTAGATGGGCTATGGCCTGATCCAGCAGGGCTCCTCTTAGGTTCCTATGAAAGTTTTCCTCCATTTCTATCTTACTTAACTCTTCGATACTGCTTCTCATAGAAATCTTCAAGCATTTTACAAATATGAACTCTAAAAATAGGGCTTAAAACTAGGTAAAAAATAGGTAGTCTATAGAATGATGGATGGTCTAAGGGGAAAAATGCCCAGGTGAGGGGATATGTCTTAAACGGGAGCCTGAAACGGAAATGCCTCCATGTGGTTTGAATATTCCAAACTGGAGCCATCTCGTCCCCGGACCTTCCTTTTCACCTAAGTGTGACAGCAATAGATACATCCAAACAATTTTGTTCTAGGTTGAGTTTTAAAAATGGTAAGCCTATTTATATTAATGAAAGCAGAAACTGTGCATGAATGGGTGTTTTTTTTCCGATTTGACTCATGTCAAATCGAATCCAGGAAAATCTGTATTTGTTCAAATAGATCCCCTTCAAATGTAGCAGGATTCGAATTTGATACAAATGTTCAATATGAATTTGCATACGAATTGCATACGAATCTCATACGAATCCCATACAAACACCCACCTGAAACGCGGGGAGAAAAAGCTATATTTAGCCAAAGGCCAGGGCAAAGAGGTGTGTCTTCACCTAATCATGTAAAGAGAAGGTGCTTGATGCACATAAAGAGAAGATTAATCCCTGGCCTGGGGACCATCACTGAGAAGGCCCACCCCTTTTGTTGAGGAAGGCACTGATATAACCAGGGGGACCTCCCCTTCAGACCCTAAGGCACAGGCAAATGGCTATAGAAGAAGGTATTCCTTTTGATAATTGGGGTGCAAGTCATTTAGGGCCTTATAAGTTAACACTTTGAATTGGGCTTGGTAGTGAATCGGCAGCCAGTGCAGCTCTTTTAAGACTGGTGTGATGTGTCTCTGGGTCCAGTCAGTAGTCTAGCAGCTGCATTCTGCACAAGCTGCAGCTTCTGAACCGTCTTCAAGGGCAGCCCCCTATGAAGTGCATTACAATAATCCAGTCTGGAAGTTACCAGAGCATGGTTCACTGTAGTACAAAATGTGATATATAGTATGAAATTTTACTTACTTACTTACTTACTTACTTACTTACTTACTTACTTACTTACTTACTTACTTACTTACTTACTTACTTACTTACTTACTTACTTACTTACTTACTTACTTACTTACTTACTTACTTACTTCTATTTCAGCAGATTCATGTCCTATTCCTGTCGCTCGCCCGGTGATGTCAGGAAACCCTCCATCATAGGCTTGACCAGCTTTATTACCTGAATCAAGGGTAAGTGATGTGAAGTTCCACAACCCTCCTTGCACATTATCAACTGTCCAATGCAGACAGGCTTGCGGTGTGGAATTCTCACCTCAGGACAAAATGGAGAGTTTCCCCACTCCTATTTTGTTTAAATATGGATACCTCGGGACTCTCTACACCCACTGTTATGGTCAACGTAGCTTGGCTGAGAAGCAGAGCAGGCAAATGGCCACCTTGCAGGTGCAGCCACATTCCACCCTAATGGCAAAAAAAGTCAGCTGCTCACAACTCTAGGAGAAACAACAGTTTTTAATGACTGATTCAACACGGAAGTGATGTCTGACCATCACACTGCCCCTGTCTGAAGGTGGGGGGAGGGTTCTTGGTAGGGATCTGCATGGTTGTTCTTTTGGGGAGGGGGGTTCAGTTAATATCAAACCAAATGTAAGAAAATTCATATTTTTTTAAAATAGATCCCCTTTGAATATGGTAAGATTTGAATTCGATACAAATGTTCAGTACAAATTTGATACAAATGTTCAATACAAGCCCCATACACAGCTAATCTGAATCCACTTTGAGTCGACTCTGGAGCCATTGCAGATATGACTGGCGCAGACGCTTTCCCACCTTCCCAGGTTCACGAATGTAATGAAGCTTTGTACATATGTTCTGAAGCAGCCAATTCAAATTTAAATGTCAATCTTCAAATGTGCCAACATTCAGTTCTAAGCTGAATGTCCACATTCATATGAATTTTGAATGTTACATATCCCTAGTTCTGGTCCACCATCTGTCCCTAAAGATGAGGAATTCATCCTTTCAAAGCTTATTACATCCACAGATGCTGAAAGGGGAGACCTGTGGGTATAGGGCAGGATAAAAATGCAAATAAATAAATAGAAATAAATAAATGTTCTACAGTATCAATTTAAACAAAAGGTCCTCTCATCTCAGATTCTTTCCACTGGTAACAATTATTAAAATAGTTTGGATGGAGTGGCCTGTGAACATTTATTTACATTCCGGCCAAAAAACCACATTCCACAATCTGATGGATGGAAAACACCCTTCTTCAGTCCCCCATCCAACCCAATCTTTGCTTCCTCCCCTCCTCTGTCCTTCATTCCTTCTGTCTTTCTTTAGAAGCTTAAGCCCTGTTGGCTCAGGGCTGGGCACTCCGGCAAGCACACACAGCGCAAGCCAGTTGTAGAAGATCTTTTGCTGTAGCTCCAGTTTCCTTCTCTTCCTCCCCCTTCTCTCGGCTGCCAGGTGTCCAGATGCAAATCTCAACACCTCTCTTCTCCATCCATCATTCCCAACTCAGAAGGGTAGTTAATAGTAAGAATGTGCACGATGCGTTTTTTGGCATGCGATTTGTAACAAACTGAATGCAAGAAAATTCATATTTGTTCAAATAGTTCCTCTTCGAATGTGGTAGGATTCTGTTTGATAAGAATCTATTAGTACAAATTAGTACAAATATTCAAAACAAATGAATAAGTATCGGATACATATCAGATGCATATTTTGTAATGTATCCATTCTGAGAGAGTCAAATCTGCCTTGAATCCACTTTTAATCCACTCCAGTTTGAGCCAGTTTGGTCTAGTGGTTAGGGAGGTGGACACTTATCTGGGAATACTGGGTTTGATTCCACCCTCCCCCATGAAGCCAGCTGGGTGACCTTGGGCTAGTCACAGTTCTCTTCTGAGCTCTCACAGCCCCACCTACCTCACAGGGTGTTCTGTTGTGGGGAGAAGAATAGCTGCTTTGTCAGCTGCTTTGAGTCCCCTTAAATGGGTGAGAAAAAGTGGGGTAGAAAAGCCAACTCTTCTTCTTCTCGATCCATGTTGAATATACTCTGGATCTGTTACAGATTTGACTGGCACAGCTGCTTTCTCACCTCCCCAGATTAACAAATGTCCAAACTATTTGTTAAATGTTCTGAAACAAATGTCAATGTATGAATGTCAAAACTAGGGCTGTGCAAGAATATTTAAAATATTCATTATTTGATTGAATTTGGACATTCAAATTCAAATTGAAGGTATATACATTCGTTTTTGACATCTGAACAAATTTGAACATTTTGAATGGTTCATATGAATAATTTGAATATTCATATGTGTACGGATAAGTACACATTACATATGTATCTGTACACACCTATATGGATACATAAGGGATGAAAACAGGATGTGTACAGATGTGTACAGAGGCATATGGATATATATGAATGTTGTCAATGTTCATATCGTCAAATAAGGATCAAATATTCGTACGAATAGATACAAATGTATTTGAATCGGTTTGAATTTTAATACATTTGGTTTTTTTCTCTTTGTATGAACATTCAAATATTCAATTGGAATCTACCTTTTTTTTACTTCATACAGAATGCTCATTTGGATGCTTCCTGGATGATGCTATGTAGAGACAGATCATCACTGAACAAGGAATTCTGCTCTTCTAAATATGCATAAATGTTGAAATAAATACGTTATATTGCTTTAAAACTTATCACGGAGTATATTTCGTTGATTTGTTGATTTTCTTATGTGTGCTTTAACTGGAAGTTGGTATTGAAGAGAACATAAGAGGAGCCCTGCTGGATTGGGCCACAGCCCATCTAGTGTAGCTTCTTGTCCCACACGGTGGCCCACCAAATGTTCATGGGCATCTCAATCAGAAGATAAGAACAAAACCTTCACCTGGTCTCAAGTCCCTGCAGGTGGTCTTCAAATACAACCTCCCTGTCTCTTCAGCACGCAGAAAGTACCTAGATCGCTATTCTAGGTAAGAACATAAAGGAAGCTCTGCTAGATGAATCCACAGCCCATCTAGTCCATCTTCCTGTCCCACACGGTGGCTCATCAATTGTTTATGGGCATCTGAAGCAGAAGACAAGGGGAAAACCTTCTAAGATCCATTAATTTGTTTGCTCACACACCATTTTTTCTTTCTTTAGGTCTGCTTCTCTACCCCTCACTATGGGCATGGGCATGTATGGGACTGTTGCCATGATAACTGGGTGACGCAGTGTGCAACTGAAGTTGTGCCACCTTGCTCCACACTCCAATGGGCTGGAAGAGGCGTGAACCGAGTGTGCTGGGCTTTGGTGGTTGTGTAACTAGTAGAGCTGTAGGGCAACTATAGCTGCAGAGCCACCATGGGGAATGTACCGGCATGTATGGAATCACTTATGGGATAGAAGCAGCTCCGCGCAGTGTGTATGCTGCATGTGGGAACAGCCTCTGCCTGTCCTACTGGAGCAAGTGCAGAAAGGCCTAAATGTTCATTCCAGAGTGCCTGGGTAAAAATACAGGTCTATAATAGGAATTTTGTTTTTGTATTCAATTCGTATTGACTTGAATGCAAGAAAATTTGTATTTGTTCAAATAAATTCCTTCAAATGTGGTAGGACTCATATTCGATATGAATGTTCCATAGGTATTTGGTGCAAACGTTTTATAAAAATCCCAAACGAATCGCATACGATTCCTGTATGAATTCCATACGAATCCCATATGGATCTGTAACAAAGCTTCGTACGAATGTATTGAAACATTCAATTTGAATTTGAATGTCAATCTTTGGATGTGCCAACATTCGTTTCAAATTCACATGTCCGAATTCAGCCAAATTCATATGAATTTTGGATGTTGTGAATATTTGTGCACATCCCTAGTCTACAGTTGTCACCTAAAGACCCTTAAACCTGCTCTGGAAGCTGCAATGACAGATGGAAGGAACATCTTCCTTGCAGTAGATGGGAAAAGCAGAAAGGACTTCAGTGCAGGGAAATGGGGTGCTTCTTCTTTTTGAGGGTCAGATCTTTTGTACACCTGCCTGCAACAGAGGAGGCAGATAAATATAAGCAGGAGGGTCATTTATCCCCAAATTAAGGATATGAAGAGAGATTTTCCTACTAGCCAAGTACCAATGATCACCAAGGCTTCCATAGCTCAAGATGGGTGGAACAGCAAGGCTTGAGAATGGGAGAACCAACAATATTTCTTCCACTAGATGGCACTAAAAGAGGCACAGTGGCAATCAGTGTCCAATCTGACTTGGAGACTTTCTGCACTTCCTGTTTTTTCTTACCAGCAGGTGCACTAATGGCTTTCTCTTCTGCATGCTAGTACATTGCCCATCACTGGTACACTCACTGCGCATGGGATAGAGTGTAATCCAAATCAAGGGGACCCAGATCTAGGTTACCAAGAGTTCTTGACATTGATTATTACTGTCATATCTACTCATCCTAGTTCAGGACAAGGAGGGCATGCCGCCTTTGAGTTCTAGACCACTGGAGGACCAATTTGACTGTCATGACAAAGTGTGGCACCAAAACAGGTTCTCCAGGGGTCCTGAGACTGGCAATGTTCGTTCCTAACACTTTAGAGCCCTTGGAGACTGGCCCTGAAGCTCATGCAGCTTTGGCAACAGTGTGTGGACTGGTCTGGATTAGTGCTTCCATGCAGATGACACAGTTCCAGAACCATGCTTTGCCGTGGTCCAACCCACTGGTTCAGATCAGGGACATTTCTGCACTTGCTCGGTTGCAGCGCCCTGTGTGACTGCACATGCACTGGTGCTGGCATCATGGCAACGGTGCTCTGTGCACACAGAGTCACATCAGGGGTCTATGAGGTATCAGTGCACTTACGCAGCACCTCAGATGACCCCTCTCACCAGAAATAGGGCAGATGGTTGCCACATGGATGCAACAAGTAAGCTTTCAGTCACGCCTAGTAAGGTTTACAATTCTGTGTACAATTCTGGTCACCACACCTCAAAAAGGATATTGTGGAACTAGAGAAGGTGCAGAGAAGGGCAACCAGAATGATTAAGGGTCTGGAACACCTCCCTTACGAAACCAGGCTGCAACGTCTAGGCCTCTTCAGTCTGGAGAGACGGCGTTTGAGAGGGGACCTGATTGAAGTATATAAAATTATGCAAGGCATAGAAAAGGTGGATAGAGAAAATTTATTTTCTCTATCGCACAACACTAGAACCAGGGGGCACTCTATGAAGCTGATGGGTAGGAGAATACGGTCTGACAGGGGGAAGTATTTCTTCATCCAGAGGGTCATCGGCTTATGGAATGTGCTGCCGAAAGAGGTGGTGACAGCTACCAGTCTGGATGGCTTTAAGGAAGGGTTAGACAAATTTATGGATGACAGATGTATCAATGGCTACTAGAACGAATGCCTAGGTGCATCTTTCAGGCTGGGGGGGGAGGAAATGGGGCGCTTCTAAGGCCATCTGCTGGGACTCGAGAGCAGGAGAAGGTTTGTCCTTGTCTCTGCTTGAGATGCCCATGAGCATTTGGTGGGCCACTGTGTGCGACAGGATGCTGGACTAGATGGGCTGTGGCCTGATCCAGCAGGGCTTCTCTTATGTTCTTATGTTTGGGTTGCTTGTGGTGCACAATTTTGTGCAGGAGTGTACTCCATGTGTGGAGTATGCTTTTGTGCTCCACATGCAGACTTTCTTCAAGCAGCGATGTCTCCGGTGCAGGCCATTCGCACCTCCATGGTGCTGGGCAGGTCATCTGAAGTGCCGCGCAAGCACACTGGCATCCTAGATGGCTCCAGATGCAAGAGTGCACGTGCAGCATGTCACCATCATCTCGGTGATGGCACTAGGACATGCACACCCATTCAGGCCACTGGGACAAAGATGGAGCTGTGTGGCAAATGTGTGGACCTAAGGTAAGTCTGTGGGTGTGTGGTGGGAGGGATGGGGTGCATTAGCATTCATGCCAGTGGAAGCGCACTATTCCCACCCCCCCAGATGGGACAGGAAGTGCCAAAAACACCCCAGGACTTGTTGTAATCCAGAATTTTGTTGTCACTCAAATGGAATGTTGGTGCGGCATTAAGCACAGAACTTCATGTTCTTCTACGGTTTTCCTCTACATAATGCTGTTCTGTTTCTGGAAAATTTCCACCTTACGCAAACCCGAGCACAACTTTTTTTTTTTTTTGCTGCAGCAGATTAGGTCAGTGTTCAGCTGTCCAAATTATAGAAGCCAAAGGGAGTCTAAACCTGGCGGTATTTGCATGTAGACTTTGTGCTTTGTTACTGAGTTACAGCATTGTTTCTCACTCCATGAAGCTGTCTGACTTTCCCAATACTCTCACAGAAACAACATCAGCATCCCTGTTCTTAGTCATTTCCCGATCTTTGCCCGGTGTAAATCAAATCACCCTCATAGCCTCTTTCCAAATGGTCAATACGCCCACCTTGCCAGGAAACAGTTGTAGTGAGGAAGGTGGTTCATATAGCAATGATAAACCTTTCAGGCTGGCTCCTGGCACCCACGCATATTTACTTTGGTTATCGTCTGGGGTCACCCAGTGGTAAGTCCATTGATCAGTTCACCCTGTAGTAGGGATTATTCTAAATGCAAACATTGCAAACTAGTAGCTGAAGATTCCGGTATTTATCCTATCACGTTTTTCACTGAGTATTAAACTGCAAGGTCACACTTGCCACAGAGAAGCCATGAGTGGCAAACTGGAACATGGAAGAGCGTCAGGATCAACCAGAAAGAAACGGAAGCAAGGTTAAGGTACAGCTGTACCATTGCACGTGACCCAACTCTCCAAGTCCTCTGTTTGGAAACTTTTAAGCATTGGTCATTCTTCAGGCACGTGTCACACCGTTCTGCAATCTGGAGGGGGAAACAAACACAAAACACAAAAGTCTAATAGTCTAAAGAATTTATCTCTTCAATCCTGTACCTGGCTATTTTATTCTCTGTTTTCCATTAAATTTAAATACACCTTATTTCTCTGAGTGCTCTGTTCTCCTGATTGTTATCCACTACACGGAAACCTTGATGATAAGTCAGTATATACATTTTTAATAAACATGAACATAAAGAAAACATCTGACTCTGAAGTTTGGGGCTTCCTATTTGTTATTCTCCCTTCAGCGCAAACTCTGAACACCCCGAGACCAGCAAGAGTTCAAGAAGAAGAAGAAGAGAGTTGGATTTTCTACCCCGCTTTTCTCACCCATTTAAGGTGGCTCAAAGTGGCTGACAAACCTTCTGTTCTTCTCCTAGTCCCCACAACAGATGCAGAGGTAGGTGGGACAGTGAGAGCAGAGAAGATAGCTGTGACTAGCCAAAGGTTACCCACCTGGCTTCATGGAGGAGGGCAGAATAAAACCCGGTATTCCCATACTGGGTTTTATTCCGCCCTCCTCCATGAAGCCAGGTGGGCGACCTTTGGCTAGTCACAGCTATCTTCTCTGGCTCCCTAACCAGACCCCTCTCTCCCAACTGTCAATGAACAGGCTATGAAGGAGCCATCTTGCCTGTGGGGAGAAGAAAAGAGAAGGAAACTGGGTGAGCACCTTCCATCAAGCTCCCAATATTGAGCCCTCCCAACTGTCACCACACACGCTATGAAACAGCCACCTTGCCTGTTGGGAATGGAGGAGAAAAAGAAAATAAAAGTATTTTACCATTGCAAGAACACAGTTGCTGCAAGAGTGTCCCTGTTCCTTCCCACACCATTTTCCTTTTGTATCTTGTCTCTTTAGATTATAGGCCTGAGGGCAGGGATCTGTCTAAGATTAGTATAATATTGTAACTCGCCCTGAGACCTTTGGGTATAGGGTGGGATAGAAATATAAATAAATAATAAATAAATAAATAACCACTAGACCAAACTGATTGACTAGGTGATTGCAGCCTGGAAAAAGGAAAAGCCCCCAAACCCTATCAAACATGCTTCCAAGCTCAGTTTGAGAACGACAGAAACCAGGAAGAGGGGGTGAGCAGCCTGTGTGGAATTCCTACCCTTTCCCCAACTAGCAATCAGATCACAAAGTGAGAGGCCACTGTCGCCTTGCTGACGATGATGCTCAGTGCATGTGCAGTCACATCTATGGTCATCTGAGGTGCCAGTGTGCTTGTTGCAACACCTCAAGTGACCCCAGAGCCTCAGCAAGAGTGAATGGTCACACTGTTGGATGCTTCAGGTAAGTCCCTGGTTAACGCTGGTTAACGTGTGGAGAACAATTTCGTGCTCAGCACCTAATCAACTATTAGTGAACTTCTGGGAAGGTAGACACACTTGGAGGCTGTAACAGCCTACTCTACATACATATGCTCTTCCCCAGGAGTTCACTAATCATGTACTAGAGACAATAGTGTGAATAGCCATCTGGTCCAAAGGTACTTGTAGAACAGCCCTTATGGGATGTCATACATCATAATTATTTTGGGGTGGTGGTGGGGGAAATCTTCCATATTAATTGCAGAACTGTAGGCATCTTTGTGAATGAGTGAGAGAAAACTGAGACATTATAGGTCCCAGACAGAAGTGGGAAAGTACAGTTTGCTGTTTTCAGTTGCAGACGGATGAATTGACATCACAAGGCACTTCAGTTTACTAATTAAAATTGCTATGTAACTCATTCCTAGTAATAAGCCTGGGGAGAGGGAAGTCTCCCCCTGTGGGAATTTAATGTTCAGAATAAAATATATAAGAATGTAAGAATGAGATATGCTATGTTACGAAATGGTTAGGAAAAAAAAAGGTCTAAAGGTTAAGAAACACTAAAGGTGATTTATGGGTTGCCAAGAATGGAATTGTGCATTTTTTTTGTGTAGTGGAGATTTCCACAGCCAGCTGGATGGTCAACATTTCCCTTAAACTCTATCCATTGGCCCTGCTGCCCGAGACAGAAGTTGGAGAAATTTCTCTTTTGGACTACCATCTATATCTGGACAAGGATTATGGGAGTCATAGTCTGTATTTGGGGAAAGGAGAAAAGGCAAGTCCGTGGTTGGAAACATCATCACATCTCATGGAAACAGCAATATGCATTGAAGGGATGTACACAATTTTTTTGTATTCAACTTGTATTGAATCGATCATAAGAAAGCACATATTTGTTCAAATAAATCCCCTTCAAGTGTAGTAGGATTCAAATTCAATATGAACGTTCAATCCCATATAAATCCCATATAAATCCCATACAAATGCATACGAGTACCATATGGATACCGTACATAACTCATACGAACACCATACAAAGCTTCATATGAATGTACTGAAACATTCAATTAGAATTCGAATGTCGATCTTCAAATGTGCCAACATTTGATTTGAATACGAACATCTGAATTTAGCTGAATTTGTACAAAATTGTACAAATTTGTGCATATCCCTAATATATTGTCTAAAATATAGTAAAATAAGGATGTTTTTCCACTGTCAGAAAGTACCCATTTTTGCACCCATTAAGGACCCATTTGGGTATGAGCTGGATAATCCCATTTCCACCACGGCATCCATTTTTATTTATTTTTATTTATTTTTATTTATTTTTATATCCCGCCCCATACCCACTGCCACTGGGGAAATCCGGAACAAATGGGTACTTTCTGGCCTTTAATCTGGATTTTCTGTAGACCCCATTAATGGGTTCTACAATGGGGTCTTCAGGCAGAAAATCTGGATTAAAGGGAGACTGTTTCCATGCTTGTGTGGCAATGGTGTCTAGAGGAGGTTAGGGGGAGGAGGCACCCATGGGGGGGAGCCCTAAAACCTAAGCTTCAAAGTCATTTTGAAGTCATTTTGAAGTCACTTTGAAGTCTGTGCTGATCTTCAGAGTGAATTTCGAAGTGACTCTGAAATGACTTTGAAACGACTTCGAAGTCAGTTCGGAGATTGCACCCCCTGTCCCCCCAAACACCTGGGGTGACAAACAGAGCCCTCATGGGTAGATCCAGATTTCCAAATGGGTGCTCCGGTGTTTCCACGGGAGGGAGGCTAGCACCCATTGCTATCGGGTGCTAGACCACCCATGGAAACATATTGGGTACTTTTCTTAATCCATATCTACTATATCCGGATTAAGGAACGTACCCATTTCTTAGATCCAGATCTTCCTAGATCTAGATTAAAGGTGCGTGGTGGGAAAACACCCTAAAATCCTTTTGTTTGCCCGAGAATCAGCTTTATTGGGGTACTTCTAGTTCTAATATTTTAGGAAAGGTAGAAAAAGGAAAGCACATTACAGTCATCCAGTCTAGAAGTTACCAGAGCATGGATTGCTGTTGCCAGGCTACTTTTGTCCACAAAGTGTCGTACCTGGGATGGGCAAGAAATATTTGTCCTGTTTGCAATTTGTACAAATTCATACAGATCTGAACTTTCACAGGTAAATCAAAAGGGGCTTCTATTCATAGATCTGCCTTAACCAATGAATCAAATGCATCCAGCCCTCATCAAAGCATTGTTAAGGATGTGCAAGAATATTCAAAATATTGGTTATTCGATTGAATTCAGCCAGATTTGAAAATTTGAATTGAATGCCCGGACATTCATTTTTTAAAAAAATGAATATTTTGAATCATTCATATGAATAATTCAGACATTTGTATGTGTATGAATATGTGTACATTACATACGGATCCATACGTGTTCTATTCATGTCCGTATGCATCTGTACAGATACATGCAGGATGAAAACGGGATGCATACAGGATAAAAATGGGATGTGTAGTGATGCATATGGATGCATACTAATGTTATCGACATTTGTATCTCAAATATTTATTGAATATTCATACGAATAGATACGAATGTACTTGAATTGGCTCAAATTTTAATACATTCGTTTTTATTCTATTTGTACAAACTTGGACTGTGGCGTATCTGGCTTACGCCACAAAATGCGAGGTCTCTGGGAAATGGGGAGCAAGAGCGGATTGCTGCAACTCCTGAACGCCGGCTGTTATGAAAGTTTTCCAGTTATCTACCGGCCCAGATAACCAGGAGTTAAGGCCCAGGTGTCTGGCCTAACCCTGAGAGCTAGAAAATGGGGGAGGGGGAGAGAAGAGGCATGAGGCAGAGATCAGCTGGAAGAGAGAGCTTTATTTCTGTGCAGGGCTTTAAATAACCCACCACAGAGGGGTGGGGAAGTAAGTGATGTAAAGCCACAATCCAGAGACCGGATAGGCCAAGCCACATCAGCTGAGCAGGTCAGAAGTCCTTCTGATGTCACATCCTGTGGCCGGAGGAAGAGGGAAAGTTGTTGTCTGCGCACAACATGTGGCCAGACTCCATTAAGCCCCCAGGCTAGGAGTCCAGCCCCTGCTGGTGTAGAGTGTGTACTGCAAGCTTATGGAAGCAGGGAGATTCCTTTTACCCTGAGGCTTGAGAAGCTGGTGGCAAAACCTGGGCAAACTTGCAATTGCTACATTGGACATTCAAATATTCAATTTGCATCAAACTGAATGCTGAAAATTGCATTTGTGCATACTCCTAAATGTTGTAGAACCTTTGACAAGGGCTAGATCTTAGCTCCCAGGCCTCTGCCCCCCGCAGCCTCCTCCTCTTACCTGTTAATCTAGCCACCACTATTTATGTGGCCTCCCACAAGGATTGCATCCTCCTCCAAAGCTCAGCTAGGCCTTCTGGAGGTGGTGCATGCAGGGGCAGGGCAGGGCAGAAAGTATGGGGGTTCCTTTCATGCATGAACATTCAACTGATGTTCACGTGCAAAACTGAACCCCCACATTTGCAGGGGGCATGGCACAAAGCCAAGTCTCCCCCCCCTCAATTTGATACAAATTGAAAGGAAGAAACGGGCACATCCTTAGTCATAGCTGTAGCCAGATGAAGCCAAATGTAACATACCTGTAGCCAAATGTAGATTTTCCTGGCTAACAGCTCCATCTTAACTTCAAGTGTCAATGTAAGAGCACCCAACAAATTTTAAACTTCACCCCTCTAGAGGCCTATTTGCACTTGGCTGTATTTTGGAATATATCTCAGGACAGGGGGTTCTTGTCCACCTGCTAATGCAGACTCTGACAGGCCTCATCTGGGGCATCCTATAGCCTGCACTAGCATGTGGACAGCATACGCCTATTCCAAGATATATTCCAGAATAAAGCCAAGTGCGAATAGGCCCCAGGTCAAAGAAGCTCAATCAAGACCAGGATGCCCCTTTTTTTCATGGACAAGAGAACTTCCAACATCCATCTTGTCTGGATTCAGTTTCAATTTATTGCCTACCCCGTCCAGGCTGTTACTGCCTTGATCCTATCCATGTGTGGTGCTGGCCTGGTTTATAGATATGTGTAGATACCTCTCTCCTCAAATTACTCTACCAGGCAAAGTTCTACCTCAGTGTTACACGTTTTTCAGAGGAAATGTTTTCCCTCAGATGAGAACTAATCTCCAACTGTGGTTCACTAAGACAACCCAATCCTTGGTTTTTTGTCTGGTTATCACCACGGCAAACAGACAGCCAATCAGGATGAAGTTTTGGTGTGTGTGGGTTCTTAAAATGCTTATTGTGCTTATTTTACCCTTAATAATAGAGAGAAAATAGTGGGTGGCAACCACATAGGCCTGTCAAGGACTTTGCTCTAGTACCCGGGCTGACCTCTTGTCTGCCATCATGATGAGGTATTGTACGGGAAGCAGAGCATGAGTGCTAAGTGAACCATTGCGAATGGAAATAACTGATGAGCAGGAGCCCATGACTGGCTCTAGCTTTGAGTTTCTGATCTGTGACGGATGTGGGCTCAGTTTGACTCACTTTTCTGTCTGCTAGATATGCATGGACTGGAAATATTTTCCCGCCCAACAAGGTCATGATTTTCAAAGGCCCTTTGAAACAACACTGAGAGAAGCAGAGAAACATGTCCAGTCTCTATGGGTCTATTTAGGATATTTATCTAGGGATGTGCATGAATATTCGTAACATTTGAAATTTGGAGAAATTTGGACATTCGTATTAGCATCGAATGTTGGCACATTCAAAGGCTAAAAACCAACACAAGTCCCTAAAGCTAGAAAACCCAAGTACTGTAACCAAAAAAAAAAAAAAAAAAAAAAAAAAAAAGCAACAAAAGGGTTCTGCCAAAATATATCAATAAACAGGATAAAATAAGACCCACTACCAGGTGTAGAAAGGCAAATATAACAAATAAAGAAGTAAATGAAATCTGAAGCAGGAGCACCAGTGTAATTTCTAAAAGGGTAGCAATACCCCCCTGAAAAGTTTATGAAGTGTATAAATGCTAAAAATAATAATAAAAAAACAAGTAATATAATAATAGTAAAAATATCAAAACACAAGGCCAAACGTGTTTCGACTACCAGTCTTCTTCAGTGGCCTGTAAGTATTATAAAAGTTTATAAAATATCAGATACCACAGCTCACACAATGTGATTCTGTTCAATACCACATTACAAACTTGAAATGACTTTGAAATGACTTTGAAGTCAGTTCGGAGATTGCACCCCCCCGTCCCCCCAAACACCTGGGGTGACAGACAGACCCCGCGTGGGTATATCCGGATTTCCAAATGGGTGCTCCGGTGTTTCCACGGCAGGGAGGCTAGCACCCATTGCTATCGGGTGCTAGACCACCCATGGAAACACATTGGGTACTTTTCTTAATCCATATCTACTAGATCCGGATTAAGGAACGTACCCATTTCTTAGATCCAGATCTTCCTAGATCCAGATTAAAGGTGCGTGGTGGGAAAACACCCTAAAATCCTTTTGTTTGCCTGAGAATCAGCTTTATTGGGGTACTTCTAGTTCTAATATTTTAGGAAAGGAGCCCATGACTGTCTCTAGCTCTGAGTTTCTGACCTGTGACGGATGTGGGCTCAGTTTGACTCACTTTTCTGTCTGCTAGATATGCATGGACTGGAAATATTTTCCCGCCCAACAAGGTCATGATTTTCAAAGGCCCTTTGAAACAACACTGAGAGAAGCAGAGAAACATGTCCAGTCTCTATGGGTCTATTTAGGATATTTATCTAGGGATGTGCATGAATATTCGTAACATTTGAAATTTGGAGAAATTTGGACATTCGTATTAGCATCGAATGTTGGCACATTCAAAGGCTGGCATTCAAATTTGAACAGAATGCTTTGATACATTCCTATGAAACTTTGTATGGGATTCGTATATGGGATTGGTGTGCTATTTGTATGCATTCATACATAGGATCCATATGCTATATGTATGCATTTGTATGTAGGATCTGTATACAAATGTGTTTGTATGGGATCTGTATTCTGTTTGTATGCATTCGTATGTAGGATCCATATGCTATATGTATGCATTTGTATATAGGATCCATATGTTATTTGTATGCATTTGTATGGGATTCGTGTGCTGTTTGTTTGCATTCATATGAGATTGAACATTCATATTGAATACAAATCCTACCACATTTGAAGGGGATCTGCTTGAAAAAAAAATACTATTTTTCTTGCATTCAATTCAATACAAATCAAATGCCAAAAATAACATTCGTGCACATGCCTAATTTCACTCTCTTTATATATTTTTATATATCTCATCTATATATTTATCAGCTAGCTAGACCATTCAGAATGGTCATGATCCTCATAGGCCGCATCCCCATGCACGCATGGGACCGGGAGCAGGTCCGAGATTGCTCCCAGTGACGTGGGCTGGGTGCGGGTTGGGTGCGAATGCAGCCGTCCCCATGCAAACTGTGCCAAACCCTGGCACGGAGGAGCAGCGCCCCCTCCTCTCCACCCCTCTCTCCTTATTGGAAGTCATATTCATGTCAGCCCACCCCTGTGCTGCCAGCTGTAAATGCTGCATCCCCCCTCTCTTAGCGATACGGAAAGCCAGGACTGGGCTGGGAGGCATGGAAAAAAGTTGAAATAAAGCTTAATAATAATAATAATAAATCTGTAAATAATTTTAAAAGACTGAAAGCCGTTATGAGGTTTAGCGACAGGTGCTTGAGCAGTTTTGTGCACCAGGAACCATGAGAACATCCGTCAAGTTTAAAAGGGAGAAAATCAAGCCCTTATCATGATCGCCTTGGCGATCGGGAAATGAGGGTTGAATTTTTTGGGAATTGGAATAGAAATCAAGCCATTGTCCTGCCTGCCTTGTCAACTGGGAAACGGGGTTGGAATATTTTCCATGGAAAATGTACAAAAATCAAGCCATTGTCCTGCCTGCCTTGTCAACTGGGAAACGGGGTTGGAATATTTTCCATGGAAAATGTACAAAAATTAAGCCATTATCCTGCCTGCCTTGGCAATCGGGATTTTTCCACTCCTAAAAAATGTCAGCGGCTGCGATCTGCAATGCACAGGGCAGGATTGGTGAGCACACCCCACCTCCCAATGACGTGAGCACCAATCTCCTCCATGAATAGCCTGGGAACATCCCCATGGGCGGTCTCGGCTTGCTAACCAGTGCATACCAGGATCCCAAACTTGGTTTTTTGGGTACCAAATTTGGTCCTGGTCTGACATGATTTGGGGGGATTTGGTCTGCAGAAACCGGACCCAATCAAAAATGCATGGGGACACCCCATGCCGAACCCGGTTTCAGTATCGGACCAAAGGTGCATGGGGAAGCACCCATATATAAGTTCTGGGTTTGCTCACCCTGCTCCTGGTTGTCTCTCCTGGCCTTTCTTGAAGACTGGATGGGGAAGAGGATGAAAAAAGAATGGTTTCCACTCCTATTTATTATTTACATTTCCATCCCGTCCCATACCCGTTGGTCTCTGGGCGGGTAACAACCTTAAAACAACAGATTAAAAGCAGAAAATACATTAAAAGACTTTAAGAATTCAACACATCTAAAACAGTACAAAACATGTTTAAAATGAGAGTGTCTGTGATGGGGGGGGGGATATAATCAGCTCAGCCAGAGGCCAGGGCACAGAGGTGCGTCTTCACCACCTTCCTAAATATATATAAGGAAGTTCCAGGACGCACCTCAAGGGGGAGGCTGTTCCATAGTCTGGGGGCTGTGGCAGAAAAGGGTCTCTCCCGGGTGCCCACCAGCCTCACCATTGAAGGTGGTGGGACAAATAGGACGGCCTCACCACTAGATCTTAAGGTCGGATGGTAGAATAACTAAATGCTGACTGTGGATGGTGGAATAGCTAAAGGCTGACTGTGAACTTATACATCAGTTAATCCAACCACAAGACCTCTTGTGAAGCTTTTGTTCCAAGGATTCAGCAGGTGTCCTGAATGTATATCCCAACAGTGCCAGGGCAACTTGCAGTTTAAGCCTAGTTGTTGTTGTTGTTGTTTTGATGGGGTTGAGAGAGGAGCAAGATCCTCATAACACGATAGATGATGCCAGGTTATTCTGTTCTTCTTTTCTGTAAAGGGAATATTATAGAAGGGCTTCGGTTTTGCTGTTTGTAACTTTCATGGACCATATAATCATGGAATCATAGAGTATGGAATCTACCAGAAGTGGTAGTGACAGGAACCAGCCTGGATAGCTTGAAGAAAGGGTTAGATAAATTCCTGGATGATAGGTGTATCAGTGGCTACTAGAATGGATGCCTAAGTACATCCACTAGACTGGGGGGAGATAGGTGGGAGACCTCTGCAGGAAGATGAGAGCAGGTGAAGTTTTTGCCCTTGTCTTCTGCTTGAGATGACTAGAAGTAATTGGTGGGCCACTGTGTGGGACAGGATGCTGGACTAGATGGGCTGTGGCCTGATCCTGCAGGGCTTTTCTTGTGTTCTTAGAAAGGGTTACCTAGTCAAATTCCTACTCATTAGACCATTCTTGACATGGCTACTAGTCTTGGCATATGACTAATACTAAACACTTGACTACTGTTGAAATATGCTTAGATTGCTTGTTGTTGCTGCTGTTCTTTTATGGGATTGTCAAAGAGAAAGCCTTTATTTCACTTCCCTCAGAATCTGGCCATGTCTACATAGGCATTTATCAGGGATGTGCCTGAATGTTTTTTTCATGTTTTTTATCAAATCGAATGCAAGAAAATTCATATTTGTTCAAATAGAGCCCCTTCAAATATGGTAGGATTTGAATTCAATATGAATATTTGATATAAATCTGACTTGAATCCCTGCTACGAATTACCTATGAATCCACTATGTGTACCTTACATATCTCCTACAAATCCCCTAGGTATCTCCTATGTATCCTCTCTGAAAGCGTCAAATCTGCTCTCAATCCACATTGAATCTACTCTGAATCTGCTTTGATTACACTTTGGATCTGTTGCAGATGTGACTGGGCAGCCGCTTTCCCACCTCCCCAGGTTCACAAATGTAACAAAGGTTCACACAAATGCATTGAAGCTTTTGATTCACATTTGCATGTCAGACTTTGAGTGTACCAACATTCAATTCAAATTTGAATCTCCAAATTTGTACAAATTTGTACAAAATTTATATAAATTTTGAACACATTTCCCTAGTGTTTATGTCCGTGGTCTCAGAATCGCCTATGTGTAAGCCAGGTGCATGCACAAAAATGCTACAGTATCCATGAGGAATGTTTGTTGGAAAGTCTACTTTTCGTGGAGCACCAGCTCAGTAGTTGCTGTGCCTGGAGTACAGTTGCTCCAGTAATGCCAGACAGCATTTTGTGTGGATGCATTGCAAAGTTGCTCCATCACCATAGACAGCAGATATGAAAGAAATTAGCAAGTATTCTCCTCATCTGTTGCAGGGTTTGGGCTGCTAAGCCATGTTCCAGGTTTCTTCTTCTGAGAACCTAAGCTTTTGGGTATAGCTGCAATATCCATCTTCAGAGGACTTTGCTCTTGGACAAGTAAAGAGTGAGTGGTGTCTTACCAGATCTTGTTTCTCTTCTTATAGATGTCTGTTTTGGCTTGTCCGTTCTTCCTTTGTTTGAGTTGCTAATGAGTCATTGGTCTTTCCCTGGCTGCACCCTGTTGGCATTGTTTCCTTGAGTGGAAGTGTTAATGGTGGATCATTGAGGCTAACTTGTTTACCATGTATTGGTGTAATCCCTGGGAGCAAGTGACTAGTGGCTTATGTGTTTGCAGAACTCTGGTGTGAATCTCTGTTTTGCTTGTTTCTATACAGAGGTTCCCCTATGTTGCTGAGAAACAAGCCTGGTCCCTGTTAAAGTTGTGGGGATATTGTTGTATTTCTGGGGCCTCTCTGGTAGCCAGTTCCTGTAATCCCTTTACTTTGGCCATGGATTCTGTTTATGCACATTCCACTACAGCTGATTTGCCCATCTGCATGAGATGCACATTTCTTTCGTGTTCACATTTCCTTTTTTCAATCATGCATGAGGTCATTCCTACATGCATCTTCCTGCATTCACACAGTATTTTTAAATGCCTGGAGTATGATGAGGGTTGTGTTTGTCTTTCATTGATCTTAGCATTTCACTGGGTTTGGTGGTAGGTTTATAGACTGTGTATACCCTTTTTGTATAGTAGCTTGCCTATGTGGTCCATTACCCATCAGATTATTCTCAAGCACAAGACAAGGGCAAAAACTTCGTCTGCTCTAGAATCTCTGCCTGGAGGTTGCCCAATGGGGTCTTCAGGGTCCGTGTAGAAATGCCCTAACTCTCCATCAGTCTATTACTCCCTCACCTTTTCTTATCTGGTTAGGAAAACCTTTTTTTCCCAGTTCATTTTTAGGTGGACTGACAAATTTCATTTCATTTGGCACAAAAACAGAATAAGCTCTGGGGTTACTTGGCAATATCTGCACAACGGATGGACTGGAACGTTCAAAATTTCATCATAGCCCCAGGACAGTGCTACATGATTGGATTTGCATTTTATAGTTTGTGCTGTTTTCTTTTCTTTTAGTGCATGTTCTTAAAAATGTTTTGAACCATAAATTTGTCCTCCATAGCCCACGCACATTCTCCCCTGATGTCGCACTATGGAATTTTCCTACTGTGTCAAATGTTAGTATGGAAGTTTCTTATTGTTTTACTCCCTGGTGGCCAAAGGCACACCAAAACATCACATGGAGATTTGATGAGCTTCCATGAAGCCTGAATTGCACAAGGATTTTCTGTTTGGTCCAATGCACACCAGATTGAAGAGGAATTTCTCATGTGGTTCTGGCTTCAAGAAAAGCACATGGCAGTTCTGGGCCCATTGCAGGTGACTACTGACATTACAAGGCATTTTTGCACATTTACAAGTGTCACACACTTTATACACATCCAATAATATTATCCTTTTCGTCATGAAAAGAAAGTAGTGAGTTCCTGTTTAGGGATGTGCACGTGTGATGTGCTACGCCATTCATACATTAACATTCATATTTTAAATGAAGACATTAAAATTCACATGGATGTTTCAGAACATTCGTAAATTTGTTAAGCTGGGGACACATATTGAATATGTATGTATTCATATAGGATACGTATCTGATATGTAAGAACATAAGAACATAAGAGAAGTCTTGCTGGATCAGGCCACAGCCCATCTACTCCAGCATCCTCTCGCACACAGTGGCCCACCAAATGCTCATGGGCATCTCAAGCAGAGACAAGGACAAACCTTTTCCTGCTCTTGAATCCCAGCAAATGGCATTAGAAGCGTCCTGCTTCCGCCGCCCCCATGCACATCATTACCAGACCTCAGTTGCGTATTCTGCTATATTTGGGTCTTCTGGAATAAAGCATGGATATAGCAGAATGAGTAACTGATGTCTGGATGCAGCCCATACTAAGCCAGTGTTTGCACCTTTATTCAAGACAAATGTCATTAGAGGCTCTTCTTCTTACCAGTATAATCAGAATCTCCCCTCAGTAAAACCACTTACATTTTCGTTTCAGGAATTATCATCTTTCGCAGTCTGTTGGCTTTCAGGTGGTCAGCAGAGCCACCTTCTCTTGAGCAAAGTAGCCTGAAATACTCCAGATCCTGGCAAGACCCCCACAAGGCCACGATGATGAAGAAGAAGAGTTGGCTTTTCTACCCCCCCTTTTCTCGCCCATTTAAGGGGACTCAAAGTGGCTGACAAAGCTTTCTCACCACAACAGAACACCCTGTGAGGTAGGTGGGGCTGTGAGAGCTCAGTAGAGAGCTGTGACTAGCCCAAAGTCACCCAGCTGGCTTCATGGGGGAGGGCAGAATCGAACCCGGTATTCCCAGATAAGAGTCCAGCTCCCTAACCACTAGACCAAACTGGTTAGGAGGGGAGGTGGGAAAGCAGCTGCGCCAGTCACATCTGCAATGGATCCAGAGTGGATTAAAAGTGGATACAGGGCAGATTTGATGCTTTCAGAGTGGATTAGTTACGGGATATGTATCGGATATGTATTGGATACATATGCATTCATATTGGATATTCATATAAATACATTTGTATCAATATATTTTATACATTCAAAGGGGATCTATTTGTACAAATACGGATTTTCTAACATTGGATTCATCATGGACTGAATGTCAATAAAACCATTTGTGCCTATCCCTGTATCATACCATCTCAGGACTGTAGCATTAAGGCCTGCAAAGAGTGAAAAGGTGCCAATTTTGCATGAATTCAGATGATTTTCATCTTGATAAGAGACCCCCTAATGCACTCTCTTTGCCAACAGCACAGTAAGGAATTTAATAGTTTTTGGATATAGTTCATGTTGTGTAACAGGTAAAAGATTAATTTTTTGACCATCTATGTTGCACCATAATACCTATATTGGTTCCCACATTTTAAATTTGCAATTAATGGTCCGTAACCAACAAGTTTTCTAAACTGTTAAGGACAGTTACTTATTGACAAGGCATGTACACACCTAAATTTCCCAAGAACCTGAGCCCTATAAATACGCTGGAAGTCTTCTACTTCTTTCTCCAACAACCCAGGTCGGAACAGCTTCGTGATTTTTTCTGCCCAGCAAAACTCGGACGCCACCAGATCGTCGGCCATGAGGCTTCTGTACTACTTCTTTGCTGTTGTTGTCCTTCTGTTCCAAATCTGCCCAGGTAAGATGGGGGAAGGAACAAGCTGTAGGGATGTACATATTTGTGACGTTCATTGCTCTGACAAATTTGGACGTTCGTACACGTATCGAATGTTACGATATTTGTATGCTAACATTTGTATGAATCAAATGCTTCTGGACATTTGTACGAATAGTTTGGACGTCCATTAAATTGGGGCTGTGGAAAAATGAAGCGCCAGTCACATCCACAATGGATCCAGATTGCATTTGACATGGATCGACAGTGGATTAAAAGTGGATTCAGGTTCAATTGGAAGTTTTTAGAGTGTGGATATGTTACAGATATGTATTTGTTTGTACCATATATCTGTCCATCCATATCAAATATGTATTGGACACGTATCCATTCGTGTCCACTACGTATCGAATATTCCTACAAATACGTATGAATTGATTTGTATCAAATAGAATTTTACCACATTCGAATATGATCTATTCGTACGAATACAGATTTTCAAACAATCGATTCAATATGAATCGAATGTCAAAAATGCATTCATGCACACCCCTAAGGCTGTATCCAGTTGGCCAGATAAAGGCAACTTGGGCCAGCCTTGGTTGGTCAATAAACTGCCTTTGTAGGCACCCAGGTGGGAAGCCCAAATCACAACTCCAAAGGTATGCGTCGTCCATGTCTGACCCCTCCAGTGGCACCTGGAGAAATTGGAGTGGCAAGGGTGACTTGCTTTGGTTGTTTTCTATTAAGCACCAAACAAGAACAGCAACAACCCCTGACTTCCCCAGACAGTCATTCAATTATGCCGGGTGGAAGTTTGCACAAAATGCTGGGCCCGTACACGCTACTCCTCTAGTTCATGGCAGGATCACGGGATTCCAGAAAGATGACATTTTATGAGAAGGGAGGGAGGGAAGGGAGGGAGGGAGAGAGAGAGAGAGAAAGGGAGGGAGGGAGTCAAGGAAGGAGGGAGGGAGGCCAGAAAGGGAGGGAGGGAGAGAGTGAGAAATGGAGGTAAGGAAGGAAGGGAGGAGGGAGGGAGGGAGGCAAGGAAGGAAATAGGAAGGGAAGGAGGAAGAGAGGCAAGGGAAGGAGAGAAAGGGAAAGAGGCAAGGAAGGAAGGAAGGAAGGAAGGAAGGAAGGAAGGAAGGAAGGAAGGAAGGAAGGAAGGAAGGAAGGAAGGATTCATATGCAGGATTCGTATGCATTGGTATCAATTTGTACAAATTAATACAAATACATTCATATCATGTCTGAGCTTTCTGCAACACGCCAGGAAAGGGATCTCGGGGTTTTGGTGGACAGTTCAATGAAGGTGTCAACCCAGTGTGCAGCAGCAGCAAAAAAAGCAAATTCAATGCTGGGAATAATTAGGAAGGGAATAGAAAATAAGTCAGCAAGTGTCATTTTGCCCCTTTATAAATCTATAGTGAGGGCACATTTGGAATACTGTGCACAATTCTGGTCACCACACCTCAAAAAGGATATTGTGGAACTAGAGAAGGTGCAGAGAAGGGCAACCAGAATGATTAAGGGTCTGGAACACCTCCCTTACGAAACCAGGCTGCAACGTCTAGGCCTCTTCAGTCTGGAGAGACAGCGTTTGAGAGGGGACCTGATTGAAGTATATAAAATTATGCACGGCATAGAAAAGGTGGATAGAGAAAATTTCTTTTCTCTATCGCACAACACTAGAACCAGGGGGCACTCTATGAAGCTGATGGGTAGGAGCGTAAGGTCTGACAGGGGGAAGTATTTCTTCACACAGAGGGTCATCGGCCTATGGAATGTGCTGCCAGAAGAGGTGGTGACAGCTACCAGTCTGGATGGCTTTAAGGAAGGGTTAGACAAATTTATGGATGACAGATGTATCAATGGCAACTAGAACGAATGCCTAGGTGCATCTTTCGGGCTTGGGGGGGGAGGATATGGGGCGCTTCTAGGGCCATCTGCTGGGACTCGAGAGCAGGAGAAGGTTTGTCCTTGTCTCTGCTTGAGATGCCCATGAGCATTTGGTGGGCCACTGTGTGCGACAGGATGCTGGACTAGATGGGCTGTGGCCTGATCCAGCAAGGCTTCTCTTATGTTCTTATGTTCTTATGTAAATAGAATACTACCAAATTTGAAGATTTATTCAAACAAATACAAATTTTTTAACCTTCAATTTGTAATGAATCGAATGCCCAAAAACCCATTCGTCTACATCCCTAATCATGAATAGTCCTAAGAGAGGATTAGACCAATTCATAGAAGTCACATGTATCAACAGCTACTAGAATATTTGCTTAGGTAGGCACCACCTCCAGATTTAGGAAGAAGCAGGATGCCTTGAAGACCATTTGGAGGGGATTGTTTGAAGGTGAATGTTTTGCCTTCATCTTCTGCTTGAAATGCCAAGAAACAATTGGTGGGCCACCGTGTAAGACAGGATGCTGGGCTAGATGAACTGTGTGTGGACTGATCCAGCAGGACTTCTCTTATCTAGGGTCACCAGTCTGCGGAATCTGCTGCCAGGAGAGGTGGTAACAGCAACCAGCCTAGATGGATTTTATAAAGGGTTAGACAAATTCATGGGTGACAAGTGTATCAATGGCTACTAGAATGGATGCGTAAGCACATCTTTTAGGCTGGGGAGACAGGCAGGATGCTTCTAAAGCCATCTGGTGGGATTCGGGAGCAGGAGGTTTGCCCTTGTCTCAGCTTGACTGGCCCGTGAGCAATTGGTGGGTCACTGTGTGAGACAGGATGCTAGTTCCTCTTATGTTCTTATGTTGGAAACACCACAAGTCCTGACTGTGGTGAAACGTTACCCAAAATGTTCAGAGATTTTAATAGATGAATCCTCTTGGAATAAGCTTTTTTTTTAAAAAAAAAATCATGATTATCTACAAGGACTAAATCTGAGAGGGTTGGAAATCATTATTCCACTTGACCAAAGAATAAATAGGAAGTATAGTATAGTAAGATCAACAGGATCATTGACTAATATAGGGATAGAATTGCGTCCTCTTTAAGAATTTGTACAGAGGTACCAATCCAAAACATATCTAATGTATTCAAATAAATAAATAAAGACAACTGGAAAGAAAAAAGGGACATATTCTCACTTAGGCATCTGGTACACAGGGAATACATGAATAAAAAATAGGCAGAGGCACAGTGGGGAAATTCCACTCACTTTTGATGCCTCATTTGGTCAGATTGGTCTAGTGGTTAGGGAGCCAGACTCTTATCTGGGCATACTGGGTTTGATGCCACCACCTCCACAAAGCCAGCTGGGTGACCTTGGGCTAGTCACAGCTCTCTTCTGAGCTCTCATAGCCCCACCCACCTCACAGGGTATCTGTGGTGGGGAGAAGAACAGAAGGTTTGTCAGCTCCTTTGAGTCTCCTTAAATTGGTGAGAAAAGTGGGGTAGAAAAGCCAACTCTTCTTTCTCCATGGAGCCAGTTGGGTGACCTTGGGTTAGTCACAGCTCTCTTCTGAGCTCTCACAGCCCCACCCACCTCACAGGGTGTTCTGTTATGAGGAGAAGAATAGAAGGTTTCTCAGCCACTTTGAGTCTCCTTAAATGGGTGAGAAAAGCGGGGCCTCAAAGTGGCTGACAAAGCTTTTCTATTCTTCTCCCCACCACAGACCCCCTGTGAGGTAGGTGGGGCTGTGAGAGCTCAGAAGAGAGCTGTGACTAGCCCAAGGTCACCCAGATGGCTTCATGGGGGAGGGCGGAATTGAACGCAGTATTCACAGATAAGAGGGAATACTCCAGACCAACCTGGTCTAGTGGGTGTTCTAGATTTTAATGTGGATTGGAAGCACTAATGTGCAGATACTACTACCACTGGGCTGTTTTCAAGCTGCTTTTCTTTCATTATGTGCCGATGCAGCACATGGTAGGATCCTAATTGATACAAATGTATTCATACGAATCTCCGATACGAGCACATGCGTATCCAATACTGTACGTATCCTGTAACGTGTCTGCTCTGAAAGCATCAAATCCGCCCTGAATCCATTTTGAATACACTCTCAAACCATGCTAAATGTACTCTGGATCCATGGCAGATGTGACTGGTTCAACTGCTTTCCCACCACTGCATTTCACAAATGTTCTGAATGTCAATGTATGAATGTCGTAACATTTGATTCATATACGAATGTCCAAATTTGTATAAATATCAAGTGTTATGAATATCCATGCACACTGCAAGTGTCCTCTGATGAAAAAATTCCTCAGCCATGATCAGAGACATCCAGCAGGCGCTTCCTTGTCTAATAGCCCCCTAAGGACTGAATTGCATTTTATTATTGCCACTGAATTGCATACTCAGCTAACAAGCTGATGCACTGTCTTCTGTGGTTAGGTTTTGCCCAGGGTCCTCCTCCTCTTGAAGATACTCAGGCCTGCAGAAGCAGTGGAGGATTTTGCAGAATGTCTCCATTATGTCCACCAAATTTTTCACCATCTGGAACTTGTTTTGGAGGGAAAATGGACTGTTGTAAAAGGTAAGCACAAAATCTCTATTTGATTTTACCTAGACCTGTAAAGAAAAGAACTTGGAATGCCAGATTATTTATTTAATTTATCCATCCATCCATCCATCCGTCCGTCCGTTCCCCCACCTATCTATCTATCTATCTATCTATCTATCTATCTATCTATCTATCTATCTATCTATCTATCTATCTATCTATCTATCTATCTATCTATCTATCTATCTATCTATCTATCTATCTATCTATCTATCTATCTATCTATCTATCTATCTATCTCTATATCAATCTGTCAGTTGTCTGTCTGTCTATCATCTATCTATCATCTATCTATCTATCATCCATCCATCCGTCCGTCCGTCTGTCCGTCCGTCCGTCCGTCCGTCCGTCCATCCATCCATCCATCCTGCCCTATACCTGAAGGTCTCCGGGCGGGGAATAACATCTAAAATCAAACATCATTTAGAACAACAGCAGCATGTATTAAAACAGTGGCCTCTGCAAGTGGGAAGGGAAAGGGTATCCCTATTTAACCAAAGGTCAGGGCAAAGAGCATCTTTAAAGTAGTAGTGACAGAATGCTACAGCTTTAATCCATATTTAAGACCACGAACTGCACTTCCAAAGTCCATCCACTTGCCCTTCAGTTGGAATAGAGGTGGGATAGGAACCCTGAAGTCTCCACACTGCTGCCTCCAAACTGCTTTTGAGCTGTTTCCACCCCCACTCCAATATGTGTGGATTGCAGCCTCTAATCATTTGGTCTGAATGGAAGAAAATTGAAGGGAAACATTTTATACTTCTGTTTTATTTTAATGCACTTCTGATATTGTTCATAAGACCTGAAGCCCATTCGCACTTAGGCTGGTGGCCAACAATTAGTGAACTTCTGGTGAAGAGCATCCACACATGGAGTAGGCTGTTACAGCCTCCAAGCCTGCCCCCCTCCCCAGAAGTTCACTAATGGTTGATTAGGTATGGAGCACTAAATTGTTGACCAGAAGCTTACCTGAAGCATCCAGCGGCACAACCATTTGTTCTTTTTCTGGTTGTCTGCAGTCAGCTGTGATCAATCGCTGACCTCTGCCATGACCGGACCACCAATTCCCTGGAGTGGCATTTGGTCATTGAGTCATGAGAGGGGTGTTTGATCAGCAACCAAGTAGTGGGTGCGGCACATTCGATCACGGGCGCTGACATGATCGGCCATAATCTGTCCCTCTGCTCAAACACCCTCCTCTGCAATGGCGTCTGAGCATGTCATGGAATGGCCAATCACAACAGCGAGGAGGCATAACTTTGGATACAGCAGCATGGGCTGGTAAACAGGAGGACCACTTGCACTTCTGGCCAGTAACGGACACCTAGAGGAAGCTTTCCCCACGACAAGTGAGAATGGTCCACCTTTGCCAGAAGTTTACCGGCCCTAGTTCATGGCTGCCTAACCAGCTAAGTGCAGAGAGTCCCCTTGTCCGTATTGCGGCATTGCTGTGCATTCTTTTAAATCTGCTGTGCAATCTTTGGTGCAGAAGATGTTTACACTGGTTTTGGGTTTCAGCTGTTTCCTTTGCCATTCTCCACTTCTGAACTAACATGTCCCTTTTTCTTCCTTATAGGAATGCGTAAATGCATCCAGTGTTGCAGGGCATGCTCACCTACACGAGTCCTGCACCAGAAGCAGAGTCAATACATTTCCTCACTCTTCACCACTGAGATGATGTTTCCTAGAGTGTATCACACTACCTTTAGGAGAGATTCTTTGCTTTCCTGCCTCCATTCTATTAACTACAAGGAAGTCAAAATGGTCTCTCATGAGTCTTTTTTGAAAGAAAAGAAAAGCATTGGCTAGAAAATGTCTATTCACATTTTTCCTCCATCAGCAATGGCCAGTTTTCTGTTATCTTATTCTACAGCATAATAAAAAGTGATCATTCTCCTTTAATCTGAGGTATTTTCATGATTTCATAGGGTGTGTCTGCATGCCAAAAATACTCTGGATTTAAGCTTGCTTTGCCTCAGAGCGTCTCCATGCACAGCTTTACTCCAGGCTACGTCAGGCACAAATTTATGGATGACAGATGTATCAATGGCTACTAGATTGAATGCCTAGGTGCATCTTTCAGGCTGGGGGGGGGAGCAGGACACTTCTAATGCCATTGCTGGGATTCGTGAGCAGGAGAAGGTTTGTCCTTGTCTCTGCTTGAGATGCCCATGGGCAATTGCTGGGCCACTGCATGTGACAGGATGCTGGACCAGGTGGGCTGTGGCCTGATCCAGCAAGGCTTCTCTTATGTTCTTATGTTCTTATTTAATTCTGAGTAAATTCATGAGTCACAGAAGAAGAGAGCAGTTGTGATTTAAGGTAGGATTAGGCAAATTTATGGATGACAGATGTATCAATGGCTACTAGAATGAATGCCTAGGTGCATCTTTCAGGCTGGAGGGGGGGGGACCGGGGTGCTTCTAAGGCCATTTGCTGGGATTCGTGAGCAGGAGAAGGTTTGTCCTTGTCTCTGCTTGAGAAGCCCATGAGCATTTAGTGGGCCACTGTGTGCGACAGGATGCTGGACTAGATGGGCTGTGGCCTGATCCAACAAGGCTTCTCTTATGTTCTTAAGTTCTTGCAGGGGGCATTTACATGCTAGAAACGCCACCTACCTGCCCAGACATTGAGTAACTGCATGCTAGCTGGACGAGGTCAACGGAGCTGCCACACAAGTGTGCTGGCAACTCTACAGACCTCCTGATGTGACGGCAACTGTGACTGCACAAAGCATCAGCATTGTCATAGCGATGCTGCTGAAGCACGCACAATAGCAGAGGGTGCCACACTCAAGATGGCAGTGCCTGGAAGAGGACCACCCCTGGGATCAATCACAGGTGAATGATCGATCACGCGGGGTGTGGGATGTTAGCAACTAGTGCTCATAAGTGCGAGCACTAAGGGTGTGCATGAATGCAATTTCCAACATTCAATTTGTAACAAACTGAATATTCAAAAATCCAAATTCATATTTGTTCAAAAATTCGATACGTGTCCAATGACATAAACATAAATCTCCCATGCATCCATAGGCATCCATACGCATCTGAATTCAAGCGAATAGAAAAATCCTATTCAAATACATTTGAATCTATTTGCATGAATTTTCAGCTTGTATTTATAGATATGAATGTCAACAACATTCATATATGTCCATATGCATCTGTACATACCTGTACGCATCCGTACGCATCTTGTTTTTATCTGGTATGCATCCCATTCTTGTCCTGTACATATCCATACAAATACAATTAAGATGTGTATGGATACATATGTAATGCATACGTATCCATACGCATATGAATGTCCAAATAATTTGTCAGAATGATTTGAAATATTCAAATTCGTTCAAAGGTTGAAAAATGAATGTATAGACATTAGATTCAAATTAGAATGTCCGAATTCAAACGAATTCGATCAAATTTGGAACGTTCCAAATATTGTTGCACAACTCTAGTACGTAGTGATAACTACTCAAAGGAGTAAGAAACAACTGTCAGGTTCACACATATCACCAACATGGTGTCTTTATTTCAGTGTGACACTGATCGATGATCAATAGCGTTTTTCCCACACTGCAATCATTAGGTGATATATTGAGAATGGGACAATCTTCTGAACTTAACAATGGTGTAGAAAATTATCTTCTCAGTCACACTATACTAGAACAAGGGGGCATTTTATGAAGCTGATAGACAGGAGCATTAGAATGAACAAGGGGTAGTATTTTATACCCAGAAGTGCATGGAATTTAAAATCAGAATAGCTGGTAATAACGACCAGCTTGGATAGCTTTAAGAAAAGATTAACAAATTCATGGAGGACAGGTGTATTAATGGTTACTAGAATGAATGCCTGGATATCTCTTCTAGGTTGGAGAGACAGGCAGGAATCTTCTAAAGATCATTTTGTCATTGTCTTCTGGTTGAGATGGTCATGAGCAATTGATGGGCCACTGTGTTGAACAGGTTGCTGGGCTAGATGGGCTTTGGCCTGATCCAGCAGGACTCCTCTTATGTTTCCACTAGGATAGTTTCTCTTCCAACTCTGTAGAAGGAGGGGAGAAAAACTCATAGTTATATAAGGTGGTTGTTTTCTCTCTCTCTCTTTTTTTTGCATTTCTCCAAAAATACAAATATAAGGCAAAAATCAGGGGCAACATTTACCTCAGTCCTAGCAGCTAGGGATGTGCACAAATGATTTTTGTGTATGTTCAATTGGTATTGAATAAAATGCCAAAAAACCCTCATACATATTCCCCTTTGAATGTGCAAAGATTTGAATTTTATACAAAAGTTCAATACAAACTCAATTCGAATCCTGGCGACAGGAAATTGAGATTATAGTTCCTGAAGGACCCATATGATCTGGATTTCCCTAGAACAGGTGGAAACAAATGTGGCTCTAATGGGTTATGTAGTGGAAATGGGGTCTTCCTGCTCTGAGCATTATGGGTCCTTAATGTGTCCCAAATGGGTACTTAATGGGTACATAGTGCTAGTAGAAAAACACCCCTAGCTACACTCAACATGTGTTTCATTGACATGAGAAATTGTAAAATAGTTTCTTACCGAGTTGGCGGACAGGGAGCCGTGGAATTCCTGCATTTTCGACGAATTGCACCCCGACGTTTCAAGGGACAGTCTTTGCCTTTACATTTGTCATCTACAGGTTTCCCACAATCTTTTCCTACAAAGATAATGTAAGAATACCGAATTAGTACTTTTCATAGACAATAATTTATTCATTTAGGGATATCACATATTTATTTATTTATTATTTATTTATTCAATTAATTTATTCATTTAGGGATATCATTATAACCATAATGAGGTTGCATCCTGGTCAGTGCTGAAGTAGAGCAATTTAGCTGGGGGCTGCTGAAGAACACTCTCCCGGGGGGGCTGGATCACTCCAGGGTAGGGATGGGCGTGAATATTCATCAAATTCACAATTCGTACAAATTCGTACAAATTCAGACATTTGCATTCAAACTGGATGTTGGCTTCCTTCGAAGGCTGACATCCGAATGGGGAGCAAATAGGGATGTTCACAATATTCAAAACATTCACAATTCGATTGAATTAATTTGAATTTGGACATTCAGATTTGAATCTAAAACGTCTATAAATTCAAACGTAAACATTTGAACGAATTTTGAATGTTCAAATCATTCGAACGAATTATTCAGACATTCGTATGTGTATAGATACATACGCAATGCATACTTGCCCATATGCATCTTTCCCGCATCCGTACGCATTTGTACGGATCCGTACGGGACAAAATTGGGATGTATGCGGGATAAATACAGGATGCGTACAGATGTGTACAGATGCATACAGGATGTATATGGATGTGTTCAGACACATACATTCATACATTCAACATTCATATTTGCAAATACGGATTGAAAATTCGCACAAATAGATTCAAATGTATTTTGTGAATACATTTGAGTTTTAAACATTTGGATAGATTCAAATTTTTGAATATTCAATTTGAATCAAATTGAATCTCAAAAATTGCATTTGTGCACACACCTAGAAGTGAATGCTTTTGTGCACTTGCTCAAAGCTTTATTATATTCACAAATGTGAGGTCCTGTTGCTGGCTTGGTGCCATGAAAGTGCCACCTCAGCAGTGGCGCTAGCAAGTGGATGCCCAGTCATTTCCACAGCAGATTTGGATCTGGCTGGGTTCTGCTGTTGAGGGTGGCCAGAGAGCATGCAAATCATGGGATCCAGTGGCAGCGTTTCCAGATATGATTTGAATGTACATCCATGGCCAGTATTCACGGTGGATATAAACCAAATGTAACCATACTCAAAGTGCTTACACTTGCACAAATGCGAATTTTCTTTGCATTTGCTTTGATGTGAACTGAACACACACACCAAAAAGAAAGAAAAGAAACTGTGCACATCCCTGCTGCTAGGAAGTCAGCTTTGCACCTTGTTCCAGGTCCAGCATGGCGAGTGGGCATGGCTGAGTGACTGCAGTTTCATAATTGTGTATAGCTACCATATTGTCATGTCAACATCTGACCTATCACTGGATGTTGCTTTGATGATCTGGTCAGCCTTAGGCTGGCCAATGACACTTCAAGGTGCTGGACAGGTACAGGTTTTGTTTAGTGCTTGGATGTGTGAATGGTACTACTACACTCCATACACACGGGTCTTGTATGGTATTCTTATACTATAACAGGCTGGCAAGTTCAAAAGGACCATTATTGCAGATTATGTCCCAGAATAAGGACCGTCTATCCACAACGTAGAGCAGACTCTAGAAGGTTTGAAAATCCGGACTCTCTGCCCTCAGCAGTTAGCACCCATCCATCAGAGGCACATCGTCTTTTATGGTGCTGGAAGCATTCGCGTGGGCTCCTAGAACACACACTTGAACTCTTGGGGTGATTAATTGTCACTACCATGTCTTCCCTTTTTAAAGCATCTTTTAGAACTTACCTGAGATATAGAGCAAAGGGCCCAATTAGTCTACAAATTAGTCCAGATCAGAGGGGCCGTGCTGACTGCTGGCATCTTCTGAGTTTGATCCAGATCAGAAGGTCCCTTGATCTGGATTGCTGGTAGCTGTCAGACTTATCATCTTGGGGCTTAGAAACTCAAAGCAAGACATAGAACTGCTCTTAGCAGGTTATTCCATTTTTGTTGTTATTGATAGTGGAAGACAAAGGAAATAGGTGCAAAGTTCAAGTATTTCAGTAGGCTCACAAAGGCATTTTCCCACATGCCCATCCCTCTCTTGTCAAGGTCTTTGCTGGGCACTATGAGTGAAATATCATTGCTATGACTAAGACGGCATCCATGAAAAGCTGGATCTAACAGTAAGACAATTTATAGCAGTTCTCACTTCTGAGGACTACCAGTGTGCCAGTTTAGGTCAGTATAGATCATGGAGGTATGAAGAGGAGGAGGAGGAGTTGGCTTTCATACCTTGCTTTTCTCATCCTTTTAAGGAGCCTCAAAGCAGATGACAAAGCTTCCTGTTCTTCTCCCCATGACAGACACCCTGTGAGGCAAGTGGGGCTGTGAAAGCTCAGAAAGAGAGCTGTGACTAGCCCAAGGTCAACCAACTGGCTTCATTGAGGTATAAGGAATTGAACTGGGAGATATCCAGACAACACTCTGACACTCGAACCACAAGACTGAACTGGCTCACATCGCTCTTTTTTCTAGGGCACCAGGGAACCCGTACAGGTGGCACACCAAAGTGTAATGTCAAACTGGATTCCCTGGGAGATTCAAAGCTATCTTTTTGGACACTCACAGGTTGCCCCCAAGCATTGTGCAAACTTCAGGCCCAGTGTGGAACCGATCTTGACCAGCTTCATCATGAGAATGGTGCTGTTCTAGACCACAATTTGCCCTGATCATCTACAGCTGTATTCCTAACTCCTGACTGGGAAGAAGTTCCTTTGGAAATGCAAATTTCCTCTGCAGACAAACAACTTGTTTTGCAATCTTTGCCTTCTTTTCCTGCAAAGGACATTTGTGTTTAAAATGGTATTTTTGGATCTTGGTTCCGGTCCAATAGAGAGAATTTCATGTTTTATGGTCTTCCTCTGTACTTCCAGCCTGTATGCCGATAGAATGCCAGTTATACAGTCCATTATTATAACGCAGAAGTCCATGTTAGGGATGTGCACAAATATTTCTAACATTCATTATTACCATGAATTTGGACGAATTCAAACATTTGTACACGAATCACATGCTACAACATCCATACATTAGCATCGTACAAATATGAATGTTTGGGGGCATTCGTAGAGATAGTTAGGGCATTTGTTAAACTGGGAAGATGTATCGAATACATATTGACATGTATGCATTCATATAGGATATGTATTCAATACATATGCATTGGTATATAGGATACGTATACAATATATATGCATTGATATAGGATACATATGCACTCATATCAGATATTTGTATGGATACATTTGTATCAACTAGAATCCAACCACATTCTATGGGGATTTATTTGAACAAATATGTATTTTCTAACCTTTGATCATTACAAATCAAATGCCAAAAAAACCATTTGTGCACATCCCTGGTCCCTGTGCTTTGGCATAATCTTGCCTTTGGGGGCAGAGCATTGTTGAAGCATAGGATTCTAGGAAGCCTATGATAACAAACCTACCTGTGAAGAATAACAGTAGCCCCAAAAAGACAACAGCAAGAACCAAATTTCTTTGCATGGCTGTAAGCTAGACCTCTCTGGATAGCTTTAGTTTCTTTCTCTTGATGTCTAGAGAACTGTGGAAGCCCTCTGTCTCCAGGAAGGCTGAAGAGCATATGAATTTTATAGGGTGGTAGGGCATTCAGACATGACATCCCCAGATTTAATTATCCATATTCATTCTGTGCAATGACATGCTGTTCTGCCATAATGAAAAGGAAAGGAAGTCTATATGTACAGAACATTAAGCAGGTCATTTTGAGGAGTTACTGAAATGCAGTCAGTTTTGCTACCACTTGGAATGCAACCAAATGGGTGGCAAAATCTACCAGGAACCAGGAAGGCTAGTCCCAAGTTTATGCAGGGTGAACAAAGGCTGCATGCAGGGAAAAAAGAACCCTATATTGGATTTCATTTCAGGTTCAGACTTCAGGTTTGCAAACATTAACTCTGTATAGGGATGTACACAACTTCCCCCCTATTCACTTTGCAACAAAGTGAATGCAAAGGAAATTTGGATTTATGTGAATGGAGCCACTTCAAATGTGCTAGGATTAAAATCTGAGTCAAAGGTAGGGATCTGCATGAATGGGGTTTTTTTGGCGTTCGATTGGTAATGAATCAAACAGAAAATTCATACTCATTTGAATAAATTGCCTTCAAATATGGTAGGATTCTATTCAATACAAATCTATTTGTAAGAATTCATATGAATATCTGAATGAAATGGATATGCAATCCATTTGTATTGGATACATGTCTGTTTGCATTGGATATGTATCCGTTCATACTGGATACATATCTGTTTGTACTGGATATGTATCTGTTTGTATTGGATACATATCTGTTTGCATGTAATATGTATCCATTCATACTGGATACATATCTGTTTGCACTTGATATGTATCAGTATTGGATACATATCTCTTTGTATTGGATACATATCTCTTTGTATTGGATATGTATCCGTTTGTATTGGATACATATCTGTTTGCATTGGATATGTATCTGTTTGTATTGGATATGTATCTGTTTGTATTGGATACATATCTCTTTGTATTGGATATGTATCCGTTTGTATTGGATACATATCTCTTTGTATTGGATACATATCTGTTTGTATTGGATATGTATCTGTTTGTATTGGATACGTATCTGTTTGTATTGGATATGTATCTGTTTGTATTGGATACGTATCTGTTTGTATTGGATACGTATCTGTTTGTATTGGATATGTATCTGTTTGCATTGGATATGTATCCATTCATATTGGATACATATCTCTTTGTATTGGATACATATCTGTTTGTATTGGATATGTATCTGTTTGTATTGGATACGTATCTGTTTGTACAGGATACATATTTGTTTGCATTGAAAATGTATCCATTCATACTGGATACATATCTCTTTGTATTGGATACGTATCTGTTTGTATCTGTTCATTTATTTATTTATTTATATTTATATCCCGCCCCATACCCGAGGGTCTCTTGGTGGCTCACAACATTTAAAAACAAACATATAAAAACTATATCAATCCTAAAAACCAGTACAAAGTTTAAAAATACAAAATTAGAAAATACAAAAACAGTTTAAAAACAGCTGTGTTTACGATGGGGGAAGCATAGGGAACATTTAACCAAAGGCCTGAGTGAAGAGGTCTTCACCGCCTTCCTAAACAGAGACAGAGAAGGGGCCTGATGCACCTTGAGAAGGAGACCATTCCACAGCCTGGGGGCCACTACCGAGAGGGCCCTCTCCCGGGTGCCCACCCCCCTAGCTGCTGAAGGCCATGGGATAACCAGGAAGGCCTCCCCACCGGATCTTAAGACATGAGCAGGTCGATATGGGAGAAGGCACTTCTTTAGATATCTGGGGCCCAAGTCATTTAGGGCCTTATAAGTCAGAATTAACACCTTGAATTGGACTCAGTAGTGAATTGGCAGCCAATGCAATTCTTTTGGAACTGGCATGATGTGTGTCCAGCTAGCTGTTCTGGTCAGCACTCTGGTGACTGCATTTTGCACCAGCTGCAACTTCCGAACCATCTTCATATACATATCTGAAGCATATCCCCAGTTTAATACATGCTCGAACTATTCAGACAAATGTTCCGAAACACTCATACAAATATTAATGTATGAATGTCATAACATTCGATTTGTGTATGAATATCAGAATTCGTACAAATTCATACAAATAACAAATGTTGTGAATATTCATCCACATCCCTATTTGAATGTTCTCCAAATTAGCGTTGAATGCTTGTTGTTAGTCAAGCCTCCAAATCCTCTCTGAATCCATTCTGAATCTGCTCTGAATCTGCTCCAAATCTGCTCAGAAGTGACTGGGCAGCCACTTTGCTGCCACCCCTCCTTCGCAAATATCACAAAGCTTTGAACAAACATTAAAAACGTCTGCTTCATGTGCAAATGTCAATAGCCAATATTTTATTCACATGTGAAGCTTGTGAATAAGCTTGTGAAGCGAACTTGAATAGCGTTCAAAGAGCGTCCGTAGCAGATTCGAATTCTGGCATATTCAAAGTGCCTTTTTTTCATAGACTCACAGAATTGTAGAATCAGAGAATCAGAGAGTTGGAAGGGACCTCCAGGGTCATCAAGTCCAACCCCCTGCTCAATACAGTTGTCCTGAACCATCCCAGACAGATGGAGGGCCAGCATCTGCTTGAAGACCTCCAGGGAAGGAGAACTCACTACCTCCCATGGCAACCTATTCCACCGACTGATCACCTTCACTGTCAGAAAGTTTTTCCTAATATCTAATCTGCATTGATTCCCTTGAAGTTTCATCCCATTGTTTCTAGTCCTCCCATCTTGTGCAAGTGAGAATAGGGACAATCCCTCCACACTGTGACAGCCCTTTAGCTTCTTGAAGACTGCTATGTCTCCTCTCAGTCTTCTGTATGCTAAACATTCCTAGATCCTTCAACTGTTCCTCTAGGACATTTTTCCAGACCACTAACCACTTTGGTAGTCCTCCTTTGGACTTACTCTAGTTTGTCAATGTCCTTTTAAAATTGGGGTGCCCAGAAGTGGACACAGTACTCTAGATGAGGTCTGACCAAGGCAAAGTAAAGAGGAATAATTACTTCTCATGATCTAGACTCACTACTCCTCTTGATGCATCCTAGGATGGTATTTGCCTTTTTTGCAGCTGCATCACATTGCTGACAAGTTTCTTTCATTTTGACTCTAGGAATGCTTCAGATTTAGTATTTTAAAATCTGAAGGATGATCCCAAAATGGGATCCAATATCACCTGTTCTCTGCATCCAGACTTTCTTGCCCCTGAATAAATTTGAGGGTAACCTCCTGGTTCTACAGTGACTTTGCCAGCACTTTGGTTTCATTCCAAGAAGCAGCAAAACAGGCTGCACTTCACTACCTCCTCAACATATCATGTTTAATGTTCTCTACACATTGCTATCCCTTCCTTCTCATGATGTTCTTCAGAAAATGAGCATGGCAGGAAAGAACACCATTTCAGTTCATGAAGAAAGAACATTAACCTCATGGATATCATGCCTGAATGACCTTTAGCCCTTACAAAAACCCCTATGTTCTTCAACCTTTTTGGAGACACAGGGCTTCTATGTCAAGAGAGAAAAATAAAGGAGTCTGAAGTTCCAGCTTATAGCCATGAAGAGAAGTTTGGTTTTTGCTGTCGTCCTTTTGGGGCTACTGTTATGTTTCACAGGTAGGCTTTAGATCTAAGACAGTATGAGCAGGGACCAATTCTGGCTGCGGGGTCCCAAAAGGCTGTGCACCTCGTGACTGGCCAGGGCTGCTTCAGGCAGCACCTGAGGCATTTCCGCACTGAATCGCGTTCGAAACGGAACGCGTTCAGGCGGAAAGCTTAAGCCAGCTTCGGGCGCTTTCCCCGTTCACACACAGACGCGCCAGAACGCGTGTAAACGCGTTCCGGAGCGTCTGGGTGCGAATGCTCAAAGCGCCCGAAGCTGGCTTAGCCGGCAAACGCCGGCAAGGGGCGCGATGACAGCCGCGGAGGCAGATCGACAATCAGCTGTTTGACAAACAGCTGATTGTCAAAGCCGCGCGGCGTCGGAGGCGCGCCGGCAGCCGTTCGGGAGACAGAAGAAGCGCGAACGCTTCTTCTCCCGAACGGCTGCGGGCGGCTCGTCCGCATTGGAACGCGTGTAGAGCACTTCGAAGTGCTCTACATTTCGAACGCGGAAAAGACAGCTGCGGACACGTCGGAACGCAAGCCGCGCGTGGCCAATGCGGATGACGTGTCCTCAGCTGTCTTTTCCGCGTTCCGTTCAGCCCCGTGCGAAAACGTCTCTGACATCAGGAGGCTCTCTGCACAGGTGTGCTGCCCTGGCCAGACAGGAGGCGCGCAGGATGCAGGCGCGCAGCCTCCTGGGACCCTGCAGCCAGAATCGGGCAACGATGGAGAGGTAAGGACAAGATTGCTCACGCTCTCCCCTGGGGGGGCTAGGGAGGGGTTCGGAGAAGCTCCCCCTGGCTCCAGAAGTGGCGATCCACCACTTCTGGGGTGAGGGCGAGCTGCAAGAGCAGAGTCCCCCGGCTCGCCATGCTTGGCTCCAAGGAGGCAATCATGGCGGGCCGGGGGAGGGCCCCAGGTAGGCACAATTTCACTGTGCAGACGCATCCTAAAAGGATGTGTTTTCACAGTGAAACACCCATTAAGACTACCTTATATGTAGTCTTTTTTAAACACCCATTAAGCACACATTAGAGACAGATAGATGCAGAAGTGGCCACCCCATCTGTCTCTAATGGGTACCACTGTGTGGACACTGTCTACTCATTCCGTTCTCAATTGGTGCCGCTGTGCGGATGCTGTTTCCCACATATGTGCTTAATGGGTGTTACTGTGCAGATGCTGCGTAGTAAAAGCATCCTAAAAAGGTGCCGCTGTGAGGCTGCGTGCTTCCACATGTGTTCTTAATGCGTGTTTAAGGGCATGTGCGGAAGCACCCTAAAACTGATGCAATAGAAAAAACTATTTTAACCTTAAGGAATCCATGAATCAGAGCATAAAGGACGCTCTCGAGGCATAACATAAATTGTGAACTTGATGAATGATTTGTACACATCCCAGTCACATGGGGAATGTTCCTGCATTGGAAGGAGCCATTTCTGGTAAAGAAATAGCTCCTTCAAATACAGACCATTCTGCTCCTGAAGTATCCAGCCAAGTGCGAACAGGCCCCAGGATGGAATCTCATCAAATACACGATATCCCTAAATTGTTATATTATTGTCTAAGAAAAGTATTAGTTCAGCATTTTTACATTTTGTTTGTAGGAGGAAATTGCAGGAAAAATGAGATTGTCGATTGTGATGAAGGCAGATTCTGTCATAAGGAATGTAATGGTGTATTTCTTGGAAAATGCAAGAATGGCGACAACTGCTGTCGTCCAACTGGGTAAGATACTTGTTCACAATGTTTGTTGTATCCATGAAACACATTTAGAGTATGTCTAAATCACGTGGCAATTTTAAACAATCCAATCCATCTACAAGCCTTAAAACATAACAACGTAAGAGGACTAGGCCACAGCCATCTAGTCCAGCATCCTATCCTAAACAATAGCCCACCAATTGCTTCTGGGCACCTCTATCAGAAGACAAAGGCAAAAGCTTTACTTTCTCTTGACTCATAGAAACATAGAATTATAGAGTTGGAAGTGCCATCGAATCTAATCCCCTACTCAATGCAGGATTTCCTAAGCCATCCCAAACAGATGTAGGTCCAGCCTCTGCTTGAAGACCTCCAGCAAAGGAGAACCCACTACCTCCCGTGGCAAGCTATTCCACTGACTGATCACACTTACTGACAGGATTTTGTTTTCTAATCTAATCTGTATTGAACAGCATCTCCTTTCATTCCCTCATTCAGATCATTTATAAAATGTTGAACAGGGCTGGACCTAGGACAGAGCTTTGTGGCACTCCACTTGAGACATTTTCCCAATTGGACGTGAAGCCATTTATGACCACTCTTTGAGTGTGATCGCTAAGCCACTTCTGAATCCACCTAACAAGTTGTCCTGTCAATCCCATATTTGATCAATTTTTAATAAGCATGATTTGAGACACTTTGTCATATACTTTGCTGAATTCAAAATATGCAATGCATTTCCCTGATCAAACCATCCAATGTAGTAGTAGAAAAATGTATTTGACTAGTCATGTGACCATTTCAAAGTACAATACAGTTAAAACAATAAAACAGAAGTCCCCTGTAAGCAGTCAGGGTTCTACATTCAGGAGATGGGTTCTTTTCTTAATAGCTTTTAAAATGAAAAGGCTAACTCCCACTAAAATAGATCTTTCATGTCCTTGTAGAAGAAGTGCCATAAGCTCAGTTCTGTTGTGATACTGGAGCTCAGATACTAGTGGGTGTAAAAACCTGTGTCGAAGTTCCGTGTAGGCAGGGCAATCAAAAAGAAAATGTTCCATATCTTCAACCGATTGATCACCCCAGACACAGAGTCTTTCACATCTTGGCATGTTATAATAAACCATCCAATGATTTTGTCATAAAAAGTAATTCGGCATGACTTGTTTATTACAAATCCATATTGGCTCTGGTTAATCCCTGCATTCCCATCTATGTGTTTGCACACATGTTGTATAACTATTTGTTTGGGGATATTACCTGGAACTGAAGTCAGGCTCACAGGCCTGTAGTTTCCTGGGTCAACTTTCTTCCCTATTTTGAAGATGGGGACAACATTTCCCCTTCTCCAATCTTCTGGGGCCTCCCCTGCTCTCCAGAAATTTTCAAAGATCACAGAGAGTGGTTCATCAATTACATCTGCTCATTCCTTTGATACCCTAGGATATAATTCATCCAGGCCTTGAGATTTGAATTAATTTAAGTTAGTTAAGTGCTCCCTCATAATTTCTTTGTCCACATAGATCCCTGATTCTCTTATCTCTTCAAGAGCACAATGAAGCCCACCTAATGCTTCATTTCCTTTCTGAGAGTAAATAGATACAAAATAGGAGTTCAGAAGTTCTCTCTTCTCAATGGCACTTTTGACCAATTTTGCCATTCCCAAACTGTAAAGGTCCTATAGATTCTTTGACTTTTCTTCTGCTTCTGACATCCCCCAGAACCCCTTTTTTATTGCTTTGGGTCTCTCTAGCAATCCTCAATTCATTTTGAACTTTGAGCCTTTCTGATACTTATTCTGGAGTTTTGGCAGACGGCATTACGTTATATTCCAGGGATGTGCACTTTTCTTTTCTTTTTTGTATTTGATTCGTATTGAATTGAATGCAAAATAATTTGCATTCGTTCGAATATATCTCCTTTGAATGTAGTAGGATTCAAATTTGATATGAATGTTCAATCCCGTACGAATCCCATGCGAATGCATATGAATCCCATAAAAGTGAATCTTCCGAAACATTTGATTCAAATTCAATTGCCAATTGTCGAAGCTGCCAACATTTGATTCAAAGTCAAATGTCTGAATTTGTCCAAATTTTCATGAATTTTGAATGTTACAAATGTTTGTGCACAACCCTATTATATTCTTCTTTTGCTGTTCTTCTACCACTTAATTTGGAACAGAGAACCTTCTCAAGGAAGGGTAGTTGCACCTGATCTTCGGCTCTGTATTTATTTACTTTTTTGAGAAATACAAAAAAGAGAGAAAATGCCAAACATATAATTATGTGTTTTCTCCCCTTCTTCTATAGAATTTTAACTCCAAAAAAATTCCATGTGGATTATCCCAAGAACTTCTAGTCCAGCAACCTGTCTCACACAGTGTCCCACCAACTGATTCGCAAGCAGAAGACAAAAGCAAAACCTTCACCTGCTCTCGACTCCCTGCAAATGACTTTTAGAAGCATCCTGCCCATCTCCCCAGCCTGAAGGTTTTACCTGGGCAACCATTCTATTATCCATTGATACATCTGTCAGCCATTAATTTGTCTAACCTTTTCTTAAACCTATCTATGCTGGTTGCCCTTACCGTCTCTTTTGGCAGCAAATTCCATAGACCAAATATCCTCTGGGTAAAAAATGCTTCCTCTTGTCTGATCTGATTCTTCTGCCCATCAGCTTCATAGAGTGCCCCCTGGTTCTAGTGGTGTGTGATAGAGAAAAGAATTTTTCTCTATCCACCTTTTCTATACCATGCATAATATTATGGTTTATTCAAGTTTGGTATAGTGGTTATGGAGCTGGGCTCTTATCTGGGAATACTGAGTTTGATTCCCATGATACTTCACAAAGAGCTTGGGCACCCCTTTGTCATGGGGGAGGAGCTTGCATGCCCTTGAGAAGTGAGCTATGTTGCAGGTGGCAAATGCCTCCAGTAGGGTCTCCCACGTTAGACAGGTCTAAACAGAAGGGTCAGACAAAACATGGGCCCAGACAGGATGGGGTCATTAGCATTGGCAACCATCCTAGGAGAAGGACAACTCCAGTTTCAAACCCAGGCAGATGGAGCTCATTTAGCCCTGTAAGGCCATCCATCTAAGAGAAGGAAACTCTAACCAAACCTACAACTTGAGGATTTCGCTGCCACTATCCAAGCTTGCTAGGCCCTGGCAGATGAACCTCAGGTGTAAAGGGTGGGGTCAGATTTGCGCACATGGTACCTCACCTTAAAAAGCCACTGCACACGCCAAGGGCTACCCACAAACACTTAAACATGGGTTGAGCCCTTCCTAAATCTTCGTTCTCAGAGCCAAGCCATGATGATGATGATGATGATGACAGAGAAACATCTTTTAGCCATATAAGGATATACACACTCTCATTGGTACCCTCCCACCCGTTCCACAGGTGCAAGGCAACCATCTCTCATCCCAAGCCACTAACATGCTGTTACAACATATCCTGATACAAATGCACACATATCCTCGATACGTATCCTACATACCGATTCTATACAAATGCATACATATTGGATATGTCTTCTATGCCAACAGGTATGTATCAGGTACATATTGGATACGTATCCTATCCGATATGTGTACCCGTTTTAACAAATATATGAACTATTTGTACAAATGTTCCAAACATTTGTATTTGTACGAATGTTAATGTATGAATGTCATAACATTCTATTAGTGTACAAATGTCCAAGTTCATCCAAATTCATTAGGGCTGTGCACGAATATTAAAAAATCAGAAAATCCAGTTCAAAAATCCAAATCCAAACTCAGATTCAAATCTCCAAGCATTGGAAAATGACATTCGGACTCAGATTCGGATTTTTGGAAATCCAATGAAGATTTTTGGATAATTTGAATTTATTTGTATCCATCATATTTAATGCAGAATGAACACAGACTGAATGCGGGTTGCATATGGATTGAATGTGCGATAGATGCGTATTTGCACAAATCTATATTTTTTGATGTGAATTTTGCCAAAATACATATGTTCCGATACGAATTGAATATACAAATGTGCGGATCCAGATAATCCGGATTTGAATAGGATTTTTGAAAATTCGCATCTGACGTTCAGACTTGGATTCAGATTTTCGGACATTCAAATATACTCAGATTCGAATGCAAAAACCCCATTCATGCTCATCCCTAGAATTCGTAAGAATTGATGTTACAAATATTCATGCAAATATTCATGAAATGGCGCTACCCCATTTCCAAGGTTTTATGTTCTGTACCCCTAATAAAATTTTTCATTTTCTCTCAGAACAAATGGATTTCCAATGCTTTATGTACATCCTTGTCTAACTTATGGGTCTTTTTTGTTCTTAAAGTCTATGTACAAGCAATCTCACTAACTCCCCAGGGATTATGAATTTGGGATCCAAATTAATCCAAATTCACCTCCCTGTATAACACTTTGGCAACTGCAACAAAGGTTCCCAGCATCTGGCATTGGTGACTGAGGCTGTTTTTAGCTGCGGGCCCTGAGGCATTCCATTTCCAAATGTCCACATGCCAGGTAGACCCACCACCTGGCAGGATCTGTTAGATCTCTTTTAAACACTCTCACCTTGGAGAGTGCATTGTCACAGAGGTTGTGACATAGATCGGTTGTGACAGATTGGTCCCTGAGAACCATATCCTCCTGGTAGACTGCTCTATCAGAAGATTATATTGTTAATGTTAAAGGATGTTTGGGGAAAATTCTGGTGAACCGAGGCCTATTTGCACTTAGTCCTCTGGCTAACAATTAGGACAGCTCTGGGAATGGCCATTCACTCTTGCAGGTGGCCAGTTCCACCCAGAAGCATGCCAGCCTGTTCCAGAACTGTCCTAATTATGGATGAGGTGTGGAGCATGAAATCATGCTCCACACCCAGCCCGACCTTAGCCCTGGCTGTCCCTGAGTTGTCCAACAGGGAGAGCATTTGCATTCTTCCTGCTAGACAGCATAGGAGGTCCATCCTTGGCTGGCCCCATTGGGCCCAATCAGCCCCACTGGCCAGCAGCCTCATTTCAGGGGCAGGATATTGACCAGCCTGGGCCTTCTGAATGCCCATCCCCACCCAGGGGAGTGCGCTGCTTCCCCAGCCCCCCATGCCCCACTTACCTGATTGGACCACTGGCTCAGTCTGGATAGGTCCCGGGGCATGATGTGAGCAATCCGTGACATTCTGTGCAGGCGCATGTCACAGTAGATTGCCCCCATGCTAACCTGATGTCAGATTTTAGGATAAGGTAAGCACAACTTTGGCTGATAAGTGGTTGTCGGTGAATGCAAAAGATCGAACTGTCCCCCACATGTACCAGCCTTAGTGCACTACAGCCACCCGGCTGAAGGACATACAGGATTTTATAAGGGCCATAGGTCATTCAGGCATGACATTCCTGGGATTAATTATCCTTGTTCATGAAATGCAATCATGTTCTTTCCTGCCATGTTAATTTTCTGAAGAAGATCATGAGAAGGAAGGGATGGCAATGCGTAAAGAACATTGAGCGTGCTATCTTGAGGAGCTACTGAAGTGCAGCCTGTTTTGTTACTTCTTGGAATGAAACCAAAGTGCTGACAAAGTCACTCTAGAACCAGGAAGGTTACCTTCAAATTAATTCAAGGGCAGGAAAGGCTGCATGCAGAGAAAACATGTTATTCCATCCCATTTTGGGATCATCTTCCAGATTTTAAAACACTAAGTCTGAAGCATTCCTAGAATCAAAATGAAAGAAAGCTGGCATTTTTCATCATATTTTAGCCGTCGGCTGAAGTCCATGCCATGATTAATAGCTGCTGTAGGAGGGACCTGAAGCTCAGTTCTGGAACTGTCAGGAAGCATCTTGGGGCTGTTCACATTGATGATACAAGATGCCCAATGATGGTCCATGGGATACAATGTCCTCACAACTGTGATGCTTGTGGGCATGAGGTGTTCCTTGGAGGCTGCTGGATGGCCATCAACAACTTTGGGGTGTGTCCTTCCCACAGAGTGTCTACAGGTTCTTCTTTTTATTGAACTAAAAGCAGAGAGGAAAGAATGAAGGCAAAGAAGGACTATGGGTGATTTCGCACTTCCTGTATGCTGGATGGGAGAGGAGCGCAATGAACTAACGTTGACTAGTGCTCACATTGGGAACATTAAGCAACGCTAGCCTTTCCCTTCCTCAGTCTAAGGGTGTTTTTCCACTGTCAGAAAGTACCCATTTTTGCACCTATTAAGGACCCATTTGGGTGTGAGCCGGATGATCCCATTTCCACCACAGCACCCATTTGGGATCCGATTGTTTCAACTGCTGCTGGGAAAATCTGGATCAAATGGTTACTTTCTGGTCTTTAATCTGGATTTTCTGTAGACCCCATTAATGGGGTCTACAATGGGGTCTTCAGGCAGAAAATCTAGATTAAAGGGAGCCTGTGTGGCAATGGGGTCTAGAGGAGGCTAGGGGGAGGGGGCATCCATGGGGGGGAGCCCCAAAACCTAAGCTTCGAAGTCATTTCAAAGTCATTTCCAAGACACTTCGAAGTCACTTCAAAGTCTGTGCAAAATAGCTCCCGAGCGACTTTGAAGTCTGTGCTGATCTTCAGAGTGAACGTCAAAGTGACTTTGAAGTGACTTTGAAGCCACTTCAATGATTGCACACCTTGCCCCCAAACACCTGGGGTGCCAAGCAGACCCCTCATGGGTAGATCTGGATTTCCAAATGGGTGCTCCAGTGTTTCCACAGCAGGGAGGCTAGCACCCATTGCTATTGGGTGCTAGACCACCCATGGAAACACATTGGGTACTTCCCTTAATCCGGATCCAGTAGATTTGGATTAAGGAATGTACCCATTCCTTAGATCTGGATCTTCTTAGATCTGGATTAAAGGAGCATGGTGGAAAAACACCCTAATACTGATCTCCATTTGATCGTGGGGCAGGTTATCTTCAGGGTGTCACCAACTTGAGCGCAGTGCCCTAGACAACTACCTGTGCCTCAGTGTCATCGCCATGACAACTCAGATACTCTACTCAATCAGTCTTGTTACGACTGGCTGGGCACCTGCCTGGCCGGGAATCCACCTGGCCTCACCTGGCCATCTGCACAGGTGCAGGTGCATGGTCAATGAGGGGCCACCCCACGAGCATGCGCAGAACATCCCCAGCTTATTCTAGCCAGAATCAAGCCAGTAGCAGCAGGTAAGTCCCATTCTCATGTGCGCATGTCCCCAGGGTGGGTTGGGGGTGCTGGGTGGGGGTCCTGCCACTCGCATAGGCCTGATCCTGGCCGAGGCAGTTGGCAGGACCCCAGGAAAGGGACCCAACTGGCCTCCCCACACCTGGCTGCAAGGCAGCCAATCGGGGGAGGCTGGGGGAGGGTCTCCGGCCTGAATGCGTTGAGTACACTTCCCCGTCCACACGTAGGTAGGTAAAGGATGCATTTGGGGAAGATGGGGAAATGTACTCAACATGTTTGGGCTGAAACGTCCTGAGGCATCTTCGCCTTAGTGCAAAAATGCCTCTGGTGTCTAGAGCAGGGTTTCTCAAACTGTGAGTCGGGACCCACCTGTAGGAAATTTAACCGTATTTGAAATAACTTTTTTGATGTAATTATTTAATTAAGTAATAAAAAATTGTATTAAAACTTTGTTATTTGAAAAGTCCTTTATTCATACTGGTAACGGTTAAATTTCCTAGAGGTGGGTCCTGAGTTGGTAAACTTATATTAGATGGGTCGTAGCCCAGACAACTTTGGGAACCACTGGTCTAGAGGGATCCCTGAACTTGGAGAGAACCCAAGTTGTATTAAGCACTCAAAGGAATTTTTAAAAAAAGTCATGTCCTTACATAATTTCAACATATTTGCTTTATTCCTGTGTTCCATTCATTAGTGATAAATTACATTAGATGCAGTGGACAACCGTTAAGGGCTGTTGTGACAATGGATCTTTTTATTTTTATTTATTTTTAAATTGATTTCAAACATTTATATACTGCTTCTCATTAAAACATAACATCAAAGCATAGTACAAAGAATAAAAACAGCTAAATGCACAATAGTTATATGAAAGCCTAATTAAAATTGAGGATGGGTTGAGGAACACGTTCTGGAACGGCCTGTTCTTAATCAGTCGTTTCATCTAATCCAACTCTTGGCAATTCTTCTGCAGTTTCCACTATCCACTGTATCTTCTGATGGAGGGGAGAAAACATTGTTACTATCAATGAATCGATTATAACTGAAATCAATGTAATAATTCAGGAATCAGTACTCTAGAACTTTGTTTACTTTTGGTGTAGAAAAAGAGAAGAGAATATAAACAATTTATCTAATCTATGTTTCTAATAATTAATTTACCACTTTAGGTTACATCTCTACTTATTCACCTAGGTGCCCGGTAAGGTAGGGATGCGGACAAATGTTCTAAACATTCAAAATCCGATCGAATTCCATCAAATGTGGACATTCAATTTTGAATAGAATGTCTTCACATTCAAATTTAAACATTCAAACTAATTTCAAATGTTCCAAACATTCGTTTGAATGATTTGAAACATTCAAATGTACGGATACATATGTATTACATACGTATCTGTACAAATATCATACGTATCTGTACTCATTTGTGCTTATAATATGTAATGAAAATAGTATGCATACAAGATAATACAGGATGCATACAAAATGCGTACAGATACGTACAACACCTACGAATGTTGTCGGCATTCGTATCGTCAAATTCGTATCTAACGTTCAAATGAAAAGATTTGAATGTATCATATTCTAATTGTTTTTTGTTGCATCGGATTTTAAACATTTGAACCGAATCGAATGTTTTGGAATTCGATTTGACTCTAATTCAAATGCAAAACAAAACAAAACCATTTGTGCACATCCCTGCAGTAAGGCACATAGTGCTGCTGCGTCTCCATATGTGGTAGCAATAGGCATCTAATGATGATCCTGCTTGTCCATTTCTGGTCATGATTAGGGATGTGCAAAAATATTCATAGCCAGTTTGGCCTAGTGGTTAGGGAGCCAGACTCTTATCTGGGAATACCAGGTTCGATTCCGCCCTCCCCCATGAAAGCCAACTGGGTGGCATTGGGCTAGTCACAGCTCTCTTCCACTTACCTCTCTAGCTCTTCATTTAAAACACTTTGACCCCGCATTTACTGGTGTAGACGGTTGTGTGTCCACTACACTTTCATTATTTCTAAATATTTCACTTCCCCTTAGTCACACCAAGCCCATGGGCACCACACATGTGAACCTGATTAAAGCATCCACAATGAAGTCTTCAGGCATCTTCAAGATCGGGATCTCCAGGAGGATCCCATCACAAAGATCTGGATCTTGAAGATCTGGATCTTTGACTTTGCGTGGGAAAAAATGGGCTTACAATGATTTTAATGACACACCCTAAGACTTTTAGGAATAGGATGGGATAGAAATATATACAAACAAGTAAATAAATACAATCAGAACATGCTATCAAACTACGGGCTTATGATGTGGTATAACTCTTTCAACAGACAAACTTCTAAACTATTATAATACCATAATAATAATATGAGGGAACCAACAAATTTAATACCGATTAGACTATGTAAAATCATATTGATTAAGGGAGCCAATTCATTAGGCTCTGTCTCAAGTAGTTGGCTATTGTCATATTGTTAGTAAGCTGAAATGTTTATTTGTATTCCCCCCCCCCCCCGGTAATCGTATTTGGGTATTTTTTTCCACTAGCACTAGAGTACCCATTAAGAACCCATTAAGGGCCCCTTAATGGGTCCTTAATGGGTACTCTAGTGCTAGTGGAAAAACACCCTTGATTACTCAGTGTCAATCTTCGAATGTGCCAGCATTTGATTTGAATCTGAATGTCTGAGTTTGGCTGAATTCACATGAATTTTGAATGTTATGAACATCCATGCACATTCCTAGCTATCATGGTGAGGTTGGATGCATTATATTTTAAAATGGCTTTTGTGTCTGTAGTGACACACACACACACACCGGTGAAAGGCTGGATGCAAATGTTATAAATAAATTAAATTAATAAAGTCAGGTGGCTTAGCTGTGGAAGTATGTTGTTTGTCAGGCTATTAACAGGGAAGGGGACCCCTAACAGACTCAGGGACCCTTCCCAAACTGAGTGGAGCTACCTTGCACGATGGAAGGTCAATAGAGACAACCAATTCCAAGGTGGGAAGGGTTGTTGCTAGACCAACTTGAAAGCCAGAAATGAAAGTTTCCAGCCTACATAGCTGCCAGTGGGAGCTTTCTTGGCTCTGTGCACAGATGTGATGGACTTCCCAGTGCCACAGTTCCTGGTGCCTGGCTGTAAAGAAAGCAGATGTGCTAAATGAGACCATGATGCCCACATGCTCTCTGTGGACTGGTATATCAACCCATATAGAAGCCAGGGCTTCATAAAAGAGTCAATTTAAGTCCACAAATAGATCCATGCACATTAGGGATGTGCACACATATTCATAACATTCAGTATTCCTATCAATTCATATGAATTCGGACATCCATATATGAATAGAATACCATGACATTTGTACATTGACGGTCATATTCATATGAATGTTTCTGAATATTTGTATGAATGCTTTGGGACATTCATGAAATGGGGAGGTGGGAAAGCAGCTGCAATGTATCCAGAGTGCATTCAGCATGGATTGAGAGCACATTCAAAGTGGATTCAGAGCATATTTGACGCTCCCAGAGAGGATATGTTGTGGGATACATATCGGGTACTTATCTGATAAGTATTGGATACGTATGCATTTGTATTGGATATTTGTATCGTCTAGAATACTACCACATTCAAGGGGGATCTATTCAAAGAAATACAGATTTTCTTTCATTTGATTTGATAGGAATTGAATGCAAAACACCCCATTCATGTGAATCACTAATACGCATTCAATGTGTGCTCCAATAACGTTGCAAAGCAATATGTTACTTACCCTCGAACACGACAACAAATTCTGCCATCTTCGCAAAATCCAAACTTTATGAGATACTCGCCTTCGCAAGTTTCCTTGCACGAATATTTTGGACAGTTTATTAAGTTTCCTTTTTCATCAAGAAATAGTGCTCCTATATTAATAATGCATGGAAAATTGTTATTTATACAGCTTACTATCTAACAGTTTTTTTTAAAAAAATCTATTCAACAAATATTTGGTTGATTGTTCACAAAGTCTATGTGACCCCAGTGTTTGCACCACTACCCCCTTTACAATCCAGAGCAACTCAATGCAGAATCCATAGGCCTGATCCGATACACATCAGCTCACAGTCCTCTGATCCAGATCCTAGGCCCCAAAGCTGGAATGAGGTTTGCTGTTGGCCCCAATGGGTTCCTTACCTTGGAGGCCCTGAAGGACCCATTCTGGAGGCACATCAAAATGGATCTTCCATAGCCCTAGTATGTGTGTAGACCTTGTTATAGAGATCTAATGGTATTCTGGATTTTAATCAGACCAGGAGGTCATTTTAGGTCTCATGATCCAGAATTAGGAATCTGCACAAATGTTTGCTATTTGTACGAATATGAATTTGGAAATTTGTACATGAATTGAATGTTACAAAATTCATACATTAAAATTCATAGAAATAGTTCATACATTTGTTAAACCAGGGATGCGTACGTGCTCGTATATGATACATATCCAATAGGTACCCAATACATATGCGTTTGTATGGGACATTGTGGTACCCACCAATTATCATCCTATGTTAAGAGGAAGTTTTGTGTTTCAAATTATGTGTTTGGGGCATTTATTACAGTCCACACTACGAAGGCATTTTGGAACCGTAGTGAAGCCAGTTACAGGTAGGCAAGGGGCCGGGCTCACTCAGCTTTCTAGAAAAGTTTAGGCAGTCAGGAGTAGGGATGTGCATGAATATTCATCACATTCTAAATTCACCCAAATTCATCCAAATATGAACCGAATGTTGGTACATTCAAATTCGAATAGGAATCAAATGATTCAATACATTTGTACAAAGCTTTGTTACGTTCATGAACCTTGGGAGGTGGGAAAACAGCTGCCCAGTCATATCTGCAGCAGATCTGAGGCATTTCCGCACTGCAACGCGTTCCAAACGGAACGCGTTCAGGCGGAAAGCTTAAGACAGCTCCGGGCGCTTTCCCCGTTCACACACAGACGCGCCAGAACGCGTGTAAACGCGTTCCGGAGCGTCTGTGTGCGAATGCTCAAAGCGCCGGGAGCTGTCTTAGCCGGCAAATGCCGGCCAGGGGCGCGGAGACAGCCGCGGAGGCAGATCGACAATCAGCTGATTGTCAAACAGCTGATTGTCGAAGCCGCGCCGGCGTCGGAGGCGAGCCCGCAGCTGTTCGGGAGACAGAAGCAGGCGCGAACGCTTCTCCTCCCGAACGCCTGCGGGCGGCTCGTCCGCGTTGGAACGCATGTAGAGCACTTTAAAGTGCTCTACATTTCGAACGCGGAAAAGACAGCTGCGGACACGTCGGAGCGCAAGCCGCGCTCGGGCAATGCGGATGACGTGTCCGCAGCTGTCTTTTTCGCGTTCCGTTCAGCCCCGTGCGAAAACGTCTCTGGATTCAGAGTGGATTCAAGTGACTGAGAGTGCATACATAAGGGATACATAGGCGATTTGTAGTGGGAATTTGAATCAGATTCATATTGAATATTCATATCAAATTCAAAGCCTATCACATTCAAAGGGGATCTATTTGAACGATTATTAATCTTTTGCATCTAATACGAATCAAACACACACAAAAATTGTTGCACATTCCTAGTCAGGAGAAAGGTAGATTGATAGGCATCTCCCCTTCTCCAGCACTTACTTCTAGCAACTGCCTTTCCCCGCTTTTCCTTCTCAGTCAGATTCTAATTTTGGGTCTCCATTTCCTGCTGAGCTGGAGAACCACCTGATGGCAGGAGAGAAAATTTATGCCTCCTTGATTTTGAGATAGATAGAGATATCTGAAAGTCAGCAGCAGAGGCCTGGAAATAATTTCAGAGCTTTAGAAAGCCTTAGAAACAAGGTGCTGGTTTGTTGTTAGATAAATTGTCTTTATCTGGATGGCATGCCTAGCCTTAGAAACTCCTAATAGATTTATTTTCCCTCCTAAATAGTTTAGCTCTCTATATTATTTCCCACCTCTAAAAAGGAAGTCTACTCTCTGCTTGATATGCCAGTTTCTCTTACACATCTTACAAGCGGTTGCCAAAGTACCTCTGAATAGCGTGAGCTGCGGCAAAGATGTTCTCAGAGGGGGTATGCAAGGATGCAATTTTTGATATTCGATTCAATTTGAATCAAAAATTCAAATGTTCTAATTTGTATGAATAGAGAAAAATAAATGCATTCAAATTTGAACATATTCGTATGAATATTCAATTTGTATTTGATGATACGAATGTCGGCAACATTTGTAGGTGTCCATATGCATCCATACGCATCTGTACACATCCCGTATGTATCCCATATGCATCCCATTTTCGTCCCATTCATATCCGTACAAATGCATATGGATATGAATAAGATGCTTACGGTTATGTATTTATTTATATTTCTATCTATACATTACATTATGTATGTAATGTGTTTGCATCCATATGCGTGCAAATGTCTGAATAATTCATACAAATGATTTGAAACATTCAAATTCGTTCAAATGTTAAAAAATGAATTTATACCCATCCAATTTAAATGTCTGAATTTGAGCGAATTTGAGTGAATCTCGAATGTTTAGAATATTCTTGCCCATCCCTATTTCTCAAGCCTCCTTAGAGCTATAACTTGCCTGTACAACAGAAGAGCGCCCCCGAAAGGATAGCAACAAAGAAGAAACTGTGCTGCATGGTTGAAAACTCTGTATTCGGATGCCTTATTGTCTTCTCTTGATGTCTAGAGAGCAGTAAAAAATGCTGAAGGTCATTGCTTATTTATACTGTAGGACTCTAGGATGTAGGAACACATAATCCCTGTAAGGTTAATGATCCTTATCCTTCCTTCCTTCGGTATTTATTATTTGCATTTCTGTCCTACCCTATACTTAAAGGTCTCAGGGAGGGAAACAATATTTAAAATCAACATATCAAAACAATAACAGTATATACTAAAACAACAGTGTCTGCAAGTGGGAAGGGAAGGGGGAGGCGTGGATGGTTCTGTTTTGATTCATGTTAGATTTATCAAACAACAGGATGGTTCCGTTCTCATGCAAACCATGTGACCAGCCAATGGATGGAACCAGGGATGTGCATGGAAAAAAAATGCATGTTTGTTTTGCAGTTGAAGTGAAAATCCATTTGTTTTATTGTTGAATTAATTAAAAAAAATGTTTTGCATTTTTTTTATGGACCTTTTTTTGCAAAGAAAATACAATTCTGTCCATTCAAAAATGCCTTTTCCATGACCAAAAACAATTGGAACACAAAAATTCCATTGTTCCTTATTATGAGTTAGAGATGGTTGATTGATTTTTATTGAAGTTTTGGAGATGTGAAAAACTGAATTTTCATTTTGATGCAAATGTCTACAAATGTGAATCAAATGTCTGCAGATCCTTGGATACATTGGGTGGATGGAATTCCAGCATAAAAAAAGACGTCTGACCCTTGTTCTTCTTTATATGATCTTCTTTGTGTCATTCCCTGCGTTAATCCCACATAATCATTCGTTTGCTTATCCATAACTGGGTTGTGGTGGTCTGTTAAAAGGAAAGCAAAGTTATTCCATCCTTTTGAAATTCACCAGCTCAGTATATAAATATTAAGGATGTACATAATTTTTTTTGTTTTGTTTTTTGTACTTGATTTGTATCAAGTGGAAGAAAATTCGTATTTGTCTGAATAAATCTCTTTGAATGTGGTAGGATTAGAATTTTATCTGAATGTTCCATACAAATTCCATACAAATTTTAAATGTTACAAATATTTGTGCACTTCCCTTGTTTAGATCGTATTGACCAGCCTTTGTTAATCATATACTTCACTAAAAGCTTTTTTTCTCAAATGGGAAATCATGAGGCCATGCCTTTACTTGGGTAATAATGGAAGAAAAGTAATGGTTAAAGTTTGGGGCTGTAACCCTCCCTCTACCATAAGAGCTCATTGGCTGGTCTGGAGCCAATCACCGCCTCTAAGTCTAGCCTGCCTGTAGGAGAAGAAGAAATTGGCACACATTACTTTGGCCTCTGGATACTGGAGAGGAGGGAGGGAGGAGGGGTGGAAGAACTGTTAGTTCCTCCATATGCAATTTAGTACTCTTGGGCAAAATTACTGTTACCTTCTGCAGCAAGAGAAGTTGGCATCACAAGATCCAATATTCAAGAGGCTGGGCGGACACTTTCCTAATACACAGTGTGCAGGAATACTCAGACACGACTCTGGATTGGTTACAGTGCAATATCCTGTAAAAAAAGAGAAACAAATTTCTTTCTTCCTCTCTCCTTCCTTCCTTCCTTTATTTCCCTTCTCCCACACTGACCTGCCCATGCCTTAAGATCCAATGATGAGGCCCTCCTGGTCATCCCACGACCTTCAGTAGTGAGGTTGATGGGTACCCAGGAAAGAGCTTTTTTGGTGGTGGCCCCGAGACTGTGGAATGGTCTCCCCCTCAAGGTGCACCATGCCCCTTCTTTGTATTTATTTAGGAGGGCTGTAAAGACACACCTCTTTGCCTTTGCCTTTGGCTGAGGTTATATTCTCCCTCCCACTCTAGGGAGTGTCTGGTTTTAAATTTGTTGAAGTTTTAAGGTGTTTTTTAAATGTGCATCTTGTTTTAATCTCTTTTTCATTTTAATCTGTATCTGTTTTAATTTGTATCCTGTTTGAATTTGTTTTAATCTGTTGTTACCAGCCCAGAGACCTTCAGGTATGAGGTGGGAAAGAAATGTAAATAAATAAAATAAATAAATATATTAGGAATGTGCACAAATGTTTTTTTGGCATTCGATTCGCAATGAATCAAATGTTAGAAAATTCATATTCATTTGGATAGATCCTCTTCGAATGTGATAGGATTCCATTTAATATGAATGTATTCTATACCGAACCTGCATACGGATTCTGGATAGGGATCCTTCATACGCATACGTATCAATACATATATGATATGTATCCCCAGCTGAATGAATGTATGAACTATTCGTATGAATGTTCTGAAACATTTGTATTCATACGAATATTAATGTACAAATATTGTAACTTTTGATTCATGTTACAAATGTCCAAATTCATCAAATTCGTCCGAATATCAAATATTATGAATATTTGTGGACATCCCTACTAGATGTATCACAGAGGTCCCTTTGGGGGAGTTTATTTATTTATATTTCTAACCTCTTCTATACTCTAATTTGTCAAAGCGGGTGACAATAAAATCACTAGAAAAACATAAAATAAGTTAGCTAAAATAGTGACAGTGCCACTATTTAGGAATGTGCACAAATGGTTTTGTTTTTTGCATTTGATTCATAAATCGAATTTAAGAAAATTAGTATTTGTTTGAATAGAAAATTAGTGTTTGTTTGATATGAATGTATTTCTATGAATTTGTATCCGATCAGAATGCCTACATATCTGATATGTATCTGATGGATATCCGATATGTATCCATATGTATCCAATACGTACCCTTTAACATCTGCCCTGAATCTACTTTGAATCCACTCTCAATCCATGTCAAAAGCGCTCTGAATTCATTGCAGATGTGACTGGCACAGCAACTTTCCCACCTCCCCATTTCATGAATGTTCCGAAGCTTCGTACGAATGTTCTGCAACATTCGTATTTGTACAAATGTCAATGTATGAATGTTGTAACATTTGATTCATATACAAATCTCTGAATTTGTATGAATTTGTAGAAATAATGAATGTTACAAATAATTTGTGCATGTCCCTACCACAATTGCAAAAGGATATGGTATTAAGAGAAATGATTACATCTGGCAAGGACAGAGGAAGAAGAAGAAGAAGAAAAAGACAATGGCTAAAATGAATACATAAGAAAGGTAAAAAAAAATTAGTGGAATATCCCTGGAAGCTCTGAAAAAACCTACTAAGGACCACTGTCTGTTTGGTGACAACCAGAGTCAAACCCAAGCGACATGCTATATTTGGGCACCAGCAGAAATATAAACTTCTCTTTAGTCTTTTTGCTTCACAGTCACTGGAAATGAACCATATCCCCCTTGGTGTAGAATTCAAGAAATTACCTACCTGGATTAGAACAGAGGACCAAAGAAAGTGCAATAATAAAGAGAAGAGTATAGGTCTTAATAGGTTTGCAAGGGAAGGCAGAGGTATTCATTTTGTGCCTGTGAAGACTAGCAAAAAGTGGCTGAAAGGAAGCCTTTTATGCTGCACTGAACAACTACAGGACATTTAGGTAATAAAAACCTAGGCAATGTGCACTTTGATACAAATGTAGCCAGAAAGAAAACACAGGGCAGTACTCCAGGTAAGTATTTTGGACCACTAATTCTTTTTAATAGGAACATTTGGGTACATGGAATGACCAAGGAGGTCTATGAATAGCAGAGTCATCAGTGGCTGCTAATAGGATTAACTCCAAACTTTTCCTTGTTAGATAATGGTTGACAAGTGGTTCACTACTATGTTACAACTAAGGCCTTTTCGCACGAGGGGTTTTAGAACACAAGGAGAGCACATTGGGATGCAACATTCGCTCTTGCAGGGTGGCCAGATCCATTCCAGGCTGCCCTAACGCCCCCAAGGCGCTCTCCATGCGTTCGAGTTTCAGAGAAGTAAAAAGTGCTCTGAAACCGTCTCTGTACATTCGGCATGTTCCGAGCTGTTTCCGCACTGCACCCACCTCAAATCCGGATCTAAATCTGTCCTTCCATTGCGTCTGCAGATGGGTGGTAGTAGATCCGAATCTACTTGATACGGATCTACTTACTACAGATTTCCAAAATACGGATCTAATAGATTTGTATTTCGGAGGTCCAGTGTGGAAGCACCCTAAGATTTCTTCTCCGGCTAGGGAAATATTGTTGCCAGACATTCCTGATGTACGAACTCCAAGTTCACACCTGGCTTCTGCTTGTGCAAGGTTGGGCTGGTGAAGAGAATCCACTTCCAGTCTAACTTTGTTACTTGGGGAAAAATAATTCTGACTAAGGATATACCAACTTTCTCCACATTTTAGGCATTTTCAATTAACTTGCGTCAATAGGACACTGAAGGAATGATATTTGTAAGAATTCAGACAGCTCCAATGACCTCTCATGTGTGGACATGTGTGGAGCACAACTGTATGCACCTCCTCCAAGTGTGAATGCACCTTCCCAGATGTTCATTACTTTTGCACTAACATTCCAAGTGCAAATTGGCCTACGGTCTCCAGTTGTTTAGGTCCTTGTATATTAAATTAAAAACATTGAATCAGGTTTGTTAGCCATCTGTCAAGTAATAAACATGGGTGCAATGAACTTGGATGCAATATTCTCACAATGTCTGGCTACTTCATTTCCCCTTGTTGCAGCTTCTGGAATAATTGCAAGATTAATACCACATAAAATACACTACAGGAGTTGAAATGTGGGGCTAATAGAACATGGACAACGGTGTCTATGCACTCCCTGTCTGGGTAGTGATTTTCGGTACTTCAGTCAATGCTGGTAATTGGTGTATCTAGTCACTGAGGTCACCTGGGTCTTCAGTGCCATTTATTTGATTGATGAGGTAAAAAAAAAAGCAGTATGGAGTGATGATGAATCAAAGGAACAAGAAACCCTTGTCATGTCAACAATATCTTCTTTTTATTCCAATCAAAACAATTAGAAATCAGTTGTTACGCTATTAGACTGCAACATCTAGGCCTCTTGAACCTTGAAAGATCAGGCAAGGGGAAGTGTTGATTTTTACCCAGAGGGTCTTTGGTCTATGGAATTTGCTGGCAGAAGAGATGGCAAGAACAACCAGCCTAGATGACTTTAAGAAAGGGTTAGACAAATTAATGGTGGACAGGAGTATCATTGTATACTAGACTGGATGCCTTGGCACACCCTTCAGGCTGTGGAGACAGGTAGGATTCCTCTAAAAGTCATTTCCAGGGAGAAGAGAGCAGATGAAGGTTTTGCTTTTGTCTTCTGTTTGAGATGCCCAGAAACAGTTGGTGGGACACTGTGAGACAGGATGCTGGACTAGCTGGGCTTGGCCGGAAGCGGCAGGATGTTGGGTGGTCTTAGTCTATAAAAAGAGGGGGAAAACTTGTAGTTATATAAGTTTGGAATTTTTCTCTCTTTTTTGCATTTCTGCAAGGTCAGGTGCAACTCTCCTTCCCTGAGAAAGTTCTCTACTCCAAATCTAACAGTAGAAGAAGGAATTAACTTTCCTTCTCCTACGGATGTTCATAAATATTTGTAACATTCAAAATTTGACCAAATTCAGTCATTTGACTTTGAAGCAACTGTTTTCTCAGTCAAATTTGAATTGGCTGTTTTGATACATTCGTATGAAGCTTCGTAGAGGATTCATATGGAATTTGTATATGGGATTCGTATGCTATTTCTATGCATTCTTATACAGGAGCCGTATGCTATTCAAATACATCCTGTGGGACTGAACATTTCTATCAAACATGAATCCTTCCACGTTCGAAGGGGATCTATTCGAATGAGTACAAATTTTCTAGCATTCAATTCAATACAAATAAATACCAAAAAATATTTTGTGGAAATCTTTCTTCCATTGACAACTGGAATGAAGTCTGATCCACACAGTGATGCCAAACTCACTGTTTTGTGTTTATATTTAAAGCACTTCATTAATTTTTTGAAATTGCCTGCTGCACATATCCTTTTCTGCTTTGTTATCAAACACTTTGGAAAATTATGGTGAGAAGTACTGCAAATGATCTTAAAGAAATAAATGATTGCCATAAGTTGAAACGTGCACTCAGGAAAGGAATATGTTAGAATCCAAAACAGAAGCAAAAACAGGAATTGGATCATTTAGGATTTTCAGTCCCTTAACCCAAATGAGACCAATGCATTCACCTTCATCGTCTGGCCCAGCACCTCTGCCTTTTTTCCACCCTGGTTCTTTAGCACTGAAATGGCATGTTTAAGATATGGAAGGAGGGGGACATATCTAGAAAAGGAAACTGCCAAAACTGCAGCGTAATTATCAGAAAGGCTCAAAGGTCAAAATGAATTGAGGATTGCAAAAGAGGGTCAAAGCAACACAAAAGGGGGTGAGGTGAGGGATGCCAGAAGCAGAAGAAAAGTCAAAGTATCCATAGGACCTTTGAAGGTTAGAAATGGCAAATTGGTCAAAAGTGCCATTGAGAAGAAAGAACTTCTGAACTCCTGTTTTGTATCTATTTACTGTCAAAAAGGAAATGAAACAATAGCTGGGCTACATTGTGCTCTTGAAGGAATATGACAATCAACGATCTGAGTGGACAAAGAAATGATGAGGGAACACTTAGCTAACTTAAATGTATTCAAAACTCCAGGCCCAGATGAATTGCATTTGTCCACTGGGACAATCAAAATCGATCACAGTTGCAACCTTTATTCTATTGGTTGATAGTTTTCCTGCTTTTTGATTTAAACCCAAGGGACAGGAGTGACCACTGCTTATCCCGTACTGGCAGAGGCATTGTCCCCGGTCAGACCTCAGCTAGAGTACTGTATCCAGTTCTGGGCATACCAATTTTTAAACAGACATTGACAAAAGAGAGCTACCAAACCGGTGGGTAGTCTGCAAACCATGTCCTATGAGGCATGGTTGAAGGATCTGGGAATGTTTACCCTGCAGAAGAGAAGACTGAGAGAAGACATGGTAGCAGTCTTCAATTTTCTGAAGGGCTGTCACAGTGCAGAGGGATTGTGTCCTTATTCTTACTTATGCAAGATGGGAGAACTAGAAAAAAGGGTCTGAAACTTGGAGGAAGTCACTACAGATTAGGTTACGGTGATCAGTCAATGGAATAGGTTGCCATGGGAGGTAGTGAGCTCTCCTTTGTTGGTAGTCTTCAAGCAGATGCTGGACCTACATCTGCCTGGGATGGTTTAGGAAATCTTGCATTGAGCTTGATAACCCTAGAGGTCCCTTCCAATTGTATAATTCAACGCTTCTATGAGTCTATGAGTCAAGAGAATGTGAAGCTTTCGCCTTTGTCTTCTGCTAGAGATGCCCAGAAGCAATTAGTGGGCCACTGTGTGGAACGGGTTGCTGGACCAGATAGGTTGTGGCCTGATCCAGCAGGGGTCCTCTTACATTGTTACCATATGTTTTAAGGTTCATTAATGGATAGACACACTCAAACATACTGAAATAGTATCTTACCCAGTTTTGTCACAGCATTTGGCGCCATTCTTGCATTTTCCAACAAATCCTCTAGGACAATACCTTTTACAGTATTTTTTCACACAGTCAACAACCTTATGGGACCTAATTTTTCGTCCTAAAAACATAACATAAAAATACAGAATTAATACTTTTCAAAAACAATAATATATTCATTTAGGAATATCATGTATTTGATGATGTAACCATAATGAGATTCCATCCTGGCACCTTTCTGCACTTTCTGTGACAGCTGAAGTGTCACAGAGTTGCCTTTGGGGGAGTTTGTTTATTTATATTTCTAACCTCTTCTATACTCAAAATTTGTCAAAGTGGGTGACAATAAAATCACTAGAAAAGCAGATAAAAAAGTTAGATAATATAGTGACAGTGCCACTTTTTAGAAATGTGCACAAATTGTGTTTTGTTTTTTGCCTTTGATTCATATCAAATCGAATGTAAGAATATTAGTATTTGTTTGAATAGAAAAATAGTAATTTTTTTGGGTAGTATTCTATTTGATAGGAATGCATTTGTATGAATTTGTGAGAATATCTGATCAGAACATATCCGATACGTATCTGATGTATATCCAATATGTATCCATATGTATCTAATATGTATCATATGTATTTAACATCTGCCCTGAATCTACTTTGAATCCACTCTGAATCCATGTCAAAAGCGCTCTTAATCCATTGCAGATGTGACTGGCAGAGCAACTTTTCCACCTCCCCATTTCATGAATTTTCCGAAGCTTCGTACGAATGTTCTGCAAGATTCGTATTTGTACAAAAGTCAATCTATGAATGGTGTAACATTAAATTCATATACAAATCTCTGAGTTTGTATGAATTTGTAGAAATAATGAATGTTACAAATAATTAGCGCATGTCCCTACCACAATTGCAAAAGGATATAGAATTAAGAAACCCAAGCGACATGCTATGTTTGGGCACCAGCAGAAATATAAACTTCTCTTTAGTCATTTTGTTTCTCAGTCCCTGCAAATGAACCATAACCTCATTGGTGTAGAATTCAAGAAATTACCTACCTGGACCACAACAGAGGACCAAAGAAAGTGCAAAAATAAAGAGAACAGCAAAGGTCTTAACAGAGACCGAGGTATTCATTTTGTGCCTGTGAAAGATAAGGACTAACAAAAAGTGGCTGAAAGGAAGCCTTTTATGCTGCACTGAAGAACTAGAGGACATTTAGGTAACAAAAACCTAGGCAATGTGCACTTTGATACAAATGTAGCCAGAAAAAAAATCACAGGGCAGTATTCCAGGTTAGTATTTCAGACCACTAATTCTTTTTAATAGGAACATTTGGGTACATGGAATGACCAAGGAGGTCTATGAATAGCAGAATCACCAGTGGCTGCTAATAGGATTAATGCCAAACTTTCCCTTGTTAGATAATGCTTGACAAGTGGTTCACTACTATGGTACAATTAAGGCCTTTTCACATGGGAGATTTTAAACACATGGGGTGCTTCCGCACAGGGGCAAATAAAGCAGGATCTCCAGCACCTGGATTTATTAAAACCGGCTCCATGGTATACCCGGTTTTACTGGGTAGATTCGCATCTAAGAGATGCGGATCTACTCTACCCAGCGGCTGTGCCTCCACACACGCGGCGTTGATCTGGATTGGAGGCGGGTACTGTGCGGACGAACGGCACCTGTCTCTAATCCGGAATGGAGAGCACTCCCCCGGTTTGCCACTATTGGCTCTCTGGAGCCAAGCCTGCCGAGCCACGGGACCTCGCCACTGCTGCTCGCCCTCACCCCAGAAGCGGCGGATCACCGCTTCTGGAGCCAGGGCGAGCTTCCCCAAAGCCTGCCCTAGCCCACCCTGGGGGCGCGCGCGTAAGTTCCCCTCCTTACCTCTTCGGTGTCTCCCCGAAACTGAAAGCAGGTGCTCAGGATGCAGCACGCCTGCGTCCTGCGTGCCGCCTGAGTGGCTGGGGCTGCACCTGGCAGCCCCTACCCTCAGGAGCTGTTCTGCGCAGGCGCGCTGCTCTGACTTGCACGCCGGCCAATCAGGCAACACGCAGGATGCAGGTGCACTACATCCTGGGTGCCTGATTTCAGTTTTGGGGAGACTCTGAAGAGGTAAGGAGGGGATCCGCCGTGCTCCCCCCAGGGTGGGCTAGGGTGGGCTTTGGGGGGAAAGTGCTCTGAAACCGTCTCTGCTCATTCACTGTGCTCCGAGCTGCTTCAGACAGATAGCTTTCTCTGTGTCAGCTCAGCCCCTCCCCAGGGCTGCTCACATTTCCTCCTATCGAGCCAGTGTGGGCAGCCCAGGTGTCTTCATTTCGTAGGTTCCTGCTCACCTCCAAACCCTGGATCGGGCTCTGGGGACAGGCAGGAACCCCAGCCAACACCTACCCACCCCACCCCGGGGTCTTACATGCGTGTGAATGGGTCATACCTTTTCTTCCCGACCCGATTCTGCTAGAACAGACCGGGCCATTCTGAGCGGGCACCAGCAGGTGCCCCCTCATTGGCTGGGCACCCACCTGGCCTCAACTAGCCATCTGAGCATGTGTGCCAAAAATGGCCATATGAGCATATGTGGAGGAGCCAATCATGGCAGGCCAGGGGAGGGCCTCTGCAGATCCAGATTGAGGTGGGTGCTGTAGGCCAGACTACAATGCAGGTGCTGTGCCCTAATGGGTCACTGCTACACCCAGGCCCTTTTGCACCACAAATGGTTGTGAACACAAGCAATCTTCAAAATGCTGGTCATGAAGCCAATATTTTATATCTTCAGGGGAAGTAATTATAGCCAAAATTATAGCTTCTAGGACAAAGTCTGGGCTGATGTTTCCAGACCCAAACTCTACAGAGGAAGAGGGCTGGGAGACCATAGATATAAAAAGAAAATATTTATAGAGAGGGGACCTCCTCTCTTAGGAAGTCATCTTCCATGTTTATAAGCTTCCACCCACAGTATTTAGGTAAGAAGGCATCTCCAAAGGGCCTCTCCTCTTGGATCTGCTGCTGCATCAAGTTAGCATATCAGTCGATCAGGAAGGATCCTCGGAAGGAATCACAGCTCATTGCACAAGGTCTGCATCAACATCAGCAGCTTTCAAGATGGCGGTGCCCCTGGAAGACATCTGCAGGGCGTCAACATGATCTTCCTCTTCATCATTCTTCAGACTCTACTGTTTGGAGGCCTTGGAGGTTGGTAGGTCTTAATTTGGCACAAATGTGCTGATGAATGCTTTGCATTGCAAGGTAAGAGGTTTAATTAGTTTCCCCACCCTGGGGTTGAGCTTGGCTACATCCCAACGTATTCTTCTGGAGCCATTAGGGAATGCTTAGTTGTCCTCACCTCTGTGAAGAACCGTTCTTTAAGGGCACTTATTTCAAGTCCAAATTGGCCTACGGTCTCAAGTTGTTTAGGTCCTTGTATATTAAATTAAAAACATTGAATCAGGGTTGTTAGCAATCTGTCAAGTAACAAACATGGGTGCAATGAACATGGATGCAATATTCTCACAATGTCTGGCTACTTCATTTCCCCTTGTTGCAGCTTCCGGAATAATTGCAAGATTAATACCACATAAAATACACTACAGGAGTTGAAATGTGGGGCTACCAGAACATGGACAACGGTGTCTATGCACTCCCTGTACAGGTAGTCATTTTTGGTACTCCAGTCAATGCCTGTAACTGGTGTTTGCAGTCACTGAGGTCGCCTGAGTTTTCAGTGGCATTGATTTGATTGATGAGGCCAAGCCAAAGCTGTATGGAGTGATAATGAATCAAAGGAACAAGAAACCCTTGTCACGTCAACAATATCTTGTTTTTATTCCAATCAAAAGAATTAGAAATCAGCTGTTACACTATTAGACTGCAACATCTAGGCCTCTTGAACGTTGAAAGATCAGGCAAGGGGAAGTGGTTTTTACCCAGAGGGTCTTTGGTCTATGGAATTGGCTGGCAGAAGAGATGGCAAGAACAACCAGACCAAATAGCTTTAAGAAAGTGTTAGACAAATTAATGGTGGACAGCAGTATCATTGTATACTAGACTGGATGGCTAGGCACACCCTTCAAGCTCTGGAGACAGGCAGGATTCCTCTATAAGTCATTTTCAGGGAGACGAGAGCAGATGAAGCTTTTGCTTTCGTCTTCTGTTTGAGATGCCCAGAAGCAGTCGGTGGGAGACTCTGCGAGACAGGACGCTGGACTAGCTGGGCTTGGCCTGATCCAGCTCGACGCTTCTTGTGTTCTTATCCGCCAATGTTGGGTGGTTTTAGTCTATAAAAAGAGGGGGGAAACTCATAGTTATATAAGTTTGGGATTGTCTCTCTTTTTTGCATTTGTCAAAAAATTGCAAATACAGAGCCAGAGGCCAGGTGCAACTCTCCTTCCCTGAGAAAGTTCTCTACTCCAAATCTAACAGTAGAAGAAGGAACAGCAGACAGCGTCTAGAAATTAACTTTCTCCTACTGATGTTCATAAATATTCGTAACATTCAAAGTTTGGCCAAATTCAGACATTTGACTTTGAAGCAACTGTTCTCCCATTCAAAGATTGACATTCAAATTTGAATTGGCTGTTTTGATACATTCATATGAAGCTTTGTATGTGATTCATAGGGGATTTGTATATGAGATTCATAGGCTATTTCTAGGCATTCCTATATAGGAGCCATACGCTATTCCTTTACAATCTTGTGGGACTGAACATTTCTATCAGACACAAATCCTTCCACATTCAAAGGGGATCTATTCGAATGAGTACAAATTTTCTAGCATTCAATTCAATCTAAATAAAATACCAAAAAATATGTATTTATGGGCATCTTTCTTCCATTGACAATTGGAATGAAGTCTGATCCACCCTCATAAAGTGACACCACACTCACTGTTTTAGTCTTTATATTTAAAGCACTTCATTAATTATTTGAAATTGCCTGCTGCACATATCATTTAATATCGGTTTCTCTCTCCTTTTGTGCTTTGTTATCAAAGACATTGGAAAATTAGGGTGAGAAGTAGTGCAAATGATTTTAAAGAAATAAATGATTGCCATATGTTGAAACGTGCACTCGGAAAGGAACATGTTAGAATCCAAAATAGAAGCACAAAAAGGAATTGGATCATTTAGGATTTTCAGTCCCTTACCCAAATGAGACCAATGCATTCACCTCCATCGTCTGGCCCAGCACCTCTGCCTTTTTCCACCCTGGTTCTTTAGCACTGGCATGTTTAAGAAATGGAAGGAGGGGGACATATCTAGAGAAGGAGTCTGCCAAAACGGCAGCGTAATTATCAGAAAGGCTCAAAGCTCAAAATGAATTGAAGATTGCAAAAGAGTGTCAAAGCAATACAAACGGGGGGGTCAGATGGGGGGGGATGCCAGAAGCAGAAGAAAAGTCAAAGTATCCATAGGACCTTTCAAGGTTAGAAATGGCAAATTGGTCAAAAGTGCCATTGAGAAGAAAGAACTTCTGAACTCCTGTTTTGTATCTATTTACTCTCAAAAGGAAATGAAACATTAGCTGGCCTTCCTTGTGCTCTTGAAGGAATAAGAGAATCAAGGATCTGATTGGAGAAAGAAATGATGAGGGAACACTTAGCTAACTTAAATGTATTCGAATCTCCAGGCCCAGATGAATTGCATTTGTCCACTGGGCCAATCAAAATAGGTCATAGTTGCAAGCTTTTTTCTATTGGTTGATAGTTTTCCTGCTTTTTGATTTAAACCCAAGGGAGTGGAGTGACCACTGCTCATCCAGAACTGGCAGAAGCATTGTCCCTGGTCAGACCTCATCTAGAGTACTGTGCCCAGTTCTGGGTATCCCAATTTTTAAAAAGACATTGACAAGGGAGGTCTACCAAACCGGTGGGTAGTCTGCAAACCATGTCGTACGAGGAATGGTTGAAGGATCTGGGAATATTTACAATGCAGAAGAGAAGACTGAGAGAAGACGTGATTGCAGTCTTCAATTTTCTGAAGGGCTGTCACAGTGCAGAGCAATTGTGTCCTTATTCTTACTTACACGAGATGGGAGAACTAGAAAAAAGGGTCTGAAACTTGGAGGAAGTCAATACAGATTAGGGGTGTTTTTCCATCATTCTCCTTTAATCCAGATCTAAAAAGATCCAGTGCTAAGGAATGGGTACATTCCTTAATCCAGATCTAGTAGATCCAGATTAAGAGAAGTACCCTATGTGTTTCCATGTGTGGTCTAGCACCTAATAGCAATGGGTACTAGCCTCCCTGCTGTAGAAGCACCGGAGCACCCATTTGGAAATCCAGATCTACCCATAAGGGGTCTGCTTGTCATCCGAGGTGTTTGGGGGGGCAGGGGGTGCAATCTCCAAAGTGGCTTTGAAGTCATTTTGAAGTCACTTCAAAGTCACTTCAAAGACTGTGCAAAACAGCTCCATTGAATTCTGTGCTGATCTCCGGGGTGAACTTCGAAGTTCACTCTGAAGATCTGCACAGACTTCAAAGTGATGTTGAAAAGACTTTGAAACGACTTCAAAGGTTAGTTTTTAGGGCTCCCTCCCCATGGGTACCCCCTCCCCCAACCTCCTCTAGACCCCATTGCCACAAAAGTGTGATAACAGGCTCCCTTTAATTCAGATTTTCTGCCTGTAGACCCCATTGTAGAGTGGGGTCTACAGAAAATCCGGATTAAAGGCCAGAAAGTACCCATTTGATCCGTATTTCCCCAGCGGCAGTCGAAACAATCAGGTCCCAAATGGGTGCCCTGGTGGAAATGGATTCATCCAGCTCACACCCAAATGGGTCCTTAATGGGTGCAAAAATGGGTACTTTCTGACAATGGAATTACACCCTACGTTAGAGTGAACAGTCAATAGAATAGGTTGCCATGGGAGGTAGTGAGCTCTCCTTTGTTGGTCGTCTTCAAGCAGATGCTGGACCTACATCTGCCTGGGATGGTTTAGAAAATCTTGCATTGAGCAGCTGGAGGGTGTCTTGATGACCCTAGAGGTCCCTCCCAACTCTATAATTCACCGCTTCTATGAGTCTATGAGTCAAGAGAAAGTGAAGCTTTTTCCTTTGTCTTCTGCTAGAGATGCCCAGAAGCAATTGGTGGGCCACTGTGTGGGATGGGATGCTGGACCAGATAGGTTGTGGCCTGATCCAGCAGGGGTCCTCTTACATTGTTACCATATGTTTTAAGGTTCATTAATGGATAGACACACTCAAACATACTGAAATAGTATCTTAATAATAATAATAATAATAATATTTATTTGTATACCGCCCTATGGCAAACCAATCCAGGCGGTTAACAACAGTAAAATATAAAATATAACAATTAAAAACACCTTATCCCTCCCCCCCTTAAGACAGTATTAAACAATATAACATATTAAAACACAATATCAATGCGTAAAACAATAATTTAAAAACTAAAAACCCTGATGTCCCTCTGTTGATCCTCAACCATCACTAAGATCTTACCCAGGTTCTTTACAGCAATAGGCTCCATTCTTGCATTTTCCAACATATCCTCTAGGACAATGGTTTTTACAGTATTTTTCCACACAGTCAACAACCTGATTGGAGCTGGACCTAGCTTTTCCTCCTAAAGACATAATGTAAAAATACTGAATTAATACTTTTCTAAGACAATAATATATTCATTTAGGAATATCATATATTTGATGATGTAACCATAATGAGATTCCATCCTGGCACCATTCTGCACTTTCTGTGACAGCTGAATTGTCACAGAGGTGCCTTTGGGGGAGTTTATTTATATTTCTAACCTCTTCTATACTCAAAATTTGTCAAAGTGGGTAACAATAAAATCACTAGAAAAACAGATAAAATGTTAGCTAATATAGTGACAGTGCGACTAGAAATGTGCACAAATGGTTTTCTTTTGTTTTTTGCCTTTGATTCATATCAAATCGAATGTACGAATATTAGTATTTGTTTGAATAGAAAAAATAGTAATATTTTGGGGGTAGGATTCTATTTGATATGAATGTATTTGTATGAATTTGTGAGAATATCCGATCAGAATGCCTACATATCTGATACGTATCTGATGTATATCCAATATGTATCCAAATGTATCCAATACATATCCTTTAACATCTGCCCTGAATCTACTTTGAATCCACTCTGAATCCATGCCGAAAGTGCTCTGAATCCATTGCAGAGGTGACTGGCACAGCAACTTTCCCACCTCCCCATTTCATGAATGTTCTGAAGCTTCGTACGAATGTTACGCAACGTTTGTATTTGTACAAATGTCAGTGTATGAATGTTGTAACATTTGATTCATATACAAATCTCTGAATTTGCATGAATTTGTAGAAATAATGAATGTTACAAATAATTTGTGCATGTCCCTACCACAATTGCAAAAGGATATGGTATTAAGAGAAATGATTACATCTGGCAAGGACAGAGGAAGAAGAAGAAGAAGAAGAAGACAATGGCTAAAATAAATACATAAGAAAGGTAAAAAAACAAGATAGTGGAATATCCCTGGAGGCGCTGAAAAAACCTACTAAGGACCACTGTCTGTTTGGTGAAGACCAGGGTCAAACACAAGGGACATGCTATATTTGGGCACCAGCAGAAATATAAAGTTCTCCTTAGTCGTTTTGTTTCTCAGTCCCTGCAAATGAACCATAACCTCATTGGTGTAGAATTCAAGAAATTACCTACCTGGATTAGAAGAGAGGACCAAAGAAAGTGCAATAATAAAGAGAAGAGCACAGGTCTTAATAGAGACCGAGGTATTCATTTTGTGCCTGTGAAGACTAGCAAAAAGTGGCTGAAAGGAAGCCTTTTATGCTGCACTGAAGAACTAGAGGACATTTAGGTAACAAAAACCTAAGCAATGTGCACTTTTATACAAATGTAGCCAGAAAAAAATCACAGGGCAGTACTCCAGGTTAGTATTTCAGACCAATAATTCTTTTTAATGGGAACATTTGGAAACATGGAATGACCAAGGAGGTCTATGAATAGCAGAATCATCAGTGGCTGCTAATGGGATTAACGCCAAACTTTCCCTTGTTAGATAATGCTTGACACGTGGTTCACTACTATGGTACAATTAAGGCCTTTTCACATGAGGGATTTTAGAACACATGGGGTGCTTCCGCACAGGGGCAAATAAAGCAGGATCTCCGGCACCTGGATTTATTAAAACCGGCTCCACAGTAGATCCGGTTTTACTGGATAGATCCACATCTACGAGATGCGGATCTACTCAACCCAACGGCCGTGCCTCCACACACGTGGCATTGGTCTTGATTAGAGCCGGGTGCTGTGCGGACGCAGGGCACCTGTCTCTGATCCGGGACGGAGAGCACTCACCCGGCTTGCCAGTATTGGCTCGCCGGAGCCAAGCCTGCTGAGCCAGGGGAACTCGCCACCGCTGCTCGCCCTCGCCCCAGAAGCGGCGGATCGCCGCTTCTGGAGCCACGGCGAGCTTCCCTGAAACCCGCCCTAGCCCACCCTGGGGGGAACGGACCAGTTCCCCTCCTTACCTCTTCGGCGTCTCCCCAAACTGAAAGCAGGCGCACAGGATGCAGCACGCCTGCGTCCTGCGTGCCACCTGAGTGGCTGGGGCTGCGCCTGGCAGCCCCTACCCTCAGGAGCTGTTCTGCGCAGGCGCGCTGCTCTGACCTGCGCACCGGCCAATCAGGCGACACGCAGGATGTAGGTGCACTACATCCTGGGTGCTTGCCTTCAGTTTTGGGGAGACTCTGAAGAGGTAAGGAGGGAATCCACCACGCTCCCCCCAGGGTAGGTTAGGGAGGGCTTTGGGGGAAAAGTGCTCTGAAACCGTCTCTGCTCGATCACTGTGCTCCGCGCTGCCTCAGACAGATAGCATTCTCTATGACATTCTCTATGGAGCCAGTGTGGGCAGCCCAGGTGTCTTCATTTCCTAGGTTCCTGCTCACTCCCAAACCCTGGATCGGGCTCCGGGGAAGGCAGGAAGCCCAGCCAACACCCACCCAACCCACCCCGGGGTCTTACATGCTTGTGAATGGGTCATACCTTTTCTTCCCGACCCGATTCTGCTAGAACAGACCGGGCCATTCTGAGCATGTACCAGGGGGTGCCCCCTCATTGGCTGGGCATCCACCTGGCCTCAACTAGCCATCTGAGCAGGTGTGGAGGAGCCAATCATGGCAGGCCAGGGGAGGGCCTCTGCAGATCCAGATTGAGGTGGGTGCTGTGCTTCTGCACTGCACCCTCCTCAAATCCAGATCTAAATCTGTCCTTCCATCATGTGTGCAGATGGAAGGGGTGGCAGTAAATCCGTATCTACTGGATATGGATCTCCTTACCACGGATTTCCAAAATACGGATCTAATAGATCTGTATTTCGGAGGTCCTGTATGGAAGCACCCTAAGATTTCTTCTCCGTCTAGGGAAATATTGTTGCCCGACATTCCTGATGTACGAACTCCAAGTTCACATCTGGCTTCTGTTTGTGCAAGATTGGGCTGGTTAAGGGAATCCACTTCCAATCTAACTTTGTTACTTTGGAACAAATAATTCTGACTAGGATGCACCAATTTTGTCCAGATTTTAAGCATTTTCAATTAACTTGTGACAATACGACATTGAAGCATTTTGTATGCATCCTGTATTATCTACATAAGAACATAAGAACATAAGAGAAGCCCTGCTGGATCAGGCCGCAGCCCATCTAGTCCAGCATCCTGTCGCACACAGTGGCCCACAAAATGCTCATGGGCATCTCAAGCAGAGACAAGGACAAACCTTCTCCTGCTCTCGAGTCCCAGCAGATGGCCCTAGAAGCGCCCCATTTCCTCCCCCCCCCTCAGCCTGAAAGATGCACCTAGGCATTCGTTCTAGTAGCCATTGATACATCTGTCATCCATCAATTTGTCTAACCCTACCTTAAAGCCATCCAGACTGGTAGCTGTCACCACCTCTTCTGGCAGCACATTCCATAGGCCGATGACCCTCTGTGTGAAGAAATACTTCCCCCTGTCGGACCTTACGCTCCTACCCATCAGCTTCATAGAGTGCCCCCTGGTTCTAGTGTTTTGCGATAGAGAAAAGAAATTTTCTCTATCCACCTTTTCTATGCCGTGCATAATTTTATATACTTCAATCAGGTCCCCTCTCAAACGCCGTCTCTCCAGACTGAAGAGGCCTAGACGTTGCAGCCTGGTTTCGTAAGGGAGGTGTTCCAGACCCTTAATCATTCTGGTTGCCCTTCTCTGCACCTTCTCTAGTTCCACAATATCCTTTTTGAGGTGTGGTAACCAGAATTGTACACAGTATTCCAAATGTGGCCTCACTATAGATTTATAAAGGGGCAAAATGACACTTGCTGACTTATTTTCTATTCCCTTCCTAATTATTCCCAGCATTGAATTTGCTTTTTTTGATACTGCCGCACAGTGGGTTGACACCTTCATTGAACTGTCCACCAAAACCCCGAGATCCCTTTCCTGGCGTGTTGCAGAAAGCTCAGACCCCATCAGTTTATAGACGTAATATGGATTCTTGGCCCCAATGTGCATTACTTTACACTTGTTAAGATTAAAGCACATTTGCCACTTGGTTGCCCACTCACCCAATGCTAAGAGATCCCTCTGGAGCTCTTGGCAATCTCTTTCAGATTTTACTACCCTAAATAATTTAGTATCATCAGCAAACTTTGCTATTTTACTATGTACCCCTTTTTCTAGATCATTGATGAATAAATTAAAAAGCATTGGTCCCAGTACTGAGCCTTGAGGGACCCCACTTTTTACTTCTTTCCACCCTGAGAAATTGCCGTTTACTACTACTCTCTGCTTTCTGCCCTTAAGCCAGTCACAAATCCAGGACAGAACCTGTCCTTTTATTCCATGGCTGGTGAGTTTACTCAGTAGCCTTTGATGTGGGACTTTGTCAAAAGCCTTCTGAAAGTCCAGATAGACAATGTCTACTGGTTCACCTTTATCCACGTGTTTATTGACACTCTCAAAGAATTCTAACAAATTTGTGAGGCATGATTTACCTTTGCAGAAGCCATGCTGGCTTTTGTTCAGCAATGCCTGCTGCTCCATATGCACACTAATTTTGTCTTTAATAATGGTTTCCATCACCTTACACGGAACTGACGTTAAGCTAACTGGTCTGTAGTTGCCTGGATCACCCCTGGATCCTTTTTTGAATATTGGTGTTACATTTGCTACCCTCCAGTCCTCAGGTACGGAGCCTGATGTTAGGGAAAGATTATATATTTTTGCTAGAAGGTCGGCAATTTCGCATTTGAGTTCCTTAAGGACTCTTGGATGAATACCATCTGGTCCCGGTGACTTGTTAACATTTAGTTTATTAAGACATGCCAGGACCTCTTCCTTGGTTATTTCTGTACAGTTTAACTCTTCAGAAAACACAGGCTCAGCTACTGGCATGTGTCTTCTGTCTTCCTCCGTGAATACGGAAGCAAAAAATTTGTTTAATCTCTCTGCAATCTCCGTGTCTTCTTTAATTACCCCTTTCTCTCCTTTACTATCTAGTGGTCCAACTGCTCTCATTGATGACCCTTTTACAACAGTCTGTTTCCTTGGGATCAAGGTCTGGAAAGGGCACACCTTTGTACCTTCTGAAAAATTGGTTTTTCTCTCTGCAAAAATGGAGTCTCTATTGTTTCCCTTTGGGCTTTCAAACTCTCTGCTTAAGCCCTAAACCTACACCATTTCATGTCCAATAGTTATGCACACTTTCCTGATGTAAGGCGACTTCCTCCCTTATGTACCAGGGCTGTCTGTATAATGCTCAGTCAATAATCACATCTGCTCAAGTGGTTCTGAGCATAGGTACCACAAGACCGGAACACGCAAAGTGCCGTGTACTGTACAAAGACGATAAGGAAACAAAACTTCCATAACCTCCTTAAAATGGATACAGCATGCAAAGACGGGAATATGAAGGGTAATAGAGCTTATAGATGAGCTCTCTTCTTGCATACCTATCAGATGCGTTATCACCCAATCTTCTTCCATGTAGCAAACCCAGAAGCATGGGCTTTATCTAAAGTCCCAAGAAGTGGCTTCTGTATGCATGATGACAGAACTTCCTTTCTCATTTCTTTACACTACACCCCCTGAAGAGCGTTTCTCATTTTCAAAGTACATGTAGAAGATTATGGAGACCAGGGTGGTTTCCACACTGGCCCTTTAGACCCCATTAGGGACCCATTAGAAACCCATGTTGGGGGAAGGGGTCCTAAAAAATCCTTCTGCACAGGAGATCCCATTAGGACTGGATGAGGGAGGCCTCTTCTGCACAACAGCCCCCAAGTCCAGCCCTGATGGGTTCTTCTGGGCCCTAAATCTGGATTTCTGGAAGACCTAAAAAATTGGGTCGACAACCAGCCTTGATACCGGATTGTAGACCCATGCATCCGCACACTTACCATGCAGATGGGGTCTTCTATGATGTTTTCGACATTCATATCTTTAAATTCTTATCCAACATTTGAACATATAGATTCGAATGTAATGGATTTGAATAGGTTTTTGTTGCATTTGGATTTTAAACATTTGAATTGAATCGAATGCAAAAAAAAAAAAAATTGTGCACACCCTTAAAATTCAGCAGTGGAGCCTCTAGCTCCTCAAAGCAATAATGGCTGGAAAAGTGGCAATATAAGCCAAGGCCAGACTACAGGGCAGGTGCTGTGCCCTCATGGGTCGCTTCTACACCCAGGCCCTTTTGCACCACAAATGGTTGTGAACACAAGCAATCTTCAAAATGCTGTTCATGAAGCCAATATTTTCATATCTTCAGAGGAAGTAGTTATGGCCAAAATTATAGCTTCTAGGACGATGTTTGGGTTGATGTTTCCAGACCCAAACTCTACAGAGGAAGAGGGCTGGGAGACCATAGATTTAAAAAGACAATATGTATAGAGACAGGACCTCCTCTCTTAGGAAGTCGTCTTCCCTGTTTATAAGCTTCCATCTACAGTGTTTAGGTAAGAAGGGATCTCCAAAGGGCCTCTCCTCTTGGATCTGCTGCTGCATCAAGTTAGCATATAAGTCGATCAGGAAGGATCCTCGGAAGGAATCACAGCTCATTGCACAAGGTCTGCATCAACATCAGCAGCTTTCAAGATGGCGGTGCCCCTGGAAGACATCTGCAGGGTGGCAACATGGTCTTCCTCTTCATCATTCTTCAGACACTACTGTTTGGAGGCCTTGGAGGTTGGTAGGTCTTAAGGCATTTTCGCACTATACCCGTTCCATTTGGAACGGGTGTAGGACAGGATGCCTAAGACACTTCAGGACGCTTCCGGCGTGCCTGTGTGCAAATGCTCAAAGCATTCTGAAGTGCCTTAGCTGGCAAACGCCGGCAAGGGGCGGGGAGATGGCTGCCGAGGCTCCCACAGCCGGCAAGGCAGGCAATCAGCTGATTGTCAGCCAGCGCCGGCGGGGGAGGCGAGCCCGCGGCTGTCAGGGAGAGAGAAACATGAGCGAATGCTTCTCTCCCCGAACGGCTGCGGGCGCTTCGTCCACACCAGAACGGATGTAGAGCACTTTAAAGTGCTCTACATCTCGAACGCATGCAAGACAGCTCCAGACACGTCGGAGAGCAAGCCCCGCTGCGGCAATGCGTATGCCGCGTTCGAGGCTGTCTTGAACACGTTCGAAAACCCCATGTGCAAAAATGCTTTAGTTTGGCAAAAAGGTGCTGATGAATGCTTTGCATTGCAAGGTAAGAGGTTTAATTAGTTTCCCCACCCTGGGGTTGAGCTTGGCTACATCCCAACGTGTTCTGCTGGAGCCATTAGGGAATGCTTAGTTGTCCTCACCTCTGTGAAGAACCGTTCTTTAAGGGCACTTATTTCAAGTCCAAATTGGCCTATGGTCTCAAGTTGTTTAGGTCCTTGTATATTAAATTAAAAACATTGAATCAGGTTACTCGCGATCTGTCAAGTAATAAACATGGGTGCAATGAACATGGATGCAATATTCTCACAATGTCTGGCTACTTCATTTCCCCTTGTTGCAGCTTCCGGAATAATTGCAAGATTAATACCACATAAAATACACTACAGGAGTTGAAATGTGGGGCTACCAGAACATGGACAACGGTGTCTATGCACTCCCAGTCCTGGTCGTCATTTTTGGTACTCCAGTCAAGGCCTGTAACTGGTGTTTCCAGTCACAGAGGTCGCCTGAGTTTTCAGTGGCATTGATTTGATTGATGAGGCCAAGCCAAAGCTGTATGGAGTGATAATGAATCAAAGGAACAAGAAACCCTTGTCACGTCAACAATATCTTGTTTTTATTCCAATCAAAAGAATTAGAAATCAGCTGTTACTCTATTAGACCGCAACATCTAGGCCTCTTGAACCTTGAAAGATCAGGCAAGGGGAAGTGTTTTTTACACAGAGGGTCTTTGGTCTATGGAATTGGCTGGCAGAAGAGATGGCAAGAGCAACCAGACCAAATAGCTTTAAGAAAGTGTTAGACAAATTAATGGTGGACAGCAGTATCATTGTATACTAGACTGGATGGCTAGGCACACCCTTCAAGCTCTGGAGACAGGCAGGATTCCTCTATAAGTCATTTTCAGGGAGACGAGAGCAGATGAAGGTTTTGCTTTTGTCTTCTGTTTGAGATGCCCAGAAGCAGTCGGTGGGAGACTCTGCGAGACAGGACGCTGGACTAGCTGGGCTTGGCCTGATCCAGCTGGACTCTTCTTGTATTCTTATCCGCCAATGTTGGGTGGTTTTAGTCTATAAAAAGAGGGAGAAACTCATAGTAATATAAGTTTGGGATTTTTTTCTCTCTTTTTTGCATTTGTCAAAAAATTGCAAATACAGAGCTAGAGGTCAGGTGCAACTCCCCTTCCCTGAGAAAGTTCTCTACTCCAAATCTAACAGTAGAAGAAGGAACAGCAGACAGCGTCTAGAAATTAACTTTCTCCTACTGATGTTCATAAATATTCGCAACATTCAAAGTTTGGACGAATTCAGACATTTGACTTTGAAGTAACTGTTCTCCCATTCAAAGATTGACATTCAAATTTGAATTGGCTGTTTTGAAACATTCATATGAAGCTTTGTATGTGATTCATGAGGGATTTGTATATGAGATTCATAGGCTATTTCTAGGCATTCCTATATAGGAGCCATACGCTATTCCTTTACAATCTTGTGGGACTGAACATTTCTATCAGACACAAATCCTTCCACATTCAAAGGGGATCTATTCGAATTTTCTAGCATTCAATTCAATCTAAATAAAATACCAAAAAATATGTATTTATGGGCATCTTTCTTCCATTGACAACTGGAATGAAGTCTGATCCACCCACATAAAGTGATACCACACTCACTGTTTTTGTCTTTGTATTTAAAGCACTTCATTAATTATTTGAAATTGCCTGCTGCACATATCATTTAATATCGGTTTCTCTCTCCTTTTGTGCTTTGTTATCAAAGACATTGGAAAATTAGGGTGAGAAGTAGTGCAAATGATTTTAAAGAAATAAATGATTGCCATATGTTGCAACGTGCACTGGGAAAGGAACATGTTAGAATCCAAAATAGAAGCATAAAAAGGAATTGGATCATTTAGGATTTTCAGTCCCTTACCCAAATGAGACCAATGCATTCACCTCCATCGTCTGGCCCAGCACCTCTGCCTTTTTCCACCCTGGTTCTTTAGCACTGGCATGTTTAAGAAATGGAAGGAGGGGGACATATCTAGAGAAGGAGTCTGCCAAAACGGCAGCGTAATTATCAGAAAGGCTCAAAGCTCAAAATGAATTGAAGATTGCAAAAGAGTGTCAAAGCAATACAAAGGGGGGGGGTCAGTTGGGGGGGATGCCAGAAGCAGAAGAAAAGTCAAAGTATCCATAGGACCTTTCAAGGTTAGAAATGGCAAATTGGTCAAAAGTGCCATTGAGAAGAAAGAACTTCTGAACTCCTGTTTTGTATCTATTTACTCTCAAAAGGAAATGAAACATTAACTGGCCTTCCTTGTGCTCTTGAAGGAATAAGAGAATCAAGGATCTGATTGGAGAAAGAAATGATGAGGGAACACTTAGCTAACTTAAATGTATTCAGATCTCAAGGCCCAGATGAATTGCATTTGGCCACTGGGCCATTCAAAATCGGCCATAGTTGCAACCTTTTTTCTATTGGATGATAGTTTTCCTGCCTTTTGTTCTAAACCCAAGGGAGTGGAGTGACAACTGCTCATCCTGAAGTGGCAGAAGCATTGTCCCTGGTCAGACCTCATCTAGAGTGCTGTGTCAATTTCTGGGTATCCCAATTTTTAAGGGAGGTCTACCAAACCGGTGGGTAGTCTGCAAACCATGTCGTAGGAGGAATGGTTGAAGGGTCTGGGAATATTTACCCTGCAGAAGAGAAGACTGAGAGAAGACATGATAGCAGTCTTCAATTTTCTGAAGGGCTGTCACAGTGCAGAGCGATTGTGTCCTTATTCTTACTTACATGAGATGGGAGAACTAGAAAAAAGGGTCTGAAACTTGGAGGAAGTCAATACAGATTAGGGGTGTTTTTCCATCAGGCTCATAGAATCATAGAATCATAGAATGGTACAGTTGGAGGGGACCTCCTGGGTCATCGAGTCCAACCCCCTGCTCAAGGCAGGATCTCCTAAACCATCTCAGACAGATGGCTGTCCAGTCTCTGCTTGAAGACCTCCATCGAAGGGGAACCAACCACCTCCCGTGGCAGCCTGTTCCACTGGTTGATCACTCTTACTGTTAGAAATTTTTTCCTAACATCTAAACTAAATCTTTTCCCCTGCAGTTTCACCCCATTGTTTCTAGTCCTCCCTTGAGAGAGTGAGAACAGGGCTGATCCCTCTGCCTTGTGACAACCCTTGAGGTATTTGTAGACAGCTATCATGTCTCCTCTCAGTCTTCTTTTTGTTAGACTAAACATTCCTAGTTCCTTAAGCCGTTCCTCATAGGACATGGTTTGCAGACCGTTCACCATCTTGGTAGCTCTCCTTTGAACCTGCTCCAGCTTGTCAGTGTCTTTTTTAAACTGGGGTGACCAGAACTGGACACAGTACTCCAGATGAGGTCTGACCAAGGTAGAGTAGAGGGGGATAATAACTTCACGTGATCTGGACTCTATGCTTCTCCTAATACACCCCAGGATTGCGTTTGCCTTTTTTGCAGCTGCCTCACACTGTTGACTCATGTTCAGTTGATGATCTACCAGGACACCCAAGTCTTTTTCACATGTGCTGCTGCTCAGCCGAATTCCTCCCATTGTATATGTGCTTTTTTCATTTTTCTTGCCCAGGTGCAGAACCTTGCATTTTTCTTTGTTAAATACCATTTTATTAGTTGCAGCCCATTGTTCGAGTTTCTCTAAATCTTTTTGAATCCTCTCTCTCTCTTCTCTGGTGTTTGCAATCCCCCCTAGCTTTGTGTCATCAGCAAATTTGATCAGTTTCCCTTCAACTCCCTCGTCCAGATCGTTTATAAAAACATTAAACATAACTGGGCCCAGGACAGAACCTTGTGGTACTCCACTTGACACTTCCTTCCATTTGGATGTGCAGCCATTTAAAGCCACTCTTTGAGTACGATTACTAAGCCAGTTTTGAACCCACCTTATAGTTGCCTTGTCAAACCCATATTTGATCAATTTTTCAATGAGGATCGCATGAGATACTTTGTCAAATGCTTTGCTGAAATCAAGAAATACTATGTCTACTGCATTTCCTTGATCAATCCATTCAGTGATTTTGTCATAAAATGAAATCAAGTTAGTCTGACACGACTTCTTTGATACAAACCCATGTTGACTACTGTTAATTATTGAATTCCTATCCAAATGCTGACATATGTGTTGTTTAATAATTTGTTCGAGAATCTTTCCTGGTATTGAAGTCAGGCTAACAGGCCTGTAGTTCCCTGGGTCTACCTTCTTCCCTTTTCTGAAGATAGGAACAACGTTTGCCCTTCTCCAATCGTCTGGGACTTCTCCTGTTCTCCATGACTTCTCAAAGATTACAGCAAGTGGTTCAGCAATTACCTCTGCTAATTCCTTCAGTACCCTAGGATGTAATCCATCTGGACCCGGGGACTTAAATTCGTTTAAGTTAGCTAAGCGTTCCCTTACTCTCTCAGTGTTGATTTTGTGTCTTGATTCTCCTAGTCCTTCATCAGTACAGTGAAGGACTGTTGCATGTACATTATCCCTCTTGGAAAAAACAGATGCAAAATAGGAGTTCAGAATCTCTGCCTTCTCAAGATCACTTTCGATCACTTCTCCATTCTCTCCCTGCAGACTTCCCAAAACCTCTTTGACTTTTCTTTTGCTGTTGACATATCCCCAAAACCCTTTTTTATTGTTTTTAGTCTCTCTTGCAAGCCTCAGTTCATTTTTAGCTTTAGCTTTTCTGATACTTGCCCTGCAGATTGTACTGATTTCATTATATTCCTCCTTAGATATGTATCCCTCCTTCCATTTCTTAAACATTTCTTTTTTCTTTTTTATCAAGTTTTTAAGTTCTAGGTTTATCCACCCTGGTCTCTTTAGATGTTTTCCATTCTTCCTTCTTTGAGGAATTGTTAATGATTGCGCTTCTAATATTGCATTTCTCAAAATATCCCATCCTTCTTGGACATTTCTATCCTTTAGTACATTTAACCATTTGATCCCTCCTAACCTCCTCCGGAGTCCATCAAAATCCGCCCTTCTGAAGTCCAACTTTGAAGTCTGAGTCCTCTCATGCTTCCCTTATTATCCAGAATTCAAGGATAACATGATCGCTGCCTCCCAATGCCCCAGAAACTCTGATATCTTCAACCATTTCCTCTCTGTTTGTAAGAATTAGATCAAGGATAGCCAATCCTCTTGTTTCCTCCACCACCTTTTGGTACATGAAATTGTCAGCGAGAGAGGATAAGAACTTATTAGACTTGTGACTTTTTCCTGAGCGAGATTCCCAACAAATGTCTGGGTAGTTAAAGTCTCCCATAATCACTATGTCATGCTTTCGTGAAAGTTTAGCCATCTGGTCTAGGAATAGGTCATCCATATCTTCTGTTTGTCCAGGGGGCCTGTAATAGACTCCTACAATGGTATCCTTTCTGTTGCTCTCTCCTTGAATTCTTACCCATACCGATTCTACTGAGCTTCCACTCTCTGAAACTTGAACCTCTGAGGAGACAATTTCTTTTTTAACATACAGCGCAACACCCCCTCCTCTTTTGTTAAGTCTGTTTCGCAGAAACAAGTTGTAGCCTTCAATGTTTGTGTTCCATTCATGTGTGTTATCCCACCAGGTTTCCGTAATACCTATGACATCATATTTATCAACCTGGGTCAGGATCTCCAGCTCCCCTTTTTTATTTCTCATGCTTTGGGCATTGGTGTAGAGGCATTTTAGTTTGTAATTGCTATCTATTGCGAGCTTGCCTCCTCTGTTTTCCTTACAAAATTTATGCGTTTGTTCATTGGTACTATTTCTGGGAGTAAGAATATTGCCTGGTTTGATTGACTGAGTATTTTTGCTTGACTTTTTGTTACCCTTCCCCTTTTGTTTTAGTTTAAAGCTCTCCTAATAACCGAAGCAAGGCTCTTCCCGAATACATTCTTTCCTGTCCCTGTAAGGTGCAACCCATCTCTTGCAAGGAGTCCGTCATATAGGTAGTTTTCTCCATGGTTCAGAAATCCAAATCCTTGCTGCCGGCACCACCGACGTAGCCACTTGTTCACCTCAAGAATCCTATCCCTTCTACTTTTATCGTGACCATCCACCGGAAGGATAGATGAAAAGACTACTTGTGCTCCCAGTTCCTTTACTTTTCTGCCAAGGTCTTCAAAGTCTCTGTAGATGTTTTCAAAGTGCTTTTTTGCCGTATCATTTGTGCCCACATGTATGAGTAATAATGGGTAGTAGTCTGTAGGTCTGAATAGCCTCGATATGCTATCAGTTACATCTTTGATCCGGGCCCCTGGGAGACTGCACACCTCTCGTGAGTTTCTGTCAGGTCTGCAGATAGTTGCCTCTGTTCCTCTTAAAAGTGAATCTCCCATGACCACTACTCTCCTCTTTTTCTTTGCATTACCATTTCTTCCTCTCCATTCCAGAGATTTCTCAGTGCCTATTGGAGTAATATTTGTGGACCTTGTCGTCGACTCTTCAGATGTGTTGTTCTCCTGACTGAGTATCTGGAACTGTTTGTTTAATTGCAAGGGTTCTGAATGTCTCCTGTTCTTCCTGCTCCTTTGGGTCACATGCTTCCATAACTCAGTTTCTGCAACTACAGAACGATGTTCTTCTATCCCTTCATTTTGAAGTGTTTCTTCCATGCTGTCGAGGAAGTTCTCTTCTTCTCTAATCTGCTTCAGTGTCTTGACTCTCTCTTCTAGACTTTTAACCCTTTCCTCCAGGAGAGCCACAAGCTTGCATTTGTGGCAGGTAAAATGTGGCATCTGTTGTGGTAGGGTCATAAACATGCCGCATACATTGCACGTGACAATACAGGTGTTCTCGCCTTCCATATTGCTTTTAGGGTAAGGATTTTAAAGATGTGATGCTAAGGTATGAATGATTTTTTTTTTGTTTTTATTCCACTGTACCTTTTTTTGGGGGGGGTTGTTGTTCTATTTAAGCCCTGCTGAGCAGAGTAACTCCTCCTCCCTGAGGGTGTGGCTAATTCCTATTGGTCCGCTGCTCTGATTGGTCTGAGAAAGCTTCTACCTCACGCCGTGTGCTCTGAGAAAAACTTCCTGTTTCTATCTCACGCCGTGTTCTCTGAGAAAAGCTCCTGCTTCCACTTCACCCAAGCTGGAACTGACTAACTCCTCCCACTTGAGCTTCTATTTAAGCCCTGCTGAGCAGAGTAACTCCTCCTCCCTGAGGGTGTGGCTAATTCCTATTGGTCCGCTGCTCTGATTGGTCTGAGAAAGCTTCTACCTCACGCCGTGTGCTCTAAGAAAAACTTCCTGTTTCTATCTCACGCCGTGTGCTCTGAGAAAAACTTTCTGTTTCTATCTCACGCCGTGTGCTCTGAGAAAAACTTCCTGTTTCTATCTCACGCCGTGTGCTCTGAGAAAAACTTCCTGTTTCTATCTCACGCCGTGTGCTCTGAGAAAAACTTCCTGTTTCTATCTCACGCCGTGTGCTCTGAGAAAAACTTCCTGTTTCTATCTCTCGCCGTGTGCTCTGAGAAAAGCTCCTGCTTTCACTTCACCCAAGCTGGAACTGACTAACTCCTCCCACTTGAGCTTCTATTTAAGCCCTGCTGAGCAGAGTAACTCCTCCTCTAAAACGATCCAGTGCTAAGGAATGGGTACATTCCTTAATCCAGATCTAGTAGATCCAGATTAAGAGAAGTACCCTATGTGTTTCCATGGGTGGTCTAGCACCTAATACCAATGGGTGATAGCCTCCCTGCTGTAGAAGCACCGGAGCACCCATTTGGAAATCCAGATCTACCCATAAGGGGTCTGCTTGTCACCTGAGGTGTTTGGGAGGGCAGGGGGTGCAATCTCCAAAGTGGCTTTGAAGTCATTGTGAAGTCTCTTCAAAGTCACTTCAAAGACTGTGCAAAACAGCTCCATTGAATTCTGTGCTGATCTTCGGAGTGAATTTCAAAGTTCACTCTGAAGATCTGCACAGACTTCAAAGTGATGTTGAAAAGACTTCGAAATGACTTCAAAAGTTAGGTTTTAGGGCTCCCTCCCCATGGGTACCCCCTCCCCCAACCTCCTCTAGACCCCATTGCCACAAAAGTGTGGAAACAGGCTCCCTTTAATTCAGATTTTCTGCCTGTAGACCCCAATGTAGAGTGGGGTCTACAGAAAATCCGGATTAAAGGCCAGAAAGTACCCATTTGATCCGTATTTCCCCAGCGGCAGTCGAAACAATCAGGTCCCAAATGGGTGCCCTGGTGGAAATGGATTCATCCAGCTCACACCCAAATGGGTCCTTAATGGGTGCAAAAATGGGTACTTTCTGACAATGGAATTACACCCTACGTTAGAGTGAACAGTCAATAGAATAGGTTGCCATGGGAGGTAGTGAGCTCTCCTTTGTTGGTAGTCTTCAAGCAGATGCTGGACCTACATCTGCCTGTGACGGTTTAGGAAATCTTGCATTGAGCAGGTGGAGGGTTTCTTGATGACCCTAGAGGTCCCTCCCAACTCTATAATTCAACGCTTCTATGAGTCTATGAGTCAAGAGAAAGTGATGCTTTTGCCTTTGTCTTCTGCTAGAGATGCCCAGAAACAATTGGTGGGCCACTGTGTGGGATGGGATGCTGGACCAGATAGGTTGTGGCCTGATCCAGCAGGGGTCCTCTTACATTGTTACCATATGTTTTAAGGTTCATTAACGGATAGACACACTCAAACATACTGAAATAGTATCTTACCCAGGTTCTTTACAGCAATAGGCTCCATTCTTGCATTTTCCAACATATCCTCTAGGACAATGGTTTTTACAGTATTTTTCCACACAGTCAACAACCTGATTGGAGCTGGACCTAGCTTTTCGTCCTAAAGACATAATGTAAAAATACTGAATTAATACTTTTCTAAGACAATAATATATTCATTTAGGAATATCATATATTTGATGATGTAACCATAATGAGATTCCATCCTGGCGCCTTTCTGCACTTTCTGTGACAGCTGAATTGTCACAGAGGTGCCTTTGGGGGAGTTTATTTATATTTCTAACCTCTTCTATACTCAAAATTTGTCAAAGTGGGTAATAATTAAATCACAAAAAAACAGATAAAATGTTAGCTAATATAGTGACAGTGCCACTAGAAATGTGCACAAATGGTTTTCTTTGCCTTTTTGCCTTTGATTCATAGCAAAACGAGTGTAAGAATATTAGTATTTGTTTGAATAGAAAAATGGTAATTTTGGGGGGATAGGATTCTATTTGATATGAATGTATTTGTATGAATTTGTGAGAATATCCTATCAGAATGCCTACATATCAGATACGTATCTGATGTATATCCAATATGTATCCAAATTTATCCAATACATATCCTTTAACATCTGCCCTGAATCTACTTTGAATCCACTCTCAAATCATGTCGAAAGCACTCTGAATCCATTGCAGATGTGGCTGGCACAGCAACTTTCCCACCTCCCCATTTCATGAATGTTCCGAAGCTTCGTACGAATGTTCCGCAACGTTCGTATTTGTACAAATGTCAGTGTATGAATGTTGTAACATTTGATTCATATACAAATCTCTGAATTTGTATGAATTTGTAGAAATAATGAATGTTACAAATAATTCGTGCATGTCCCTAACGCAATTGCAAAAGGATATGGTATTAAGAGACATGATTACATCTGGCAAGGACAGAGGAAGAAGAAGAAGAAGAAAAAGACAATGGCTAAAATAAATACATAAGAAAGGGAAAAAAAAGATAGTGGAATATCCCTGGAAGCTCTGAAAAAAACTACTAAGGACCACTGTCTGTTTGGTGAAGACCAGGGTCAAACACAAGGGACATGCTATATTTGGGCACCAGCAGAAATATAAAGTTCTCCTTAGTCGTTTTGTTTCACAGTCCCTGCAAATGATCCATAACCTCATTGGCGTAGAATTCAAGAAATTACCTACCTGGATTAGAAGAGAGGACTAAAGAAAGTGCAATAATAAAGAGAAGAGCACAGGTCTTAATAGAGACCGAGGTATTCATTTTGTGCCTGTGAAGACTAGCAAAAAGTGGCTGAAAGGAAGCCTTTTATGCTGCACTGAAGAACTAGAGGACACTTAGGTAACAAAAACCTAAGCAATGTGCACTTTTATACAAATGTAGCCAGAAAACAATCACAGGGCAGTACTCCAGGTTAGTATTTCAGACCACTAATTCTTTTTAATAGGAACATTTGGGTACATGGAATGACCAAGGAGGTCTATGAATAGCAGAATCATCAGTGGCTGCTAACGGGATTAACGCCAAACTTTCCCTTGTTAGATAATGCTTGACAAGTGGTTCACTACTATGGTACAATTAAGGCCTTTTCACATGAGGGATTTTACAACACATGGGGTGCTTCAGCACAGGGGCAAATAAGCAGGATCTCCGGCACTTGGATTTATTAAAACCGGCTCCACGGTAGATCCGGTTTTACTGGGTAGATCCGCATCTAAGAGATGCGGATCTATTCAACCCAGTGGCTGTGCCTCCACACACGTGGCGTTGGTCTTGATTAGAGGCGGGTGCTGTGCGGACAAACGGCACCTGTCTCTGATCCGGGACGGAGAGCACTCCCCCGGCTTGCCGCTATTGGCTCAGGGGAACTCGCCACCGCTGCTCACCCTCGCCCACCGCTGCTCACCCTCGCCCACCCTCGCTTCCCCAAAGCCCGCCCTAGCCCACCTTGGGGGGAGCGCCCCAATTCCCCTCCTTACCTCTTCGGCGTCTCCCCGAAACTGAAAGCAGGTGCTCAGGATGCAGCACGCCTGCGTCCTGCGTGCCGCCTGAGTGGCTGGGGCTGCGCCTGGCAGCCCCTACCCTCAGGAGCTGTTCTGCGCAGGCGCGCAGCTTTGACTTGCCCGCCGGCCAATCAGGCGGCACGCAGGATGCAGGTGCACTACATCCTGGGTGCCTGATTTCAGTTTTGGGGAGACTCTGAAGAGGTAAGGAGGGAATCCACCACGCTCCCCCCAGGGTGGGCTAGGGAGGGCTTTGTGGAAAAAGTGCTCTGAAACCGTCTCTGCTCGTTCACTGTGCTCCGAGCTGCCTCAGACAGATAGCATTCTCTGTGACAGCTCAGCCCCTCCCCCGGGCTGCTCCCATTTCCTCCTATGGAGCCAGTGTGGGCAGCCCAGGTGTCTTCATTTCCTAGGTTCCTGCTCACTCCCAAACCCTGGATCGGGCTCCGGGGACAGGCAGGAACCCCAGCCAACACCCACCCATCCCACCCCAGGGTCTTACATGCGTGTGAATGGGTCATACCTTTTCTTCTCGACCCGATTCGGCTAGAATAGGCCGGGCCATTCTGAGCATGTGCCAGCCGGTGCCCCCTCATTGGCTGGGCACTCGCCTGGCCTCAACTAGCCATCTGAGCATGTGTGCCAATCATGGCCATCTGAGCATGTGTGGAGGAGCCAATCATGTCAGGCCAGGGGAGGGCCTCTGCAGATCCAGATTGAGGTGGGTGCTGTGCTTCTGCACTGCACCCACCTCAAATCCAGATCTAAATCTGTCCTTCCATCATGTGTGCAGATGGAAGAGGTGGCAGTAAATCCGTATCTACTGGATATGGATCTCCTTACCACGGATTTCCAAAATACGGATCTAATATATCTGTATATCGGAGGTCCTGTATTGAAGTACCCTAAGATTTCTTCTCCGTCTAGGGAAATATTGTTGCCCAACATTCCTGATGTACGAACTCCAAGTTCACATCTGGCTTCTGTTTGTGCAAGATTGGGCTGGTTAAGGGAATCCACTTCCAATCTAACTTTGTTACTTTGGAACAAATAATTCTGACTAGGATACACCAATTTTGTACCGATTTTAAGCATTTTCAATTAACTTGTGACAATACGACATTGAAGCATTGATGATGACCTTTTACAACAGTCTGTTTCCTTGGGATAAAGGTGTGGAAGGGGCACACCTTTGTACCTTCTGAAAAATTGGTTTTTCTCTCTGCAAAAATGGAGTCTCTATTGTTTCCCTTTGGGCTTTCAAACTCTCTGCTTAAGCCCTAAACCTACACCATTTCATGTCCAATACTCATGCACACTTTACTGACGCAAGGCGACTTCCTGCCTTATGTACCAGGGCTGTCTGTATAATGCTGAGTCAATAATCACATCTGCTCAAGTGGTTCTGAGCATAGGTACCACAAGACCGGAACACGCAAAGTGCCGTGTACTGTACAAAGACGATAAGGAAATAAAACTTCCATAACCTCCTCAAAATGGATACAGCATGCAAAGACGGGAATATTAAGGGTAATGGAGCTTATAGATGAGCTCTCTTCTTGCATACCTATCAGATGCGTTATCACCCAGTCTTCTTCCATGCAGCAAACCCAGAAGCATGGGCTTTATCTAAAGTCCCAAGAAGTGGATTCTGTATGCATGATGACATAACTTCCTTTTTCGTTTCTATACACTACACCCCCTAAAGAACTTTTCTCATTTCAAAGAACATGTAGAAGATTATGGAGACGAAGGGTGTTTCCACACTGGCTCTTTAGACTCCATTAGGGATCCATTAGAAACCCATGCGGGGGGGGGGGGGTCCTAAAAGATCCTTCTGCCCAGGAGACCCCCTTAGGACTGGATGAGGGAGGCCTCTTCCGCACAACAGCCCCCAAATCCAGCCTTGATGGGGTCTTTTGGGCCCTAAATCTGGATTTCTGGAAGACCTAAAAAATTGGGTCTACAATCAGCCTAGAAACTGGATTGTAGACCCATATATCCACACACTTACCATGCAGATGGGGACATCTATGACGTTGTCGACAGTCATATCTTTAAATTCTTATCCAACATTTGAACATATAAATTCAAATGTAATGGATTTGAATAGGTTTTTATTGCATTTGGATTTTAAACATTTGAATTGAATCGAATGCAAAAAAAAAAAAAAACCAACCTATGCACACCCTTAAAATTCAGACCCAAACTCTACAGAGGAAGAGGGCTGGGAGACCATAGATGTAAAAAGACAATAATTATTTATAGAGACAGGACCTCCTCTATTAGGAAGTCGTCTTCCCTGTTTATCAGCTTCCATCCACAGTATTTAGGTAGGAAGGCATCTCCAAAGGGCCTCTCCTCTTGGATCTGCTGCTGCATCAAGTTAGCATATCAGTCGATCAGGAAGGATCCTCGGAAGGAATCACAGCTCATTGCACAAGGTCTGCATCAACATCAGCAGCTTTCAAGATGGCTTTGCCCCTGGAAGACATTGGCAAGGCAGCAACATGGGCTTCCTCTTCAACATTCTTCAGACTCTACTGTTTGGAGGCCTTGGAGGTTGGTAGGTCTTAAGGCATTTTCGCACTATACCCGTTCCATTTGGAACGGGTGTAGGACAGGATGCCTAAGACACTTCAGGACGCTTCCGGCGTGCCTGTGTGCAAATGCTCAAAGCATTCTGAAGTGCCTTAGCTGGCAAACGCCGGCAAGGGGCGGGGAGATGGCTGCCATGGCTCCCACAGCCAGCAAGGCAGGCAATCAGCTGATTGTCAGCCAGCGCCGGCGGGGGAAGGCGAGCCCGCGGCTGTCAGGGAGAGAGAAACATGAGCGAATGATGAATGCTTTGCATTGCAAGGTAAGAGGTTTATTAGTTTCCCCACCCAGGGGTTGAGCTTGGCTACATCCCAACGTATTCTGCTGGAGCCATTAGGGAATGGTTAGTTGTCCTCACCTCTGTGAAGTACCGTTCTTTAAGGGCACTTATTTCAAGTCCAAATTGGCCTATGTTTCAAGGTGTTTAGGTCCTTGTATATTAAATTAAAAACATTGAATCAGGGTTGTTAGCCATCTGTCAAGTAACAAACATGGGTGCAATGAACATGGATATCATGAAGCCTGGCTACTTCATTTTGCCCTTGTTGCAGCTTCCGGAATAATTGCAAGATTAATACCACATAAAATACATTATAGCAGTTGAAATGTGGGGCTACCAGAACATGGACAACGGTGTCTATGCACTCCCAGTCCTGGTCGTCATTTTTGGTACTCCAGTCAAGGCCTGTAACTGGTGTTTCCAGTCACAGAGGTCGCCTGAGTTTTCAGTGGCATTGATTTGATTGATGAGGCCAAGCAAAAGCTGTATGGAGTGATAATGAATCAAAGGAACAAGAAACCCTTGTCACGTCAACAATATCTTGTTTTTATTCCAATCAAAACAATTAGAAATCAGCTGTTACTCTATTAGACCGCAACATCTAGGCCTCTTGAACCTTGAAAGATCAGGCAAGGGGAAGTGTTTTTTACCCCGAGGGTCTTTGATCTATGGAATTGGCTGGCAGAAGAGATGGCAAGAACAACCAGACTAAATAGCTTTAAGAAAGGGTTAGACAAATTAATGGTGGACAGCAGTATCATTGTTTACTAGACTGGATGGTTAGGCACACCCTTCAAGCTCTGGAGACAGGCAGGATTCCTCTATAAGTCATTTTCAGGGAGACGAGAGCAGATGAAGGTTTTGCTTTTGTCTTCTGTTTGAGATGCCCAGAAGCATTCGGTGGGAGACTGTGCGAGACAGGACGCTGGACTAGCTGGGCTTGGCCCGATCCAGCTGGACTCTTCTTGTGTTCTTATCCGCCAATGTTGGGTGGTTTTAGTCTATAAAAAGAGGGAGAAACTCATAGTTATATAAGTTAGGGATTGTCTCTCTTTTTTGCATTTGTCAAAAAATTGCAAATACAGAGCCAGAGGCCAGGTGCAACTCTCCTTCCCTGAGAAAGTTCTCTACTCCAAATCTAACAGTAGAAGAAGGAACAGCAGACAGCGTCTAGAAATTTACTTTCTCCTACTGATGTTCATAAATATTCGTAACATTCAAAGTTTGGCCAAATTCAGACATTTGACTTTGAAGCAACTGTTCTCCCATTCAAAGATTGACATTCAAATTTGAATTGGCTATTCTGATGCATTCATATGAAACTTTGTATGTGATTCATAGGGGATTTGTATATGAGATTCATAGGCTATTTCTAGGCATTCCTATATAGGAGCCATACGCTATTCATATACAATCTTGTGGGACTGAACATTTCTATCAGACACAAATCCTTCCAGATTGGAAGGGGATCTATTTGAATGAGTACAAATTTTCTAGCATTCAATTCAATATAAATAAAATACCAAAAAATATGTATTTATGGGCATCTTTCTTCCATTGACAACTGGAATGAAGTCTGATCCACCCACATAAAGTGACACCACACTCACTGTTTTTGTCTTTATATTTAAAGCACTTCATTAATTATTTGAAATTGCCTGCTGCACATATCATATAATATCGGTTTCTCTCTCCTTTTGTGCTTTGTTATCAAAGACATTGGAAAATTAGGGTGAGAAGTACTGCAAATGATTTTAAAGAAGTAAATGATTGCCATATGTTGAAACATGCACTCAGGGAAGGAATATTTTAGAACCCCAAAATTCAAATGTAAACATTTGAATCGGATTTCGAATCTATTTGTTTGAATTATCCGGACATTCGGATGTGTACGGGTTCATACACGACGCGTACTTGAAGATCCCCATCTTTCCCGCAGCCATGCGCATATGTATGGATCAGTACGGGATGAAAACGGGTTGCATACGGGATAACTACAGGATGCATATGAACATGTACAGATGTGTACAGATGTGGGGAAGATGCGCACGGGCACATACAAATGCCGCCGACGAATGTGCAGATTCGAATCAAATTCAAACAGATCTGAATTTGGTAAATTCGAATCGAATCTTGTTAAATTTGAATTTAAAAGATTTGAATTGAACTGGATTTTCGGGTATTCGATTCAAATAGAATGTCAAAAAAAATTATGTATATCTCTGAAGATCGACAGGCAGACAGCAGGCAGGCAGACGGCAATAGCAACTTAACGTGTTATTGTACACTCTTCATAAACAGCCCTTAATCCCAGTGTGAAATGCCAGGGATATTTCAACAGAGTGGAAAAAATACAAGTCTTCAGGAGGCCATCATGAGGCCCAAATGACGAGCCCAGAAGGCTAAGTATTGACTCACTTTAAGAGCTAATTTTTGGCAAGACTGACATGTTCACCCATGAATGTGTTGCCATGCAGAACAGAACATAAGAACATAAGAGAAGCCTTGCTGGATCAGGCCACAGCCCATCTAGTCCAGCATCCTGTCGCACACAGTGGCCCACCAATTGCCCATGGGCATCTCAAGCAGAGACAAGGACAAACCTTCTCCTGCTCTCGAGTCCCAGCAGTTGGCCTTAGAAGCGCCCCAGTTCCCCCCCCCAGCCTGAAAGATGCACCTAGACATTCGTTCTAGTAGCCATTGGTACATCTGTCATCCATAAATTTGTCTAACCCTACCTTAAAGCCATCTAGACTAGATTTTTAGTCCCTTAACCCAAATGAGACCAATGCATTCACCTCCATCGTCTGGCCCAGCACCTCTGCCTTTTTCCGCCCTGGTTCTTTAGCACTGGCATGTTTAAGAAATGGAAGGAGGGGGACAGCGTAATTATCAGAAAGGCTCAAAGCTTAAAATGAATCGACCATTGCAAAAGAGGGTCAAAGCAATACACAGGGGGGGGGGGGATGCCAGAAGCAGAAGAAAAGTCAAAGTATCCATAGGACCTTTACAGGTTGGAAATGGCAAATTGGTCAAAAGTGCCATTGAGAAGAAAGAACTTCTGAACTCCTGTTTTGTATCTATTTACTCTCAAAAGGAAATGAAACATTAGCTGGCCTTCCTTGTGCTCTTGAAGGAATAAGAGAATCAAGGATCTGATTGGAGAAAGAAATGATGAGGGAACACTTAGCTAACTTAAATGTATTCGAATCTCCAGGCCCAGATGAATTGCATTTGTCCACTGGGCCAATCAAAATCTGCCATAGTTGCAACCTTTTTTCTATTGGATGATAGTTTTCCTACCTTTTGTTCTAAACCCAAGGGAGTGGAGTGACCACTGCTCATCCAGAACTGGCAGAAGCATTGTCCCTGGGCAGACCTCATCTAAAGTACTGTGTCCAGTTCTGGGTATCCCAATTTTTAAAAAGACATTGACAAGGGAGGGCTACCAAACTGGTGGATAGTCTGCAAACCATGTCCTACGAGAAATGGTTGAAGGATTTGGGAATCTTTAACCTGCAGAAGAGAAGACTGAGAGAAGACGTGATTGCAGTCTTCAATTTTCTGAAGGGCTGTCACAGTGCAGAGCAATTGTGTCCTTATTCTTACTTACACGAGATGGGAGAACTAGAAAAAATGGTCTGAAACTTTGAGGAAGTCAATACAGATTAGGGGTGTTTTTCCATCAGGCTCCTTTAATCCAGATCTAAAAAGATCCAGTTCTAAGGAATGGGTACATTCCTTAATCCAGATCTAGTAGATCCAGATTAAGAGAAGTACCCAATGTGTTTCCATGGGTGGTATAGCACCTAATAGCAATGGGTGCTAGCCTCCCTGCCATAGAAGCACCGAAGCACCCATTTGGTAATCCGGATCTACCCATAAGGGGTCTGCTTGTCACCTGAGGTGTTTGGGAGGGCAGGGGGTGCAATCTCCAAAGTGGCTTTGAAGTCATTGTGAAGTCTCTTCAAAGTCACTTCAAAGACTGTGCAAAACAGCTCCATTGAATTCTGTGCTGATCTTCGGAGTGAATTTCAAAGTTCACTCTGAAGATCTGCACAGACTTCAAAGTGATGTTGAAAAGACTTCAAAATGACTTCAAAAGTTAGGTTTTAGGGCTCCCTCCCCATGGGTACCCCCTCCCCCAACCTCCTCTAGACCCCATTACCACAAAAGTGTGGAAACAGGCTCCCTTTAATTCAGATTTTCTGCCTGTAGACCCCATTGTAGAGTGGGGTCTACAGAAAATCCGGATTAATGGCCAGAAAGTACCCATTTGATCCATATTTCCCCAGCGGCAGTCAAAACAATCAGGTCCCAAATGGGTGCCCTGGTGGATATGGATTCATCCAGCTCACACCCAAATGGGTCCTTAATGGCTCCAGAAATGGGTACTTTCTGACAATGGAAAAACATCCTAGATTAGAGTGATTAGTCAATAGAATAGGTTGCCATGGGAGGTATTGAGCTCTCCTTTGTTGGTAGTCTTCAAGCAGATGCTGGACCTACATCTGCCTGGGATGGTTTAGGAAATCTTGCATTGAGCAGGTGGAGGGGGCGCTTGATGACCCTAGAGGTCCCTCCCAACTCTATAATTCAACGCTTCTATGAGTCTATGAGTCAAGAGAAAGTGAAGCTTTTTCCTTTGTCTTCTGCTAGAGATGCCCAGAAGCAATTGGTGGGCCACTGTGTGGGATGGGATGCTGGACCAGATAGGTTGTGGCCTGATCCAGCAGGGGTCCTCTTACATTGTTACCATATGTTTTAAGGTTCATTAATGGATAGACACACTCAAACATACTGAAATAGTATCTTACCCAGGTTCTTTACAGCAATAGAGACCATTCCTGCATTTTCCAACATATCCTCTAGGACAATGGTTTTTACAGTATTTTTCCACACAGTCAACAACCTTATTGGACCTGGACCTAGCTCTTCGTCCTAAAAACATAATGTAAAAACACTGAATTAATACTTTTCTAAGACAATAATATATTCATTTAGGAATATCATATATTTGATGATGTAACCATAATGAGATTCCATCCTGGCGCCTTTCTGCACTTTCTGTGACAGGTGAATTGTCACAGAGGTGCCTTTGGGGGAATTTGTTTATTTATATTTCTAACCTCTTCTATACTCAAAATTTGTCAAAGTGGGTAACAATAAAATCACTAGAAAAACAGATAAAATGTTAGCTAATATAGTGACAGTGCCACTAGAAATGTGCACAAATGGTTTTCTTTGCCTTTTTGCCTTTGATTCATATCAAATTGAGTGTAAGAATATTAGTATTTGTTTGAATAGAAAGATAGTAATTTTTTTGGGTAGGATTCTATTTGATATGAATGTATTTGTATGAATTTGTGAGAAGATCCGATCAGAATGCCTACATATCTGATACGTATCTGATGTATATCCAATATGTATCCAAATGTATACAATACATATCCTTTAACATCTACCCTAAATCTACATTGAATCCACTCTCAATCCATGTCGAAAGCACTCTGAATCCATTGCAGATGTGACTGGCACAGCAATTTTCCCACCTCCCCATTTCATGAACGTTCCGAAGCTTCGTATGAATGTTACGCAACGTTCGTATTTGCACAAATGTCAATGTATGAATGTTGTAACATTTGATTCATATACAAATCTCTGAATTTGTATGAATTTGTAGAAATAATAAATGTTACAAATAATTCGTGCATGTCCCTACCACAATTGCAAAAGGATATGGTATTAAGAGAAATGATTAAATCTGGCAAGGATAAAGGAAGAAGAAAAAGGAAAGGACAATGGCTATAATGAATAAGTAAGAAAGGTTAATAAATTAGTGGAATATCCCTGGAAGCTCTGAGAAAACCTACTAAGGACCACTGTCTGTTGGGTGACCACCAGGGTCAAACCCAAGCGACATGCTATATTTGGGCACCATCAGAAATATAAACTTCCCTTTAGTCGTTTTGTTTCACAGTCCCTGCAAATGAACCATAACCTCATTGGTGTAGAATTCAAGAAATTACCTACCTGGACCACAACAGAGGACCAAAGAAAGTGCAATAATAAAGAGAACAGCACAGGTCTTAATAGAGACCGAGGTATTCATTTTGTGCCTGAGAAAGATAAAGACTAACAAAAAGTGGCTGAAAGGAAGCCTTTTATGCTGCACTGAAGAACTAGAGGACATTTAGGTAACAAAAACCTAGAAATGTGCACTTTGATACAAATGCAGGAAGAAAAAAATCACAGGGCAGTACTCCAGGTTAGTATTTCAGACCACTAATTCTTTTTAATAGGAACATTTGGGTACATGGAATGACCAAGGAGGTCTATGAATAGCAGAATCACCAGTGGCTGCTAATAGGATTAATGCCAAACTTTCCCTTGTTAGATAATGCTTGACAATTAGTTCACTACTATGGTACAATTAAGGCCTTTTCACATGAGGGATTTTAAACACATGGGGTGCTTCCGCACAGGGGCAAATAAAGCAGGATCTCCGGCACCCGGATTTATTAAAACCGGCTCCCACAGGCTTCCTCACAGGCTTCTGGGGTGAGGATGAGCCACTGCGGCGAGGCCCCCTGGCTCGGCAGGCTTGGCTCACACCCAAATGGGTCCAATTGTGGCAAGCTGGGGGAGGGCCCTGGTTTAGCATACTTGCAGATTCACAGCACAAAACCACTAGATATATGGTGTGCTAAAAACACCCATTAAGCACTCATTAAGTCCGGATAGGTGCGGACGCACCTACCGGAAGTGTGCTTATTTCCCCCCGCTAATGCGGACGCTCCGGCAGCAAACCAGTTGTGCCACCGAAATCCGCATTAAAAACAGGCTCCCTGTGTGGACACCCGTCGCCGGAAGTGTCCTACTTAGTGAGCCGTGTGCGGAGGTGCACGTTGGAATGTGTGCTTAATGGGTGTTAAAGGCCCTGTACTGAAGCACCCATGGAGAGCACATTGCGATGCAGCATTCACTCCTACGGGGTGGCCAGATCTGTTCCAGGCCACTCCAACGTGCCCCAATGCGCTCTCCACGCATTTGAGTTTCAGAGCACTAAGAAGTGCTCTGAAACCGTCTCTGCTCGTTCGCTGTGCTCCGAGCTTCCTCAGACAGATAGCATTCTTTGTGACAGCTCAGCCCCTCCCCCGGGCTGCTCCCATTTCCTCCTATGGAGCCAGTGTGGGCAGCCCAGGTGTCTTCTTTCCCTAGGTTCCTGCTCACTCCCAAACCCTGGATCGGGCTCCAGGGACAGGCAGGGACCCCAGCCAACACCCACCCAACCCAACCCAGGGTCTTGCATGCATGTGAATGGGTCTTACCTTTTCTTCCCGACCCGATTCTGCTAGAACAGGCTGGGCCATTCTGAGCATGTACCAGCGGGTGCCCCCTCATTGGCTGGGCACCCACCTGGCCTCAACTAGCCATCTGAGCATGTGTGCCAATCATGGCCATATGAGCATGTGCAGAGGAGCCAATCATGGCAGGCCAGGGGAGGGCCTCTGCAGATCCAGATTGAGGTGAGTGCTGTGCTTTCGCACTGCACCCACCTCAAATCCGGATCTAAATCTGTCCTTCCATCATGTGTACAGATGGAAGGGGTGGTAGTAGATCCGCATCTACTGGATACAGATATACTTACTACAGATTTCCAAAATACGGATCTAATAGATCTGTACTTCGGAGGTCCAGTGTGGAGGCACCCTAAGATTTCTACTCTGTCTAGGGAAATATTGTTGCCAGACATTCCTGATGTACAAACTCCAAGTTCACACCTGGCTTCTGCTTGTGCAAGATTGGGCTAGTAAAGAGAATCCACTTCCATTCTATCTTTGTTACTTTGGGACAAATAATTCTTACTAGGATACCCCAACTTTCTCCAGATTTTAAGCATTTTCAATTAACTTCTGACAATATGACATTGTAGCATTGATGATGGCTCTTTTGCGACAGTCTGTTTCCTTGGGATAAAGGTGGGGAGGGGGCACACCTTTGTACCTTCTGAAAAATTGGTTTTTCTCTCTGCAAAAATGGAGTCTCTATTGTTTCCCTTTGGGCTTTCAAACTCTCTGCTTAAGCCCTAAACCTACACCATTTCATGTCCAATAGTTATGCACACTTTCCTGCTGCAAGGCGACTTCCTGCCTTATGTACCAGGGCTGTCTGTATAATGCTGAGTCAATAATCACATCTGCTCAAGTGGTTCTGAGCATAGGTACCACAAGACCGGAACACGCAAAGTGCCGTGTACTGTACAAAGACGATAAGGAAATAAAACTTCCATAACCTCCTTAAAATGGATACAGCATGCAAAGACGGGAATATGAAGGGTAATAGAGCTTATAGATGAGCTCTCTTCTTGCACCCCCTGAAGAGCGTTTCTCATTTTCAAAGTACATGTAGAAGATTATGGAGACGAAGGGACCCATTAGAAACCCATGCAGGGGGGGGGGGTCCTAAAAGATCCTTCTGCCCAGGAGACCCCATTAGGACTGGATGAGGGAGGACTCTTCCGCACAACAGCCCCCAAATCCAGCCCTGATGGGGTCTTCTGGGCCCTAAATCTTTATTTCTGGAAGACCTAAAAAATTGGGTCTACAAACAGCCTTGAAACCAGAGGGATTTTCGCACTGCAACGCGTTCCAAACGGAACGCGTGCAGGCGGGCAACTTAAGACAGTTCCGGGCGCTTTTACCGTTCACACACAGGCGCGCCGGAACACGTTCCGGCGCGCCTGTGTGTGAACGGTAAAAGCGCCCGGAACTGTCTTGGCCCGGCAAAGGCCGGCCAGGGGCGGGGATTTGGCTGCAGCGCTGCCGCCCATTGGGTGAGAGCACCCAAGGGGCGGGCAGCGCTGTCAAGCCACCTGCCCCGTGCTTCGTGCCAGCTCTACGGGCCCGGATCGGGCCCGCGAGACCTGGCACGAAGATGCCCAGGCACCCGGGCACCCATCATGGGGCCCGGGGCAAGGCCCCTATGGGGCAGGACCCCTTTGAAGATCAGAGCCCCTGGCTCTGATCTCCAAGGGCTCGCCCCGCGCCCCGATGTCGCCCATCTACGGGCTGCAGGCGCCTGGATCTAGGCGCCTCCAGCCCGCAGATCAGCCACCCCCCCCCAGTCCCCAAAACCCCCACCCCCAACCACCCTCCGGCCCGGATCGGGCCCATCTTCGCTCTGTGGGTGCCTACATCCAGACACCCACAGAGCGAAGATGTTTCCCCCCCCTCCCCACCCCCTCCCACCCCTAAATAATGAATATTCAATAACATTTATGAGCTAAGGGTTACATTTGGAATACAATTCTTAACTGTAATTTAACTAATTCACTTCTGACACTCGCTTCCAGGTAATTCTTAACCTCCCTCCATTTGTTTTTACACCTTCTTATTTTTACTAAATCATTTTCAAAATTTTCCCGACATTCTCGAACCTCTACTGCAATCAAGGCTATTATATATTCATACAGTTTCTGTATTTCCCATTTAGTTGCATCCTTCCATCCATTTACTACTACCAATTGAGCCGTCCTAAGTATGGAACAAACTACTTCCCTAGTCTCTTTTGGCTTTATATTCTCCAAATCCAATTGAAATATTACTATCCTTTCATTTAAATTAATATTAAGTGCATATATATTATTAATCATGTTTTCTACTTCCTTCCAAAACACCTGAACTCTCTGACAATGCCAAATCATATGTAAAAATATTCCTCTTTCTTGACATCCATGCCAGCATTCTTCGGTTACATTTGGAAAGAAGTGCGACAATTGTATTGGTGTTCTGTACCATTTATGTATTATTTTCATTCTTGTTTCCCATATTCGTCCATATTTTATTTTTTCCATTCTCTGTATTTCCTTTTTGACTTCTTCTCTGTTTATTCTTATATCATCGTTCCATATTCCTCTTATTTCTTCATATATTTCCTCTCCCACTGTCATTAACCCCTTATATATAATTCCTGCAATACCTTTTTCACTCTTCCTCACTTTTCTTATTATTTTATCAAATACTTCATCTTCCTTATTAACTATCTCTCTAATTCTTACTTGATCTATATAAGTCATTATTCCCCTCGCTTGCAGCCAGCTTCCTCCCAATAGTTGTTCTAATTCCCTTAAATTTTTGGGATTACGTCCCGTATCATATAAATCTTCAATTACTTTTATTCCTCTCCTATATAATCTATTTAATGCCCATTGTAAACCATCCTCAGCTCCCACATTTATTTTCCAGATTGTAGCTAATTTCCCTTCCTCCTGTGCAATTTTTCTTTTCCTTTTACTCCATATTTTCATTGTGCCCAAATTTTTTTTACTCCAATTCCTTTGTTCTCTTGGTAACCAATTTCTATATTTTAATTCCTTTCCTTCTATATTGTTTATTTTTTTTCTAATTTAGCCCATTTAGACTCTCCATATTGTAATTCTAATAATCTTTGTATCTGAAAAGCATCATGGTAGCCCTCTATACTAGGTATTCCCCATCCACCTTCCTGCTTTATTGTCGTCAACCACTTATATCTCAATCTCGGTCTTTTCTCATCTGCCACCCATACTTTAATTCTTCTATCCCAATTTTTTAACATCTTCTCTGATACTGCTATAGGGAGTGTCTGAAACAAATAAAATAACTTGGGCGTTATAAATATCTTTAACACTCTTATTTTATCTAACCTGCTCAAAAATTTTACATTCCATTTTTTCAATAATTTTTCAATCTGTTTCCAAATTCTTTTATAATTTCCTTCCATTATTTTACAGGGGTCCCTATATATCCATACCCCTAAATACTTTATTTTTTTAACTCCTAGCTTCAATCCGGTCCTTTTCCTTATTTCCAATTGCTCTCTCGGTGGTGTATTCCAAAATAATATTTCTGATTTCTGTATATTCACAAACAGCCCCGACTGCCTCCTGAAGTTCTCCAATGTCGGTATTATCACTTCTATCATTTTCTGAGGTTCTTCAGTTATAATCATTGCATCATCTGCAAACAAATTCAACTTTACTTCTTCCCTTCCTATCCTAAATCCTTTCCATTGCACATTATCTCTAATATTGTTTGCCAATACTTCTATTGCCAAACCAAATAACCCAGGAGAGAGTGGACATCCCTGCTTAGTTCCATTTTTTATACTTAATCTTGTCCAATAGGGGGGCTAGGTGGGCTGCGTCTTGCGCGATCCCACAATGCCACCCTCAGTTGGACGCTGGACGGCCACGAGGTAAGTGATTCCTCGCGCGCGCATCCTCCCAGGGCCCTGGGGGAGGGGGGGAAACATCTTCGCGGGGAAGGAGCCACGTCCCGGCGGCCGTCGGAGGCGACAGACGGGACGCACCGAATCGGGGTTCCCCTGTCCCATCTGCCAGGGTCACTGACCCTGGCAGACGGGAAAGGGGAACCCCGATTCGGTGGGTCCCGTCTACCGGCTTCGCCGCGCCGGCGCAATCGCCGGCCCGGCAAGTCGGGCTGTGGGGGCGTGCCGACGGCTGTCAGGGAGAGAAGCGTCCGTGTTCGAACAGATGCAGAGCACTTTAAAGTGCTCTGCATCCGGAACACGTGGAGGACAGCTCCGGACACGCCGGGACGGAAACCCGGCCGCAGCAATGCGTATGCTGCGTCCGGAGCTGTCCTCCACGCATTCGGGAAAGGCCAATGCGAAAAGGCCTCAGATTGTAGACCCATGCAGCCTTGAAACCAGATTGTAGACCCATGCATCCGCACACTTACCATGCAGATGGGGTCTTCTATGATGTTTTCGACATTCATATCTTTAAATTCTTATCCAACATTTGAACATATAAATTCAAATGTAATGGATTTGAATAGGTTTTTGTTGCATTTGGATTTTAAACATTTGAATTGAATCGAATGCAAAAAAAAAAATTGTGCACACCCTTAAAATTCAGCAGTGGAGCCTCCAGCTCCACAAAGCAATAATGGCTGGAAAAGTGGCAATATATGCCAAGGCCAGACTACAGGGCAGGTGCTGTGCCCTAATGAGTCACTGCTACACCCAGGCCCTTTTGCACCACAAATGGTTGTGAACACAAGCAATCTTCAAAATGCTGGTCATGAAGCCAATATTTTCATATCTTCAGAGGAAGTAGTTATGGCCAAAATTATAGCTTCTAGGACAACGTCTGGGTTGATGTTTCCAGACCCAAACTCTACAGAGGAAGAGGGCTGGGAGACCATAGATGTAAAAAGACAATATTTATAGAGACAGGACCTCCTCTCTTAGGAAGTCATCTTCCATGTTTATAAGCTTCCATTCACAGTATTTAGGTAAGAAGGCATCTCCAAAGGGCCTCTCCTCTTGGATCTGCTGCTGCATCAAGTTAGCATATCAGTCGATCAGGAAGGATCCTCGGAAGGAATCACAGCTCATTGCACAAGGTCTGCATCAACATCAGCAGCTTTCAAGATGGCGGTGCCCCTGGAAGACATCTGCAGGGTGGCAACATGGGCTTCCTCTTCAACATTCTTCAGACTCTACTATTTGGAGGCCTTGGAGGTTGGTAGGTCTTAGTTTGGCACAAACATGCTGATGAATGCTTTGCATTGCAAAGTAAGAGGTTTAATTAGTTTCCCCACCCTGGGGTTGAGCTTGGCTACATCCCAACGTATTCTTCTGGAGCCATTAGGGAATGCTTAGTTGTCCTCACCTCTGTGAAGTACCGTTCTTTAAGGGCACTTATTTCAAGTCCAAATTGGCCTATGGTCTCAAGTTGTTTAGGTCCTTGTATATTAAATTAAAAACATTGAATCAGGGTTGTTAGCCATCTGTCAAGTAACAAACATGGGTGCAATGAACATGGATATCATGAAGCCTGGCTACTTCATTTTGCCCTTGTTGCAGCTTCCGGAATAATTGCAAGATTAATACCACATAAAATACATTATAGCAGTTGAAATGTGGGGCTACCAGAACATGGACAACAGTGTCTATGCACTCCCTGTTCGGGTAGTCATTTTTGGTACTTCAGTCAATGCTCGTAATTGGTGTTTCCAGTCACTGAGGTCGTCTGAGTTTTCAGTGGCATTGATTTGATTGATGAGGCCAAGCAAAAGCTGTATGGACTGATAATGAATCAAAGGAACAAGAAACCCTTGTCACATCAACAATATCTTGTTTTTATTCCAATCAAAACAATTAGAAGTCAGTCGTTACACGATTAGACTGCAACATCTAGGCCTCTTGAACCTTGAAAATCAGGCAAGAGGAAGTGCTGTTTTTTATCCAGAGGGTATTTGGTCTATGGAATTTGCTGGAAGAAGAGATGGCAAGAGCAACCAGCCTAGATGGGTTTAAGAAAGAGTTAGACAAATTAATGGTGGAGAGGAGTATCAATGTATACTAGACTGGATGCCTAGGGACATCGTCCAGGCAGGATGCCTTTAAAAGTCATTTTCAGGGAGACGAGAGCAGATGAAGGTTTTGCTTTTGTCTTCTGTTTGAGATGCCCAGAAGCAGTTGGTGGGAGACTCTGTGAGACAGGACGCTGGACTAGCTGGGCTTGGCCTGATCCAGCTGGACTCTTCTTGTGTTCTTATCCGCCAATGTTGGGTGGTTTTAGTCTATAAAAAGAGGGGGAAAACTCATAGTTATATAAGTTTGGGATTTTTTTCTCTCTTTTTTGCATTTCTCAAAGGTCCGGTGCAACTCTCCTTCCTGAGAAAGTTCTCTACTCCAAATCTAACAGTAGAAGAAGGAACAGCAGACAGCGTCTAGAAATTAACTTTCTCCTATGGATGTTCATAAATACATGTAACATTCAAAATTTGGCCAAATTCAGACATTTCACTTTGAAGCAACTGTTGTCTCATTCAAATTTGAATTGGCTGTTTTGATACATTCCTATGAATCCTATGGGATTCATATGGGATTTGTATATGGGATTCATATGCTATTTCTATGCATTCCTATACAGGAGCCGTATGCTATTCATATACATGCCTGTGGGACTGAACATTTCTATCAAACTCGAATCCTTCCACATTTGAAGGGGATCTATTCGAATGTGTACAAATTTTCTAGCATTCAAATAAAATACCAAAAAAAAATATTTTGTGGACATCTTTCTTCCATTGACAAGTGGAATGAAGTCTGATCCACCCACCACTGGGACCGTCAGTGATTGGCACCAGTGCTGCCAGCCTCAGAATTGAGCTGCACATGATCAGGTAGGTCGGAGGGATTCTCGGAGGGGTGGGGGTGAAAGTAGGAGTGGGGGGTGCCTTACCCTTGGCTGGCAGCGCCGGCGCCAATCGCTGACGGTTCCAGCAGCCCAGGACTACATTTCCCAGCATCCCTGGGGTGCTGGGACCGGCAGGGCCATGGCGCACGCATGCGCAATTGGCGCCGGCGCTCCCAGCCTCAGAATTGAGCTGCACACGATCAGGTACGTCGGTCGGACTCTCGGTGGGGTGGGGTTGAAAGTAGGAGTAGGGGGTGCCTTACCCTTGCCAGAGAACCGAGGATCGTCGGTTCTCTGACACAGGGAAGGCAGAGAACCTGGCTGCCAGACTCACCCACCTGACAGAGTGGCACAGCATGCGCTCTCCCTGTTTCACAACTGGGCATGCGCCGGCAATCCGGCTTTTCCCCCTCCGGTGCGGAAACGTTAGTTTCCAAACCGTTTTCAGGGGGAAAGCCAGATGTAAGACCTGATTTTTTCAGGCCTTACATCTGGGTAGGATTTCGGCGGCAAAAACGGTTTAAACAACCGTTTTTGCCTGCCGATATGCGGACGGGGTTTCCTCAAAGGGGTCCGAATTCCGTCCCCTATGTGGAAGCCAGGTCTAAATTGATTCCACATCTGGCTCTAAATCCGTTTTTAGAGCCTGTGCGGAAAGGCCCGTTGTCTTTATATTTAAAACACTTTATTAATTCTTTTAAATTACCTGCTGCACATATCATATAATATTGGTTTCTCTCTCCTTTTCTGCTTTGTTATCAAACACTTTGGAAAATTAGGGTGAGAAGTAGTGCAAATGATTTTAAAGAAATAAATGATTGCCCTATGTTGAAACGTGCACTAAGGGAAGGAATATTTTAGAACCAAAAATAGAGGCACAAACAGGAATTGGATCATTTAGGATTTTTAGTTCCTTAACCGAAATGAGACCAATGAGACCATCATCTGGCCCAGCACCTCTGCCATTTTTCCACCCAGGTTCTTTAGCACTGAAATGGCATGTTTAAGAAATAGAAGGAGGGGGACATATCTAGAGAAGAATATAATGGAATCTGCCAAAACTGCAGCATAATTATCAGAAAAGCTCAAAGCTCAAAATTAATTGACCATTGCAAAAGAGGGTAAAAGCAATACAAGGGGGGGGGGTGAGGGATGCCAGAAGCAAAAGAAAAGTCAAAGTATCCATAGGACCTTTATAGGTTGGGAATGGCAAATTGGTCAAAAGTGCCATTCAGAAGAAAGAACTTCTCAACTCCTGTCTTGTATCTATTTACTCTCAAAAGGAAAACATTAGCTGGCCTTCCTTGTGCTCTTGAAGGAATAAGAGAATCAAGGATCTGAGTAGACAAAGAAATGATGAGGGAACACTTAGCTAACTTAAATGTATTCAAATCTCCAAGCCCAGATGAATTGCATTTGGCCACTGGGCCAATCAAAATCTGTCACAGTTGCAACCTTTTTTCTATTGGTTGATAGTTTTCCTGCCGTTTGATCTAAACCCAAGGGAGTGGAGTGACCACTGCTTATCCTGAACTGGCAGAGGCATTGTCCCTGCTCAAACCTCATCTAGAGTACTGTGTCCAGTTCTGGGCATACCAATTTTTAAAAAGACATTGACAAAGGAGAGCTACCAAACCGGTGGGTAGTCTGCAAACCATGCCCTAAGAGGAATGGTTGAAGGATCTGGGAATCTTTATCTTGCAGAAGAGAAGACTGAGAGAAGACATGATAGCAGTCTTCAATTTTCTGAAGGGCTGTCACAGTGCAGAGCGATTGTGTCCTTATTCTTACTTACACGATATGGGAGAACTAGAAAAAAGGGTCTGAAACTTCGAGGAAGTCAATACAGATTAGATTAGGGTGATCAGTCAATGGAATAGGTTGCCAGGGGAGGTAGTGAGCTCTCCTTTGTTGGTCGTCTTCAAGCAGATGCTGGACCTACATCTGCCTGGGATGAGGCATTTCCGCACTGAACGCGTTCAGGCGGAAAGCTTAAGACAGCTCCGGGCGCTTTCCCCGTTCACACACAGACGCGCCAGAACGCGTGTAAACGCGTTCCGGAGCGTCTGTGTGCGAATGCTCAAAGCGCCGGGAGCTGTCTTAGCCGGCAAATGCCGGCCAGGGGCGCGGAGACAGCCGCGGAGGCAGATCGACAATCAGCTGATTGTCAAACAGCTGATTGTCGAAGCCGCGCTGGCGTCGGAGGCGAGCCCGCAGCTGTTCGGGAGACAGAAGCAGGCGCGAACGCTTCTCCTCCCGAACGCCTGCGGGCGGCTCGTCCGCGTTGGAACGCATGTAGAGCACTTTAAAGTGCTCTACATTTCGAACGCGGAAAAGACAGCTGCGGACACGTCGGAGCGCAAGCCGCGCTCGGGCAATGCGGATGACGTGTCCGCAGCTGTCTTTTTCGCGTTCCGTTCAGCCCCGTGCGAAAACGTCTATGGTTTAGGAAATCTTGCATTGAGCAGGTGGAGGGGGTGCTTGATGACCCTAGAGATCCCTTCCAACTCTGTAATTCAATGTTTCTATGAGTCTATGAGTCAAGAGAAAGTGAAGCTTTTGCCTTTGTCTTCTGCTAGAGATGCCCAGAAGCAATTGGTGGGTGACTGTGTGGGACAGGATGCTGGACCAGATAGGTTGTGGCCTGATCCAGCTGGGGTCCTCTTACATTGTGACGATATGTTTTAAGGTTCATTAATGGATAGACACACTCTAAATGTGTTTCATTGACACAACAAACATACTGAAATAGTATCTTACCCAGGTTCTTTACAACAATAGGCGCCATTCTTGCATTTTCCAACAAATCCTCTAGGACAATGGTTTTTACAGTATTTTTCCACACAGTCAACAACCTTATAGAACCTAAAATTTCGTCCTAAAAACATAATGTAAAAATACTGAATTAATACTTTTCTAAGACAATAATATATTCATTTAGGAATTTCATGTTTTTGATGATGTAACCACAGTGAGATTCCATCCTGGGGCCTTTCTGCACTTTCTGTGACGGCTGAATTTTGGTCAGCCCTATATAAAAGATTACAAAGGCTAGATGTGATTAGAACACAACAAATCTTGACCACATAAAAGGGTTATTTTAAACAAGGTTCCTCTTTTCTCGGACAAACAGAAGAAATGACTCAGCATTGCAAATTTTCCAACCAAAGCATCTTTAGTATTAGTGGATTAAAACTATATTAATAGCTGTATTAAAAATGGCAGTGCTCTTGCCATCCCAAATTAAACCCAATCCGTTTCCTTTTTCCACAACAGACAGTTCAGGGATGGGGAATGGTCCCAAAAATTACTGCAATCAAAGCTTGTTTCTCCCTTTCTTGAAGTTACAGAATATGAGCAGGAATATATATCACATAGCCAGCAGACCTTCTGTCAAAATCAAAGTTTCATCAGAAAACTCATAAACTTGCAAAACATTGAATCACAGTTTCAGTATCAGCCCGCAGACTTTCAAAATACCTTGTGTTATGCCTCTTGTATTTTCCCCTTTACTACAGTTCCTCTTTCTGATTAGAATATTGCTGCCTGCAATTGTTTTGTGCTCCACCTGCATGTTTCATAAGCTAGTAGGTACAGTGGTACCTTGACATATGAGTTTAATTCGTTCTGTAACCTTGCTCGTATGTCAAATTGCTCCTATCTCAAAGCAATTTTCCCCATTGAAATTAATTGAAATGCCATTAATCCGTTCCAGCTCCCAAAACACCCCCTCATCCCTTCTTCCCTCTTTCTATGCGCGCCTGTTCCACATTTCCCTTGAACCCAGGCAGCTGACAGGACCCAAAGGAGGGCAAGGGGAAGGGGAAGCGCCCTCTACCTCTCGCCTGTAGGGCCCCGGGAGACCTCGGCGCAGGTTTGAGGAAGCGGCCGTGGCAGCTGCGATGGGGCGGGCTGGATGCTGGCGGCTGAAGCCGAGGCCGGGCCCCTCGAGCGCTTGAGGATGAGAGACGGAAGGGGAAGGGGGAGAGATGGAAGGGAAAACAGACACAGGGCGGCATCCCAAGGCGAGCGACGAGCGGTGGAGGGAGCGGGCATGCGCGCACTTGAGGATGAGAGATGGAAGGGGAAGGGGGAGAGACGGATTCCTCGTATCTCAAATCTTGCTCTCATCTCAAAGCAAAATATCACTCACTCGGTGGCTCGTATCTCAAAAAACTCGTATGTTGGGGCACTCGTATGTCGAGGTATGTAGCTGATTACAAATTCTTTTGTATATGTCTATGACAGATGGAATCCTTTAGGCTTTTCTTTCTCAGAGTCATCCTGTCTGTACCTAGACAACCATTCTAGTAGCCATAGATAGACCTGTCCTCCAAAGCTCTCTGCCAAATCTTTACCTCTTGGATGCAATACGTCTAACTCCATATGTACCTTTTCTTCCACTGAGGGAGTATTACAACTGTCAACTCTCAGATGGACTGCATAAGATGTAAACAAAGAACACCTGGGGGGGGGGGCTTCACACTCCTCTTCCCATCCCGTGGACAGCAAAGGAGCATAATCACCTAACGTTGACTATTTGAATGTCACAGGATTTCAATTTGATATGAATGCTCAATATGAATTCTATATGGAAGTTCAACACAAATCCCATACGAATCTGTAACAAAGCTTTGTACCAAATGTATCCACACATTCAATTCAAATTCAAATGTCAATCTAAAAATGTGCCAATATTTGATTCAAATTTGAATGTCTGAATTTGGCCAAATTGGCATGAATTTTGAATGCTATGAATATTCATGCACATTTCTAACCCCCAGGTAGCTGCTAAATTGGCCTACTAGGAATATTAAGGTCACTCTCTTGCCATTCAGGGCTGCCTGGCTACAATATCACCAGTTCCTGATGTACTTAAAGAACCTTACTTATCTGAAAATATCTCAAGCAGAATCTTATGTCCATATATGATTTTTGTTGTTGTTTACTAAGATGAGTTTAAAATCATATATTGTGCTTTGTGGCATTTATATTATAGCACTTGATAAATACTATGGACTATGATAAATACTATGGACTATGATAAATACTATGGGAGCAGCAAAAACACCAGTTACCGGTTCACTGAATTAATTTGAAGCCCACAGTGCTTTGGGAAACCATTTGGTTCAAACTGAAGTTTGACCAGAACTGGACAAAGTAGAGAAGACCAATGACTTCCCCATATCTGGATTCAGTGCTGCTCTAAATACCTCTCAAGATGGCCTTTGTCTTCTTTGTGTCTGCACTGCACAATTGGTGTGTGTTCAACTAGGTATTTGCATATACATTCATGTCCTGGCTGTTGTTCCACTAGAATTCCCTCATTCTAGACTTGGTTCTTTCAACTTTCTTATCTACGTGCAAGATTTTGCATTTGTCCCTGCTGTCTAGATCAGATTAGAATAGTATGAAGAACCATAAATGTTGATCTATGTTTTTGTTTGTTTTTAGAAAAGCAAAAAGATAAATGGGGAAGATTGACTGACCTGGCGTCTCTTCTGCTTTTTCTTTCATAATTAGGTCCCATCTGTTAAATAGAAGTTACAGGAATTAGGCAGAAAGTCCAAGAGCAAACAAAATGAGGAAAGGAAATTAAAAGAAAATACAATGGATAAATTTTCTCTTAAGATTTAGACCACACATTTAAATGAGGGTCTTTGGAAAGAGCTGTTGTTATTATTTTTCCCAGTAGTTCATCATGGGAAGGCTTAAATTCCACCTGAGCGTCCTGGACTCCTCTTCCCTGCCTGCAAGAGTTAACTGTAGGGCAAGGAGAAGGAAGGCTTAAATTCCACCAGAGCATCCTGGACTCTTCTGCCTCTACTTGCAGGAGTAAACTGAGGGCTGTGTATGTTGTGTGGGAATGTCTATGCAGTTCTTGTGGGTGCTGTATGAGTGTGCTGTATGTATGTGAGGAATGAATGTGTTACACCTTTGAGTGTAGAAATGCTGCATTTATGAGAGTATGCATATACATATATAATTTCAGATAGTACTGTTTTAAAATTCCTCTTACTGTTTAATACTGTTTTAAATTTTGGTGTGTGTGTGTGTGTGCATGTGCAGCTGTTTTGTGTGAGGGTGGTGGTTTTATTTTAGTTTTTGGTTTGGTGGGTGTGTTTGTCGTGGGAGGTTGTTGTGTGTTGTAGGAGGGACCATGTGCCAGGGCCAAAGAGGGGGAGAATCACGGGCCACTACCACTATCCCTATTCAAAGCGGCAGGGGGAGATATGGCGATGGAGGGTGGAAGAGACAGACAAGGAGAAGGGGTGTTAGATACCTTGAAACTATCACCCCTTCTGTTCTGCCAACCAGAAAACCACTACTCTAGCAGTTCTACTTTTAAATGCCAGATCGGTCCGGAATAAAACACCGATTATCCACAATTTAATTCTTGAAGAAAGGGCCAACCTGGCTAATATAACTGAGACCTGGATGGATGAACTGGGCGGGCCTGGCCTCACCCAGCTTTGTCCTCCAGGTTACTCAGTGCAACACTGTTCTAGAGTAGGGGGAGGGGAGGGGTGTCGCTGTGGTCTATCGGACTTCCATCTCCCTCACCAAGAGGCCAATTCGTACTGTTAACGGGGTTGAGGGCCTGTTTTTGCTGTTGGGCAAGAGAGACAGAATAGGGATGCTACTGGTGTACCGTTCACCCCACTGCCCAGTATCCTTCCTATCTGAGCTGGCTGAGGTGGTCTTGGAGGTGGTGCTGGAAGCCCCCGCCACGGTGGTTTTGGGGGATTTCAACATCCACACCGAGGCTACACTCAGTGGACCAGCTCAGCTCTTTATGGCCTCCATGACAACCATGGGGCTGTCTCAGTTTGTATCTGGTTCAACTCATATAGCTGGCCACACCCTTGACTTTGTTTTTGCCTCAGAGTGAATTGATGACTATCCATTGATAGGAGGGCTGAGTGTCAGCCCGTTGTCATGGACGGATCACTCGTTGGTGAGGTTTGGACTTACAGTGGCAATCCCCCTCTGCGGGGATAGAGGACCTATTGCGATGGTCCGCCCCTGGAGACTTATGGAATCTCAACGATCCCTGAATGCCCTGAGGGATTTTCCAGTTGGCATGTCTGGTGCTCCTGTTGAAGCTCTGACCTCTCTCTGGAATCGGGAGATGACCAGGGCTATCAACATGACCGCTCCCAAGTGCCCTCGGCCTGCTTGTAGAGCCCAGAAAGCTCCTTGGTACTCCATGGAGCTACGGGCCATGAAACAGGAAGGTCGACGGCTAGAGTGCAAGTGGCGCAAATCCGGCTGTGAATCTGACCGAACACAAGTTAGAGCACATTATCGTGCCTACCACATGGCGGTGACAGCGGCAAAAAGTAGTTTTTTCTCCACTGCCATTGTGTCCTCAAGTAGCCGTCCAGCAGAGCTCTTTAGAGTAGTAAATGGCCTTATAAAACCTGGCTGAATGAAGCGTGAGCCTCAGCCATCTAATATCTGCTGTGCCAGTTTTGCTAGGCACTTTGAGGACAAAATTGCTCAGATTCATAGGGGATTAGATGTTACAATTGGACTTAGTCCACAGGAGGCATCCAGAGAACTGTCTGGTCCAATTATTTTGGATCAGTTTCAATTACTGTGGCCTGAGGATGTGGACAAGCTGCATGCAGGGGTGCGGCCGACAACATGCTCCCTGGAGCCCTGTCCTTCCTGGCTGATTAAAGCTAGCCGGCAAGGTATGACCGGGTGGATCCAGAAAGTGGTAAATGCCTCTCTGAGGGAGGGAGTGGTTTCATTGGCCCTTAAACAGGCTGTGGTGTGCCCCCTCCTGAAGAGGGCCTCCCTGGATCCAGAAGACTTAAACAACTATCGCCCGGTGGCCAACATACCTTTTCTAGGCAAGGTTCTAGAGAGGGTTGTCGCTGTTCAGCTGCAGGCATGCTTGGAAGAAGCTGATTATCTAGACCCATTTCAATCTGGCTTCAGGCCCGGTCATGGCACGGAAACCACCTTGGTCACCCTGGTTGATAATCTTCTCCGGGAAAAGACAGGGGGATGCTGCCCTGCAGGTTCTCCTGGACCTTTCAGCAGCTTTTGGTACCACTGACCACAGTATCCTTCTGGAGAGGCTACGAAGTTTAGGAGCTGGAGGCAGTGCCTGGCATTGGTTCCGCTCCTATCTCCAGAGCCGATCTCAGATAGTGGTGATGGGAGAGACGGAGTTGACACCCTGGGAACTCACTTGTGGGGTTCCCCAGGGGTCAATCTTATCTCCCATGTTATTTAATATCTACATGAAGCCGCTGGGAGAGAGCATCAGGAGATTTGGAGTGAGGTGTCATCAGTATGCAGATGATACCCAGCTCTATCTCTCTGTGCCATCTGAATCAGGAGAGGTGGTTGAAATGCTTGACAGGTGCTTGGAGGCAGTAATGGGCTGGATGAGGGCCAATAAATTGAAACTGAATCCAGACAAGACAGAGGTGCTGTGTGTTACAGGCTCTCGGGTCCAAGTAGTTGGGAGATACCCTGTCCTTGATGGGGTTGCAATATCCAGGAAGGGACAGGTGCATAATTTGGGGGTACTCCTGGACTCTGTGCTAACACTTGAAGCTCAGGTGGAGGCCATGGCCAGGAGTGCCTACTCCCAACTACGGCTAGTGCGTCAACTGAAACCTTTTTTGGACAGAGATGACCTGGCCACAGTTATCCACGCTCTGGTAACCTCCAGGTTGGACTATTGTAACGCGCTCTACATGGGGCTGCCCTTGAAGATGGTTCAGAAGTTGCAGCTGGTGCAAAATGCAGCCGCCAGAGTGCTGACAGGAACATCTAGCCGGACACATATCACACCGGTTCTAAAAGAACTGCACTGGCTGCCAATTCACTACTGAGTCCAATTCAAGGTGCTAACTCTAACTTATAAGGCCCTAAATGACTTGGGCCCCAGATATCTAAAGGAGCGCCTTCTCCCATATCGACCTGCCCGCGTTCTAAGATCTGGAGGGGAGGCCCTTCTGGTTATCCCCCTGCCTTCAGCAGCTAGGCGGGTGGGCACCCGGGAGAGGGCCTTCTCGGTAGTGGCCCCCAGATTGTGGAATGGCCTCGCCTTGGAGGTACATCAGGCCCCTTCTCTGTCTATGTTCAGGAAGGCAGTGAAGACGTACCTCTTCACCCAGGCCTTTGGCTAATTGCCCCCTTCGCTTCCCCCCATTGCACACTCTACTGTTTTTAAACTGTTTTTTTAAAATATTATTATTATGCTGGTTTTTTAAAAAAGTTTTGCATTGTTTTTAGTATTGTTTTATACAGTCTTGATATGTGTGTATTTTAAATGTTGTAAGCTGCCCAGAGACCCTAGGATATGGGGTGGGATATAAATATAAATAAATAAATAAAAATAAGGTACAGAGACGGAGAAGACTTTTGAATGGAATCCTCAATCTCATGTGATTTCTCATGATTCCTCCAGAAGACCTAGTTGATCCTCAGGGGACAGAGATGGCTGGAGACATAAGAACATAAGAACGTAAGAGAAGCCCTGCTGGATCAGGCCACAGCCCATCTAGTCCAGCATCCTGTCGCACACAGTGGCCCACCAAATGCTCACGGGCATCTCAAGCAGAGACAAGGACAAACCTTCTCCTGCTCTCGAGTCCCAGCAGATGGCCTTAGAAGCGCCCCAGTTCCTCCCCCCCACACCCAGCCTGAAAGATGCACCTAGGCATTCGTTCTAGTAGCCATTGATACATCTGTCATCCATCAATCTGTCTAACCCTTCCTTAAAGCCATCTAGACTGGTAGCTGTCACCACCTCTTCCGGCAGCACATTCCATAAGCCGATGACCCTCTGGGTGAAGAAATACTTCCCCCTGTCAGACCTTACTCTCCTACCCATCAGCTTCATAGAGTGCCCTCTGGTTCTAGTGTTGTGCGACAGAGAAAAGAAATTTTCTCTATCCACGCTTTCTATACCGTGCATAATTTTATATATTTCAATCAGGTCCCCTCTTAAACACCATTTCTCCTGACTGAAGAGGCCTAGACGTTGCAGCCTAGTTTCGTAAGGGATGGAAAGGAGAGGAATGGAGGCCGGATGGAAAGAAGGGATGACGGGTTCCCTTCCCATGTGAACATTTTATGGATGTTCACATGCAAAGCTGAAGCCACCCTTATGGAGGGTAGGGATGTGCATTAATATTCTAAACATTCAAAATCATTATCAAATTCATTTGAATGTGGACATTTAAACTCAAATCAAATGTCTTCACATTCGACTTTAGACATTTGAATGGATTTTGATTGTTTTGAAACATTCGTTTGAACCCTAACCCTAACCCTGTACAAATATTATGTGTATCTGTACACATTTGCGCTTATAATACGGGATGAAAATGGGATGCATAAGGGGTAAAACGGGATGCATCCAAAGCGCGTACAGATACGTATAACACATACGAGTGTTTTCAACATTCGTTTATCTTTAAATACGACTCTAACATTCGAACAAATAGATTCAAATGTAATGGATTCTAATAGGGTTTTTTAGCATTCAGATTTTAAACATTTAAATCGAATTGAAAAAAATCCACCATTTGTGCATACCCCTAGCAGCACTACAGATATGCACGGACGGTCTTTTTGACATTTGATCCGTAATGAATCGAACGTTAGAAAATCTGTATTTGTATGAAAAGATTCCCTTCGAATGTAGTAGGATTCTATTTGATACAAATGCATTGTATATATCCATGGGTATATCCAATATGAATTACTAAATATAGGATACGTATCCAATATGTATTTGAATCGACATGAATGCACACATATCCGATACGTATCCAATACGTATTTGACAAGAACACATACTATCTGGTACATATCCTATACATGTCCCATAAGAAATATGCTCTAAAAGCTTCAAATTTGACCTGAATCCACTTTGAATCCTCTCTCAATCCATGTTGAAATCAATCTGTATTGTTGTGGATGTGACTAGCAGAGCCCCTTTTCCACCTCCCCAGTTTAACAAATGTCTGAACTACTGGAACGAATGTCCAGAAACATTTGGATTCATTCGACTATCAATGTACAAATATCACAACATTCAATTTTTGTACAAATGTCCAAATAACAAATTTTATGAATATTCAGACACATCGTAGCAGAACCATTTGATGTCTATCGCATGCCCCACCGTTGGGACAGTTTGGTTTCGTGGTTAGGAGCTGGACTCTTATCTGGGAATACTGGATTTGATTCCAGCCTCCATGAAGCCAGCTGAGTGACCTTGGGCTAGTCACAGCTCTCTTCTGGGCTCTCACAAACCCACCTGCCTCACAGGGTGTCTGTTTTGGGGAAAAGAATAGAAAGCTTTGTCAACCGCTTTGAGTCTCCTTAAATGGGTGAAAAAAGAGGGATAAAAAATCAAACTCTTCTTTTTCTTCTTCCTTTTCCTATAAATTCACATACCTTTGTGCCTGAGCTACTGTTCTTACCTGACACAGCAAGTTGAGCCTTTCTCGCACATGAGAAGCTTGGACCGGCCTGCTGGGCATTTTGTCCTAAAACACATTCCATAGGTGGCATAACAGAACATTTCATTCAGAATGTTCGCGAAGCCTGAAATACAGAAAGTAGAGATGGATTCTTCCTCTAGGAGACTGTGGATGTGCGAGCTGTCATAGCTAGGAATGTGCACAAATGTGTGCTTTTTGCATTTGCATTTGAATGTTTAGGATCTGAATGCAACAAAAACCAATTCGAATCCAATACATTTGAATCTATTCGTTCAAATGTTAGATTAAAAGATACAAATGTTGGCAACATTCATATGTGTTATATGTATCTGTATGCATCCCGTTTTATCCAGTATACATCCCGTTTTTGTTCCAAATTATAAGCACGAATGCATACAGATACATATGATATTCATACAGATACGTATGCAATATGTACATATCTGTAGATTCAAATGATTCGAATCATTCAAACAAATTTGAATTTGAATGTCCACTTTCAATCAGATTTTGAATGTTTAGAACATTCCTGCACATCATAGCATTGCTAAAAATTTACATCTTGAAATAAATGTGAAATAGGCCCACCCTTTCCATCCCTCCATGGATATCCCAGCTTGAGCTAACAATTTGACATTTGTTTTTCAATATCTTACCAAATAAAGCATCAATGGTAGCACAGGAAAGCAGCAGAAATGGAGAGAGAATATTAAACAAAGATAGAATCCCCAGAGCCCAGTTTTGAGTAGAGAACAGATGGGTGAACTTACCTGAATTATGAAATATCACCAGGATAAAAAGGAAGAGAGGAAACTTCATTGTTAAGAAAAGGAGTGTCAAATGTTTGCTTCAGGACCTCCTTCTCTCTAGATTAATGTTCAACAGCACAGAAGACTCATCTTTCCTTCCTTTTGCTTTTTATAATTCCTGAGAGAGAATTGGGCTCTTAGAGAAACCTGTTCTAAGAGGTGCCAACTGCATTCCAAACCATCAGGCAAATCCAGTGAAATGTATTGACTTGACTGCAACTCACCTACTATTGTGACTCGGAGAATTTCATAAGCACAGTGCCTGGGACACAGTGAAGATATGGTGATCTGTTCTTCTCCATCTCTTTGCTAATGGCCCATACTTCACCAGTTGAATGAGGAACTTGATTCCAAGATGTGTTCTCTGTGTTCCAGCTCCTTCCCTCACTTCCTGGCCTTATGGATTTCCTTGAGCTGTACAGCCTAGGATGCCACCCACAATGTCCACTTCCTAAAGGTGAAGATGCCATATGCATGGTGTGTCTGAGGTCAAACTGCTAAGGCGTATCACTCTGAAAACATACCTGAGCAATGTAAAGCTGATTGTCTTTATGAGAACAAGAAGAGATGGAACTAAATAGAAAGCGCCATGATGGGATGCAAGATCACAAGCACCACTTGTTCCTTGTATTATTTTTAAATACATTGATTGATAAGATATTTTCTACTTGATCTTGGCATGGAATCACCTGTAGAACACCTTAGAAGCTGCAGTTGCAACATTAAATACATATAAACCTTTTCTAAGGATGTGCATGAATATTTGCAAAATTCAAAATTCATACGAATTCAGCCAAAATCAGATATTCAAATTTGAACCAAATGTTGGCACATTCGAAGATTGACATTCAAATTTAAATCAGATGTTTTGATAACATTCATGTGAAGCTTTGTGTGGGATTCGTATGGAACTGAACATTCTTATCGAATTCAAATCCTGCTACATTCGAAGGGGATCTATTCAAAAGAACACAGATTCTCTTGCATTCAATTCAATACGAATCTAATACAAGAAAAAAAAATCATGCACATCCCCAAACCTGAGCCAGTTTGGTCTAGTGGTTAAGGAGTTGGACTCTTATCTGGGAATACCAGGTTCGATTCTGCTCTGCCCCCCCCCCAATGAAGCCAGCTGGATGACCTTGGGCTAGTCACAGCTCTCTTCTGAGCTCTCACAGCCCCATCCACATCACAGGGTGTCTGTTTGGGGGAGAAGAATAGAAGCTTTGCCAGCTGCTTTGAGTCCCCTTAAGTGAGTGAGAAAAGTGGGGTAGAAAAGCCAACTCTTCTTCTTCTCCTCCTCCTCCTCCTCCTCCTCCTCCTCCTCCTCCTCCTCCTCCTCCTCCTCCTCCTCCTCCTTCTTCTATAGCCTTCACAGAGCCTCTCCTCCCGCCTTGGGGAGGGAATTGAGGCTGTCCGTGGGAGGAAACAAGGGAGACAAAGCATGTAAGTCAGTTCCCTAGACAGCCTTAAATGGAGCAAGTTATTATAAGCAAATTCAGCAAGGGGGAGAAAATGGCTCTTGTTGAATTGCTGGAAATAAGTGAAACCATGTAGATACTGTTAAAGAGTCTGGTTAAGCCTTTTTGTAGCTCCATCAGTGTGAGGGTAATAGGCGGAGGAAAAAGAGAGTTTGAGGCCAAACATGGAAGTAAAGGATTCCCAGAACTTAGCAGTGAGTTGTGTGCCTCTATCAGAGATGATGTGGGAAGAAGTACCATGGAGACGGAACTTGTGGTCAATGAACAGTTTGGCAAGGAGAGAGGCAGTGGGGATGGTCTTCAGAGGCATAAAATGAGCCATTTTAGAGAAATGGTTAACAATCATTAAGGATACAGGTGTAATTTAAACTTGAAGGTAGATTAGTGATGAAATCCAGGCTGATTACTTCCCATGTACAATGAGGTGTGGATAGAAGATGAAGTAAGCCTTCAGGCTTCCCAGGCTAATTCTTGGAGGTGAGACATACAGGGCAGGAGCAGACATAAGGGTCAATGTCTTCACACATTGAAGGCCACCAATAGAGACATCTGATGGCCAGGAGAATACGGAGGAAGCCAAAATGGCCAGTGTGGCATTCGCGCCAAAACCTCAGAGGGGAAAGCAGCCATTTTGCAGGCTCTCCCAAGCTCCGTGAAGAGAGGGGAGTGATTTGGAGGGCTTTCCTGGGCGCCGCCATTATTAGGGAGGTGTGGCCACCAGATGGAGCCACCTCAGGAGGCTAAAATACTCCAATCGGCGCTCCAGAATCCCAGAGTATTTAAGAGGCTGATGGAGCAAACCCGAGGTATCTCGATGGGTGTTTGGAAGGAGAATGGAGGGTGCTGCTCCCTGTCAGCATGTACATGTGTTCCTCTTGGGGGTGAGGGGAGAAGGAAAGGAGAAGGTTTTAGGGCCTGGGAGATTTCCTGATCTGCTCGAAAGCAGAGTCAGGGGGAGAAGGAATGGAGAGAGCTGTTCAGCCAATCTCTCTCTCTCTCTCTCTCTCTCTCTCTGAAGGGGGCTATTCCTTTAGGTGTTTGGGAGGGAGGCAACTTTTCTAAAAGAGAAAGTGTTGGCTTTTAGCTAGACTCCAGAGAGGAAGAATTTCTGTTTGGCTTTGATTTTACAAGCAGTATTCCTGAAGACTTCAAAAAGGGACTATTTTGATTTACTACCAAGGACTGATTTATCCTAACGGTAACCAAGAGACCTGAAGGCTGAAAACAAGCATGCTTCTTATTTGTTTTATTTTGTTTTGCTCTTGCTGTAACAATAAACTATAAGTGTTTCAGTTGACAATCAAGAGTGGGTTTGCTGCTTTATGGGTGCTTAGTGCTCGGGTGAGTAAAGCAGGACATGCGGGCACCTGTCTGCTGGCCTCCAACTGGTGTTGCTCTATGGAGGGCAGAAGAGGAGGGAGCAGATAGACTGGACTCGTCACAGCCAGGTACAGGTGAATCATGATGTTTGTGTAGGATATTGCTTCGTAGGGCCTTGGGAATATAAATTTTTCCATTGCAGGTAGGCAGAGCTATGAGATGATCAAGGAGAGAAGAACTGGACTGATACCAAGTATCATCAGGAAGATGTGCCAGGATTTGGTTGTGCAGTGGATTGGCAACATCAATGGCCAAAGCTGAGAACTGAAAATGTTTTGGAGAAAGAACTGTTGTTTCCTTATCGGATCCACTAGTGTGGTATTGGGGTTTCCGGGAAAGAGCATCCATGAGGTGATTAAGTTTGTCTTATATATTTCAAAGTGAAATAGGAATGTGAGGGGTAAATTTTTGAGGAGTTTGTAATGCTTGGAGGTTCTTATGGTCAGTCCATACTTCGAAAGGGTGTTGTGCCCCTTTCAAGTAGTGTCTTCACATGGAGAGGGAATGTTTGATAGCCAAAAGTTGGCAGTCCCATATGGAATAATGGGATTCAGCAGATGTAAATTGTAAGGAAACAAAGGCACAAAGACATAGATGACCAGAGTCTGGATCATATTGGAATAGGACCCCACCCAACAGCAACGTCACTTGCATCACATTGAACAATGAAGGGCAAGGAGGGATCTGTACTTCTGAGTATGGTGTGCTGAGGAAACAGCACTTTAATGTTTTCATAAGCTGCTTGGCAACCCTAGGTCCAGTAAAATTTAGCAAAATAATGCCATCCTTTTCTTCCAGTACTCACATTATTTCAGCCTTTGAAGAGGGAAGTGAGGGGGGCAGCCAAATTGGCGAATCCAGGGATGAATTTTCTGTAGAAGCTGGCAAAGCCAAGAAAACTTTGAACTTGGTGCCATGTACCTGGGGTCCATTTCAGTGCCATGATCTGAGATACAGTAGCTCAGGAAATCAAGTTTGGAAAGGTGGGATTCACATTTGGACAATTTAGCACAGAGTTTGTGTTCCTTAAGGCGTGCAGATACTTGGTGGACATGATGATTGTGTGATTGCATATCAGACAAATAAATTAAAAGGTCATCAAGATACCAAATCAGGAACTTGTCTGTCATGTCATGGAAAACATGATTGATGAAATGTTGGGATACTGCAGGCCCATTACTCAGTCCAAAAGGGAGGACCTGGTATTTGTAAAGACCGTAACACATGGAAAAAACAGTTTTCCATTCATCTTCTTCATGTATGCAGACCTTGTGAAAAGCCTCAAGAGAGTTGAATTCATTTAAGTTGGCTAAGTATTCCCTCACCGTTTCTTTGTCTGCACATATCCTTGCTCCAGCCTTCCCTCCCCAAGCCCTTTTTATTGCTTTTGGCCTCTCTTGCAGTCCTGAATTCATTTTGAGCTTTAGCCTTTCTGATATTTATCCTGCAGTTTTGGCAGATTGCATTATATTCTTCTTTAGATATATCCCCATCCTTCCATTTCTTAAATATTTCTTTCTTTCTTTTTAGGGTTAGCAGGTTATTGAGTTCTGCGTTCATCCACCCTGGTCTCTTCAGTTGTTTTGCATTCTTCCTTCTTTGGGGAAATGTTAAGGATTGTGCCTCCAAAATCTCCTTTTGCAAAATTTCCTGTCCTTGCACATTTTTGCCCTTTAGGACATCCAGCCAATTTATCCTTCACACCCTCCTTCTGACTCCTAGGTTTCCCTTCCTTTGTTATCCAAAACTCAATGGCAGCACAGTTGCTGTCTCCCACGGACACAGTTTCCCTTACTTCCTCCACCATTTCTTCCCCATTGGTAAGAATTAGATCCAAGATAGTAGATCCCCTTGTATTTTCCTCGTTCGTTTGGCAGATGAAGTTATCTGCAAGAGAGGATAACAATTACTTGGACCTGTGCCTTTTGCCTGAGAGAGATTTCCAACAAACGTCTGAATAGTTAATATCTTCCATAATCAGTATGTCATGATTTCCTGAGAGCTTGGCCATCTTATGTAGAAAGAGTTCATCCATATCTTCTGTTTCTCCAGGGGGCCCATAGTAAACACGTACAATCCTATCCTTTGTATTTCACTCTCACTTTATCTTTCTCCCATTTTAATTATGAAACTATTTTGTTTCTTCCTTAAAGAATAGTAGCCAGAGGTTTTGAGCATCTATTGCCGTCCATTCCATATTTCTGATTTGCATACAGATGCCATTTATGCATGGGGCCTTAAAGATTTGGATCTTCAAGATTCGGATCTTTGAGATGGGGTCCTCCTGGAGATCCAGATCTTCCAGGATCTCCAGGAAGAGCCCATACGTCTCCATGGGCCCACTAGCACCCAACTGCAATGGGTGCTAAACAAGGTGCCATGGGAATACTGTGGCACCCTTTCCAGTTTGCCAATTCACTGGAGCCAGAAGAGGGTGGAGAAGAAAGACACCTTCACAGCTGCTTATGTGCACAACTCTGTTCCTGCAGGTCCGACCTTGGACCCCATCATGCTGGTAAGTGGTGCAGATGTTCATCCACTAATAGTGTATTCATCCCTGAAGACTCAATGTAGACATCTTTATACAGGTCCGCAGGAAATCTGGATTTAAGGGCCCAAAGGACCCATTAAATCCAGAGTTTTCCTGCTCTCATGTAGGCAAGGCCTGCTTGATGGGTTCTTCAGAAGGGTCCACGTGTGGACAGGGCCTTCCTGATTGATACTAGTAAGGATGTGCAAAAATATCCAAAATATTTGTCCTAGTCTATTGAATTTAATCTGCAAGCTGTCTCTGCAGCTGATGTCCGGGGGCCCTGGGGAATAGCGGGGAGCAGCAGAGCAAGCAGCTGAGAAGCTGCCAAGTTAGGGGTAGTGACTCTAAGAGCCACTACGGTGGTCAGTCTGTGATCCCTGCCCTTCTCAGTCCACCAGATGTGTAATGGTGGACGATCAGCTGGAAGACGGTAAATGACCAGGCAGGAGACCAAGGTGCAGACAGAAAGGCAAAGAGTTTAATTTTCCCTGGTTTAAATACAGCAGTCAATAGGGGTGTGGAGGAACTGATGTAGCGTCGCAATCCAGGGAGGTGATAGATGGAGCTGGAAGATGGGCAGTTCAGAGGTCCTTGGCGATGTCACATCCTGTGGTAGCAGGAAGAGAAGCTGTGCCATGTGCTTCCAGACACCATAATCGCTTCAGGCTATGGCATGGAGTAGAAAGAACTCAGCACCCTAGTGGTGCTAAGCGTGTACTACAAGCTTATGGAAACCAGGAAAATTAATTTCTCCTTTTAGTAGCGAGAGACTTGAGATTCAAGGTGGGGCTGGAAGAGAAGCTAGGGGGAAATTGTAGATTTTGTGGTTACTACACTAGTCTGTTTTGTTTTCTCAAGCTCCAGGGATATGTCCTTTAGTTAAGGCTTGTGCAAATCTAAAGTATGACATATTTGGTGGTGTTCTGAGGACTGGGGTCATGGAACAGAAGGCCCTGGGCAAAGTGGTGATCAAATGTTTCACTTGCCCTTTCATGACAATATTTTGAACCTGAGTAGCCCAAAAGACAATTCTGGAAGATAAGCTTCATATCTGTCTTATCCTGTTCATTCCAAAACATTTCCACCTATGATCTAGCATTCTGTAAGTGTTCAGAGGGAAATGAGTAAGAAAGAAACTAAAAATAGACATTTTAAAAGTTTGAATTGGTAGAAAGCAACATTTATTAGAACAAAAGAATCATAAACTAGTGTTGGGGTACATTTGGAAAGTCATCTTATTGTACTACACAGCAATTATTGAACTGTGGCCCATTGTTAACTAAAGCTAGAATAATACTTAGACAAAGTATCTGCCTATGATTGAACATGAGTGAAGAAAGGAAAATGCAATAGATCTAACAATTCATAAAATAGCCAATGTTCTGGTTCTGCTGATGATGAAGGACCGTATGCCATTAGAATGAAATCCAAGCGGGAGCAGGTGGTTTCTAAAGTGACAACTCGATGCTGAAAATTTTGGAAAGCACAGATTAATATGAGCAAATGGCAAAGCCTTTCAACACTTCAGATTTCCTATCGTGATGTTCTATGACCAGTGCAGACCTTCAAATGGTTACGTTAGTATGGAAGAGATATCAAATAAAAGATGGTGACAACCTTTCTGCATTTACCTTTGATCCAGACCTGTTGCTGCCATAGTCATCTTCTGGGCCTCTTTTGTTTGCGTACTGCTGCTTACTAGAAAGGCTCCAACCACTCTAATATGCTCTGTTGACCCATTTTCTATTATTATTATTATTATTATTATTATTATTATTATTATTATTATTATTATTATTATTATTATTATTATTATTATTATTATTATTATTATTATTATTATTATTATTATTATTATTATTATTATTATTATTATTATTGTGATGATGTAAAACAGCAGTTACACACAGCAAACGAGATGACTATGCTGGATTTCGTATTATATCACTAGTCGGGCACTTCCCAAGCACCTAGGACTGCGTGATGTATCGGCGAATTATGCGAGCAGACCCCAGTAAAGTGACTTTTTGAAGTTGGCAGATGGATATTTTGTCAATGCCAATGGTTTTTAGGTGCCCACTGAGATCTTTTGGCACCGCGCCCAGTGTGCCGAGGATGACTGGGACCACTTTCACTGGTTTTCACCAGAGTCGCTGTAGTTCAATTCTCAGATCTTCGTATCTGGTGAGTTTCTCCATCTGTTCTTCCTCAATTCTGCTGTCACCCGGAATAGCAACGTCGATGATCCACACCTTCTCTTTCTCAACAATTGTAATGTCAGGGGTGTTATGCTCCAGTTTTCGGTCAGTCTGAAGCCTGAAGTCCCAAAGTAGTTTTGCCTGTTCGTTTTCAACCACTTTTTCTGGCTTGTGATCCCACCAGTTCTTTGACACTGGCAGATGATACTTTTGGCACAAGTTCCAGTGGATCATTTGTGCTACAGCATTGTGTCTCTGCTTGTAATCAGTTTGTGCGATCTTCTTGCAGCAGCTGAGTATATGGTAGATTGTTTCATCCACTTCTTTGCAGAGTCGGCACTTTGGATCTTCTCCTGATTTTTCAATTCTGGCTTTGATGGCATTTGTTCTTATTGCTTGTTCTTGTGCAGCAAGAATCAGTCCTTCTGTTTCCTTTTTCAGTGTTCCATTCGTAAGCCAAGACCAGGTCTTTTCCATGTCCACTTTGCCTTCGATCTTCTCCAGGAACTGTCCATGCAGTGCTTTATTGTGCCAGCTGTCCGTTTGGCATTGAACTGCAGTTTTCCGGTACTGGTTCTTGGTTTGCTGCACCTTGAGAAGCTTCTGGTTGTTGACTTCAATCAAAGCTGATTCTTTGCTTTTTGCCACGTAATCTGCTAATGCATGCTTCTCTTCTTCCACTGTTTGCTTCACTTTTATTATTATTATTATTATTATTATTATTATTATTATTATTATTATTATTATTATTATTATTATTATTATTATTATTATTATTATTATTATTATTATTATTATTATTATTATTATTATTATTATTAATTTACATTTCTATCCCACCCCATACCCAAAGGTCTCTGGGTGGGTAACAATAGATTAAAATAGAATATACATTAAAAGACATTAAAAATTCAACAAGTATAAAACAATATACAATACGTTTAAAATGACAGTGTCTGTATTGTAGGGGTGGGGGGACATAAGCAGCTCATCCAAAGGCCAGGGCAAAGAGGTGAGTCTTCACCATCTTCCTAAATATATATAAGGAAGGGGCATGACACACCTCAAGGGGGAGGCTATTCCACAGTCTGGGGGCAATCACAGAAAAGGCTCTGTCCCAGGTGCCCACCAGCCTCACTACTGAAGGTGGTGGGACAACCAGGAGGCCCTCTCTGTTTGATCTTAAGGCATGGGAAAGTCGATATGGGAGAAGGCGTTCCTTTAGATATTTGGGGCCCAAGTCATTTAGGGCCTTATAAGTCAGAGTCAAAACCTTGAATTGGGCTCAGTAGTGAATTGGCAGTCAATGCAATTCTTTTAAGACTGGCGTGATGTGCATCCGGCTAGATGTTCCAGTCGGCATTCCAGCAGCTGCATTTTGCACTAGCTGCAACTTCCAAACCGTCTTCAAGGGCAGCCGCATGTACAGTGCATTACAGTAGTCCAATCTAGAGGTTACCAGAGCATGGATAACTGTGGCCAAGTCATCTCTATCCAGAAGTGGCTTCAGTTGACGGACTAGCCGTAGTTGGGAGTAGGCGCTCCTGGCTACGGCCTCCACCTGAGCTCCAAGTGTTAGCGCAGAGTCCAGGAGTACCCCCAAGTTACGCACCTGTCCCTTCCAGGGCATTGCAACCCCTTCAAGGACAGGCTATCTCCCAACTACCCAGACCCGAGACCCTGTAACACACAGCACCTCTGTCTTGTCTGGATTCAGTTTCAATTTATTCATCCTCATCCAGCCCATTACCACCTCAAGACACCTGTAAGCACTTCAACTGCCTCTCCTGATTCAGGTGGTACGGAGAGATAGATCTGGGTATCATCATTTAAAGGTGATTATATGTCTATGGCTTTCCTCTTATGTGCAAGTCTCCACAAATATCTCTGGGTTGTTTGCTCCTAGGCCTCTTGAAATTTAGGGATATTTATGAATGCGTTTGGGGGCATTCAATTCATAGCAAATTGAATGTTAGAAAACTCATATTCATTCTAATAGATCCCCTTCGAATGTGGCAGAATTCTGATACAAATATATTCATACGAAATAGTACCAATATCCAATACAAATGCATAGGTATCCTAGATACAGATTCTGGATATCAATCTTGGATATGGATCCTGGATGTGATTCCTATACAAATGCATATATATCAGATATATATCCTATACCAATGCATATGTATTGGATATGTGTCGGATACGTATCCTATACGAACGCATTAGTATCAATATGCATCTAATAGGTATCCCCAGTTTAATGAATTTATGAACTATTCACAAGAGTGTTCTGAAACATTTGTATTTGATCGGATGTTAATGTATGAATGTCATAACATTTGATTCATGTACAATTGACCAAAATTGTACAAATTTGTATCAATAATTAATTTAGTGAATATTCATGCACATCCCTATTGAAATTTCAATTTATTCTTCGACTGCTTCCAATAGTAGAATTTATTAAATTATTTGCTCCTGATAAAATTTAAGCTTGTGTTTCCACAGCCAAATCTAATCATCAAAACGACAATCACAGTTTGTGAGAAACGGAAAGGGATGGGCAAAAAATACGCTCCGACTTTGAAATTGTAATAGAATTCAAAGCTTCAGTGATTTGTGAGGGGCCCTTCACCTGTGAATCAAATGCATATGTCCTCCACCAAAACTTCATTGAAGCTTTGACGAAGGTCAGATCTGCCCACTCTTGGTCTCACGACTCCCGTTTCCTGAAAATCTGTCTGCCGCTGCACCCTTCTCAGTGGCTTAACTAAGCATTATGGAGGTGTGTGTAGAGATGGAGAGGCCACCCCCATCCAGGAATCATGGGAAATTTCCCACAAAAATTGAGGTGGAGGACACGGTGGGTGTTCCCAAACAAATATTTGATGGGTGTTTTCATGGGAAGGCTAAGCCCCTCCCATTCATGGGGAGGTGGTCTTCACATGAAGCCAAACATTTGTGCAGAGTTACTACAGCAAGAAGCACAATGCTAGAAATTTTGTTTTGCTTTTTAGGTGCTACTTCTGACATAGTATATCAAGTCAAATAATGTTTCTCTTGTCTCTGGAGTTAACTTGCTTACCTAAAACAGCAGAAGCTTTGTGGACCACATGGTATTTTTGATTTTGCATAACCCGCTGAACATCTTTGGAAACCGCAGTGACCACCTAATTCCTTACATCTTTCAGGGGTAGTCAGTTCGGAGAAATCTATTTCCAGAAACACAAACAAAGCAAGAAATCATCCAGAATGTAATAATGGAAGCTTCATAAGGTCAATTGATCTTTACTGAATTCAAATGCAAAAGCTGCCCATTTTTTTTAAGCACTTATTTAGTTAGGATTAGGGCTCACCTGTTATGTTACCTAGCCTGTTGGCAAAACATCTCATAAAAGAAAATTTGTTTCTATGACACAAGACTCTAAGTAAGGAGTACAGAAATTCTCAGCTATAGCAAGAGCCTAAAGGTATCAAATGTTTCACTTAGCTCACAAAGGGGAAATGTTTGTCTGCAGATAATTGTCATTTATCTTATATGATATCAAATGACAGCCTTCAGAACTCTATGGACCACTTGTCTGACACTGCAGAGCCTATCTTATGGCCTTATTCTCTGCTGTAGCTAGTAAAGTGCTAGGTATATCAAGTTAAAGGAGAAAAGTTAAAAGAAATTTCTCAGATGCTTAAAGAAATTGTAACAGCAATAAAAAATATTTTAGATAATTTTAACAAAAAGTCAGGACTGAAAATAAATCAGAAATAGAACCGGATTGAATAAAAATACTTTAGATAATATTATCAAAATGTCAGGACTGAAAATAAATTAGAAATTGTTATTGATAGTTCATCACATGAGCAGGGCAAAATAAGATTAAGTGGATTAAAATTGGGAGGCAAAAATATGAGGTATTTGGGTATTTCTAACAGTAAAAAAAATGGATTATTATATGAAAATTATAGACAGTTCTGGAAGAAAACAAATCTACAATATAAAATGAAAAGAATGGGAGATTAGGCTTTGGGGGGGTCAATGATTGAGTTATTATTCAGGAATTGCTATGTAAATAATATACGATTAGAGATCAAGAGGCCATTGACTGAGCTTGAAGAAAGAGTGGAAATCTTTTTGAGGGGGTCAAGATGAATCAGTAGTAAAATAAATGGATTATTGAAAACCAGGGATGTGCATGAATGTGTTTTTTGACATTTTGTAATGGATTGAATGATAGAAAATTTGCATTTGTATTTCAAATGTGTTAATATTCTATTCAATATGAATATATTTGCACAACTTCATATGAATATACAATAAGAATGAATATGTATCGGATATGAACGAATACGTATCAAATACAAATGAATATGTATCAAATACATACCCAATACAGATCCCATAACAACTCTGCTTTGAAAGTTTCAAATTTGACCTGAATCCACTTTAAATATGCCCTCAATCCATGTTGAATTCATTCTAGATCTGTTGCAGATGTGACTGGAGCAGCCACTTTCCCTCCTGAACTATTTGTACGAATGTCCGGAAACCTTTGTATTTGTACAAATGTTAATGTACAAATATCGTAACATTTGATTTGTGTACAAATGTTCAAATTCATACAAATAATAAATGTTACAAATATTCATGCACATCCTAACAAATCATAAGAATGAAAGACTGGAGAGTATGTTTCAAATCTGGCAGTCAGATATTAATATTGGAAGATAAAATATTGGGGAAAATAAAAAATAAAAAATAATAGGGTGCAGGAAATGGCACTCATTCTGTAAGGTGGTATAGAACACCATCTCAGTTATTGGATATGATTCTTGGAATGTCACCACAATGTTGACGTGTGTGTGGATATAGAGGAACATACTTCCACACTTTGGCAGGAATGCAGTAGTATCAAAAGGTTTTGGGAAATTATTCAGAATTAAATTGATAATATTTTAAATATAAATATAGAATTAGCACCCAAAACAGTTTTCTTTAATCTGACAAAAAGGAGAATAAGGGCAGATAAACAGTATTTATTTGATCAAATTATATCTGTTGCATGATTTACAATTATATTGGGGTGGAAGGATAGTACTAAATGGACATTGGATAAATGGTATAAATATTTAATAGAACAATATTAATTCAAAAAAATGCAGGACAGAGGACAATTGGAAAGATTTATTGCATTATTCAAGGAGAGCCCTAGCACCAGAACTTTTGAAAGATGAAGTAAGTCTATTTCTCCGGTCCAGGTAAAGGAGAAGAAAAGGAGAAGAGCTATAAGACTGTCAACTGAGTGCACTAAGGGTGGAGGGATGCATGTTTATCTAGTCATTTCTGCACAATCACATTTCCCCCCGGTACTTTTGTTGATATTTTGGTATTGTATGTTTAAAGGGAATTAATTTAATTTTTTTTAAAAAAAGTTCTAGACTTTCCCAAGTTGAGATCAATGCCTCATGAATTTATGAATAACTTTTCCTATGTGAGACAAGCATTAGAAAAAGTACAACATTCAAAGAAATCAATAATTCACCCACTCCACAAAGTTTTTTTTAAACTGAAAACCCTTTCCAGATAGCTACTCTACAACAATAAATATTTCTAACAACACTCACAAGCAAGTGGGCATCAAAACAGCAGAAGGGTTAAAGAGAAAAGTGAAAACATCAGAACCAGAGCTGCTAACTTACCGACACAAAGAACACTAATCATGAGAAGGACAAGACCAATATGATAAAAAGTCTTCATTGTTATAACGAAGAAAATTTCCACCAATTCCTAAAAGAAGAGAAAGAAAGGGTCACATTGAGGATAGTTTTCAAGTGGGAACTGTGTTAATCTACTTGCCATGAGTATCCTCTTCACCCACTGACTGGGTTCAAAGCAGAGTTGCTCTTTTTCTTCCCTATGAGAACTTTCCCCACGAGAGCCCAGACACTGGACCAAAGAAGATTCACACCTCTCCCTTTCCTTCCCCCCACATTCCTGACAACCCAGCCCCTTCCCCTTAGCTCCTCTAATGGCTTTTGATGCCACAAGCTACAAAGGTAACAGGTTTTACAACATATACTTGGCTACATTATTACTACAGAAAGTTTGCAAGTTCCTATGAAGTTTCAGTGCCTGGTTTCTATTAGCCCTTTAACTATCACGGCAGGCATATCCTAGACTTGACAGCAGTTCAAAGCTGTCTGCAGTGATGGGACCATGTCTTCAAATGCACTCAGCATACATACCTGATTCCGAATACTAGAAAGGGTACCTAATCAGTAGAAAAGAAAACACAGAGGTATTAATAAGTCCTTACTGCTTCAAGACCACTGGCATACCAAAACACAAAAGTTCAGAAGCATAAGCTTCAAGAAGCCAAGAATACTCACCTACCTCTCCTGCTAACCCTAATCATAAACCAAACAAGCAAAGCAAATGCAGATCCCTCTGCCCTTTTATATTCTCAAATTCCTGTTCTGTGATTTGTCCTCCCTGTTTCTTAAATCAAGCAATTGTAGTCTGGTTTCCCTGGTAACAGAACATAAAGCAAAGTTGCCACTATCTATTACACAAAAAAACATAGGAACTTGAATCACCCAATTGCAAAAGGCCACACCATAACCGAACAGTAAAGGGAGTGAATGAGAGCAGGCTAGAAAATAAAATGCATTTTTGAAAGGCACAGTCCCTTTGGACAACATAATGAATGCGTTATATGATTGCTTCAAGTGCAAACAATTTGGACTTTCAGTAGTTTAGCACTTTGCACACTCTCTGTTCATTGCAAACTGGCTTGAATCAAGTAAGGTTTTGTGACATGGCTGGTGATAATCAATCACTATAAAGTCAGCTGTGATGCATCACTGTTGACCAAACTGATATAGAAAGAATCCCTTTTTGTGCTCCCATTGGATGGCTGAGGCACTTCAGGATCGCATCCTCTTTGAACAATTAAGACATAAACAGAAAATGGATCTTCTACTACTCCCCAAACCATTCATAGCTCTTCACATCTTATATTCCCTGAAATGTTATCTGCTTTCTAGGATTTCATAACTGAATGTAAACCTACTCTGCTTTCTTTGTTAAGATTAGGGATGTGCACAAATATTTGTAACAGTCATTAATCATACAAATTTGTAGAAATTTGGACATTTGTACAAAAATCAACTGTTACAATATTCATACATTGACATTCATATGAATACGAATATTTCTGAACATTCATACAAATAGTTTGGACATTTCTTAAACTGGGGAGGTAGGAAAGTGTCTCCAATAGTCACACCTGCAAAGGATCCAGGTTGCTTTTGATGGACCGAGGGTGGATTAAGAATGAAGAGAAAGGGAAAGGGAATTATTCACTATTAAGGAGTATGGTTAAGCTACCCGGTCTGTTATTATCCAGATTACCCCATGATCCTTTTTTCTTTTTCTTTTTAAGATTGGTATTATATTTGCTACCCTCCAGTCTTCAGGCACAGATCCTAGAAGCTCAGCAACCTCACATTTAAGTTCTTTAAGAACTCTTAGATAAATGTGATCTGGACCCAAGGATCTGTTAACTCATAGTTTATTAAGACATGCAAGGATATCCTCCCTGGACACCTCTATCTAGTTTAAATCTTCTCTCTCCCTCCCTGAAAAGACCGACTCAACTGCACATATAGGCCCTTTGTACTCCTCAAGGAAGACAGAGGCAAATAATTCATTCAGCCTATCTGCTATCTCCATGTTCCCTTCAATTATCCCTTTCTGCCCATTAGCATCTAATGGTCCAACCTCTTTCCTGGTTGGCTTCCTACACCTGATGCACTTAAAGGAGTTCTTGTTGTGTTTATTGACATTCTTAGCAATGTGTTCCTCAAAATTCCTCTTAGCATTCCTGTTTGCTGCCTTGTATTGGTTCTGCCAGCCTTTGTGTTCCTTCCTGTTCCACTTTCTAAATGAGCTTTATTGTTTTTAATGACTTCCCTTATTGCCTTTGTAAGTCACATAGATGTCCTCTTGGACCTGGCAGTTCCATTTCTCTGGCATCCTAACCGAGCCCCCACTATTCCCCCCCTATTGATGTATTTAATCAATTTATAAAGCCATAAAATATCAAAAAGATCAATAAATGTTATGCAGACTCCCATCACAGAAAGGTTATAAAGCCATCTTTTTCCCTGTGGGTGTGCTGGCCAATGATTCTGCATCTTTAACAGTCCATCTTTCATCCACAATGACAAGGTATCGTTTTCTAGTGCAAGATGAAATTTCTTCCAAGTGTCCTGTATGTGATGTGATGGTTGTTCTCCCAGATATAGGAGCCATTGATATTTGTGGACATCATACCATTTCTCTAAAACCCTTCACAGTCTATCTTTCCATCCCCTTCCATAACCAGTAGAATTGTCCGCAAGAGCTGGTCCAACAAATGCTCGTTCTCTGACATGTTGGGAACCCATCTATAAATTTGTACTAAACATAATTTGGGACAGTCCCATATATACCCTGGTAGTATTCCAGAGTAGGTGGGTCTGACTTACCTGAATGATGTGAGGGCCCACTGACATGGATTGCTTGGAGGCATGGGCTGGATGAGTGCCATTGGCATGGATAGCGCTGATTTGGCCCATGCTTCCCCACAGCTGTGAAGCTCATGTGAGCTTTGCACCTTCCCCACTCCACAACTCCAAAGGCTAGGAATGACAGTTCCTAACCTCCGAGTCTGGAGGTGTGCCCCTTTGTTAATCCACTATGGTGCATGGCTGAAATTCACCCCACTACCACCAGTAGTTTCAGTTCACAGAGGTGGGCCATTTCCACGCCTTCCATGATTGGGAATAAGGCCCATGATCCAGATAAAGGGCCTCCTTAATTTGGATTTGACAACATCCAGTGCAGACAGAACTGGAAAGCAGTGGTAGGGGCTCCTAGGTCCGCATTAACATGTGGATCAAGAGGTCTGTGATCTGGATTAAGGGGCTCCTTGATCCAGAGGCTTTTTCGCACTGCAACGCGTTCCGTGTGGAACGCGTGCAGGCGGGAAGCTTAAGACAGTTCCGGGCGCTTTCACCATTCACACACAGGCGCGCCGGAACGCGTTCCGGCGCGCCTGTGTGTGAACGGTAAAAGTGCCCGGAACTGTCTTGGCCCGGCAAAGGCCGGCCAGGGGCGGGGATTCGGCCGCAGCACTGCCGCCCATTGGGTGAGAGCACCCAAGGGGCGGGCAGCGCTGTCAAGCCACCCGCTCCGCGCTTCGTGCCAGCTCTACGGGCCCGGATCGGGCCCTGGGGCCCTGGCACAAAGATGCCGGGGCACCCGGGCACCCATCATGGGGCCCGGGGCAAGGCTCCAATGGGGCAGGACCCCTTTGAAGATCAGAGCCCCTGGCTCTGATCTCCAAGGGCTCGCCCCGCGCCCCGATCTCGCCCATCTACAGGCTGCAGGCGCCTGGATTTAGGCGCCTCCAGCCCGCAGATAAGTCCCCCGCCCCCCCCCAGTCCCCAAATCCCCCACCCCCAACCACCCTCCGACCCGGATCGGGCCCATCTTCGCTCTGTGGGTGCCTACATCGAGGCACCCACAGAGCGAAGATGTTTCCCCCCCTCCCCCAGGGCCCTGGGAGGACGCGCGCGCGACGGATCACCTACCTCGTGGCCGTCCGCCATCCAACTGAGGGGGGCATGCCGGGATCACGCAGGACGCAGCCCCCCTAGCCCCCCTATTGGACAAGCAGTTCACATGAAGCTGTCCTCCACGCGTTTGGGAAAGGCCTGTGCGAAAAGGCCTCAGATCACCAATGAGTAGAGAATGGGTCAAATATTTCTGCTTGTAAGAAAACTCCTTTACCATCCTTCAAGCGTAGAAGAGCAAACCAACCATCTTTTGCAATTGCTACTGCTTTTATTAAGTGATGTTCTATAGATCATTTCAGACTTGCACAGGTTTGTGGACTTTCAAGGGGTGAAAAGCCCATTTTGTGTGAGTGCCACAAAAGCCAAAGAAGATCCGTTGAGCAGAACTGCTGCTGTCTTGTTTCCATATATGATGTATATGTGAGTATAAGAAGAATAAGAGTTGGCTTTTCTACCCCACTTTTCTCATCCATTTAAGGGGACTCAAAGTGGCTGACAAAGTTTTTCTATTCTTCTCCCCACAACAGAACACCCTGTGAGGTAGGTGGGGCTGTGAGAGCTCAGGACAGAGCTGTCACTAGCCCAAGGCCACCCAGCTGGCTTCGTGGGGGAGAGCGGAATTGAACCCGGTATTCCCAGATAAGAGTCCGGCTCCCTAACCACTAGACCAAACTGGCTTACCAGTATAAGTCAGGATCTGCATCTTGTAATAGGTTTCATCCTCCTCATCCTCATCTAGTCTTATTGCACACTTCTTGGTGACTCATTTCAGCAGAGGTTTTCTAGCTCCATCGCACTGACTCCAAAGCTGGCACTAGCTACAGGGCCAACACGGGGTTTAGCACAGAATAGGCCAGTGATGGCGAACCTTTTGAGTTCGGTGTGTCAAAATTTGCAAGAAAACCTAGCTTAACTCGGGTGCTGTATCACATCTAGAAATATCCATAATTTTGTGATATTTTTAGCTCTAGTAAAAAAGTTTTATTTTTGATATATGTATTTTATTAAAAGCAAAAACAAATAATTCTTTACATTAGTGACTTTTGTTGTTAAATCTTCAATTGAAAGTTGGTATTTCATACATTCAAGAACAAGCAAGCACTACACGTCCAGGTGCCAGGGTGACCATGTGTGTCACCCAAAAGGGCTTGGCGTGTCACCTGTGACACACGTGTCATAGGTTGGCCATCACCGGAATAGGCCAATCCACCGTGGTTGGAGTTGCCCCACGGGAGGAGCTGCTTAGAATGGACTGCATGGATTGCAATACTTTAGGCATGGGGGGTAAGTGTAGAAATGGTGTAAGACTCAATAGGGATGTGCAAGCCTATTCGAAATATTAATTATTTGATCGAATTAGGCCAAATTTGAACATTCAAATTTGAATCAAATGTCCAGACATTCGCTTTTAAATATTCGAACAAATAAAAATATCTTGAATAATTTGTATGAATAAGTTGGACGTTCGTATGTGTAGCGATACGGATGCATTACATACTTATCGATACGCATCTTATTCTTATCTGTATGCATTTGTACAGATACGTAAGGGATGAAAACAGGGTCCGTACGGGATAAAAATGGGGTGCGTTCAGATGCGTACGGACACATACGAATGTTGTCGACATTTGTATCATCAAATACGTATCAAATATTCGTGCTAAAGGATATAAATGTATTGTAATCGGTTTAAATTTTAATACATTCATTTTTTCTCTGTTCATACGAATTCAGACATTTGAATATTCAAATATTTGAATGTCCAAATTTGGCTGAATTTGTATGAATTTTGGATGTTATGAATATTCATGCACATCCCCAATCATACTAGATTCTACACTGATGTCAAATTGATAAGGAGAACAAATGAAAACAAAGCAGAAAGGTAACTTTATTTTCAGCAAAGGGAAGAAAGCCATCTCTTGTCTCCTGAAAACAAATGCAGCATTTTAGCAGAACAAAAGCAGCAGTGACTTACTGTTCCAAAAACAATGAGTGCTGTGTGAAGGTACATTAATCGTACTGCATTATATGAGTTGGGTGGAAATGTTCTCTTGGAGGAGATGAGTGTAGTGGTGTAAAACAATCTTGGCCATTAATTCTTCCCCCCTCCAAAAAATGATGTATTGCTTTTATTTTACCAAAGTTCAGTTACAATCATATTTATCTTCTCTTGTTTGTGGGCTTTCTTTCATGTCCATGTGACTGGTAATTTGGCTTCCAGAAAGGAAAGAGGCTTTTAGCTGTGACCACCTGCACTGGCTACCACAGTTAGTGCACAAATCAGAAACCTGAAGGCAGAGTTGAGATGGCTTAGGGAAAACATACAGGCCAGGTTCCCGGTAGGCAATTTATTCTTGATTTTAAGCAGGGTTGCTGTTTTTAATCAGCAGTGAGGTCTGGGTGTTCTTTTCGTTCCCACTTATAAGGCAGACATAGGGTAGAAACCCCCTCCTGTCAGTGGAATCCCCGCCCCATGCAGTAAGCAATTGAGCACCAAAATGCCCTGACTTCATTGGGGCGGGCAATTCAAACTCACCCTCTATATCAGTGATGGTGAACCTTTTGAGCTCGGTGTGTCAAAATTCGCAAGAAAACCTAGCTTAACTCAAGTGCTGTGCCACATCTAGAAATATCCATAATTTTGTGATTTTTGTAGTTCTAGTAAAAAAGTTATATTTTTGATATATGTAATTTATTAAAAGCAAAAACAAATAATTCTTTACAGTAGTGACTTATGTTGCTGAATTTCACTTGCTAAATCTTCAATTGAAAGTTGGTATTTTGTACATTTCAAGAACACACCCAGATGCCAGGGTGACCATGTGTGTCACCCAAAAGGGTTTGGCGTGTCATCTGTGACATGCATGTCATAGGTTGGCCATCACTGCTCTATATCAACCTTCCCCAGATCAGATCATGGATCAAAAGAGGTCTCTGCTTCTGTTCACTGCTTCCCCCCCCCCCATCTTGTTTCCACCATAGTACAATTGTTTTCTCCTGTTAAATATCACTTTCTGTTTTTCCTTATAATGGCAAGGGGTGATCACGATGGGAAAGGTAGGGATGGATGCGGGAAGAAGTATTATTTATTTATTTATTTATATACCCGTATTTTCCGGTGTATAAGATGACCAGGCATATAAGACGACCCCCAACTTTCCAGTTAAGATATAGAGTTTGGGATATACTCGCTGTATAAGACGACCCCCAATTTTTGAGAAGATTTTCCTGGGTTAAAAAGTAGTCTTATACGCCAGAAAATACAGTATTTATTTATTTACATTTCTATCCCACCCCATACCCAAAGGTCTCTGGGTGGGTATAAACAATGAATTAAACAACAGATTAAAAACAGGATACAATGTAAAACCAAAAACAGATTAAAATAAGGTACAAATTAAAATAAGATATGCAATTAAAAACATGTGAAGAAGAAGAAGATGAAGATGAAGATGATGATGATGATGGTGATATTAGGAGGAGGAGGAGAGTTGACTTCCCTACCCAACGTTTCTCACCCATTTAAGGGGATTCAAAGTGATGGCAAACCTTCTTCTTCTCCCCACAAAAGACATCCTGTGAGGCAGGTGGGACTGTGAGAGCTCAGAAGAGAGCTTTGACTGGCTCAATTAGTGCATTACAGTAGTCCAATATAGAGGCTACCAGAGCATGGATGACTGTGGCCAAGTCATCTCTATCTAGAAAAGACATTGGTTGATGTACCAGCCATAGTTGGGAGAAGGCGCTCCTGGCCATGGCCTCCACCTGAGCTTTAAGTGTTAGTGCGGAGTCCAGGAGTACCCCCAAGTTATTGACCTGTCCCTTCCAGGGCATTGCAACCACATCAAGGATAGGATATCTCCCAAGTACACAGACCTGAGACCCTGTGGCACACAGCACCTCTGTCTTGTCTAGATCCTTTCTCTCACTGACTATGCTACAGCCTCCATGGTAGTTTGATCCGAGTTCCAAGGTACTTCAGAATTAGCCAAAACTTCTCAAAAAGTTGATGACATGGTTTACCTGCACACTCAATTCCTGAGATTCCCTTGTCCTTCCAAAACACTAGACCTCTGAAGGATAATTTCCAAAATCAGGGGTGTTTTTCTGCACTGGGGCTTATTCCAAATAATATCATAGGATAAGGCCCTGTCATCCACATGTTGTTGCAGATTATGGCTGGTTTAATGCCAGACTAGCATTAAATGGGATATTAGCCCATTAGCAGAAATGGCCAAGGAGATCACTTTCATATGGATTGAGGAATCACACTGTGAGATAAGAGTCCAGTATTCTAACTACAACACCAAACTAGCTCCCAGTTTAAAAATTTAAAAGAAGTAGAGTTGGTTTTTCTACCCCACTTTTCTGACCCATTTCACAGAATCATAGAAGGGACCTTCTAGGGTCATCAAATCCAACCCCCTTGCTGAATGCAGGATTTCCTAAGCCACCAACATATGTAGGTCCAACCTCTGCTTGAAGAGTTCCAGTGAAGGGGAACTAACCACCTCCAGTGGCAACCTATTCCATTGACTGAACACCCTCACTGCCAGGAGGTTTTCCTAATATCCAAATCTGTATTGACTCCCTTGAAGTTTCATCCCATTGTTTCTAGTCCTCCCGTCTTAGAATCATAGAATCATAGAATCATAGAATGGTAGAGTTGGAGGGGACCTCCTGGGTCATCAAGTCCAACCCCCTGCTCAAGGCAGGATCTCCTAAACCATCTCAGACAGATGGCTGTCCAGTCTCTGCTTGAAGACCTCCATCGAAGGGGAACCAATCACCTCCCGTGGCAGCCTGTTCCACTGGTTGATCACTCTTACTGTTAGAAATTTTTTCCTAACATCTAAACTAAATCTTTTCCCCTGCAGTTTCACCCCATTGTTTCTAGTCCTTCCTTGAGAGAGTGAGAACAGGGCTGATCCCTCTGCCTTGTGACAACCCTTGAGGTATTTGTAGACAGCTATCATGTCTCCTCTCAGTCTTCTTTTTGGTAGACTAAACATTCCTAGTTCCTTAAGCCGTTCCTCATAGGACATGGTTTGCAGACCGTTCAAACATCTTGGTAGCTCTCCTTTGAACCTGCTCCAGCTTGTCAGTGTCTTTTTTAAACTGGGGTGACCAGAACTGGACACAGTACTCCAGATGAGGTCTGACCAAGGTAGAGTAGAGGGGGATAATAACTTCACGTGATCTGGACTCTATGCTTCTCCTAATACACCCCAGGATTGCGTTTGCCTTTTTTGCAGCTGTCTCACACTGTTGACTCATGTTCAGTTGATGATCTACCAGGACACCCAAGTCTTTTTCACATGTGCTGCTGCTCAGCCGAATTCCTCCCATTGTATATGTGCTTTTTTCATTTTTCTTGCCCAGGTGCAGAACCTTGCATTTTTCTTTGTTAAATACCATTTTATTAGTTGCAGCCCATTGTTCGAGTTTCTCTAAATCTTTTTGAATCCTCTCTCTTCTCTGGTGTTTGCAATCCCCCCTAGCTTTGTGTCATCAGCAAATTTGATCAGTTTCCCTTCAACTCCCTCGTCCAGATCGTTTATAAAAACATTAAACAAAACTGGTCCCAGGACAGAACCTTGTGGTACTCCACTTGACACTTCCTTCCATTTGGATGTGCAGCCATTTAAAGCCACTCTTTGAGTACGATTACTAAGCCAGTTTTGAACCCACCTTATAGTTGCCTTGTCAAACCCATATTTGATCAATTTTTCAATGAGGATCGCATGAGATACTTTGTCAAATGCTTTGCTGAAATCAAGAAAAACTATGTCTACTGTATTTCCTTGATCAACCCATTCAGTGATTTTGTCATAAAATGAAATCAAGTTAGTCTGACACGACTTGTTTGATACAAACCCATGTTGACTACTGTTAATTATTGAATTCCTATCCAAATGCTGACATATGTGTTGTTTAATAATTTGTTCGATAATCTTTCCTGGTATTGAAGTCAGGCTAACAGGCCTGTAGTTCCCTGGGTCTACCTTCTTCCCTTTTCTGAAGATAGGAACAACGTTTGCCCTTCTCCAATCGTCTGGGATTTCTCCTGTTCTTCATGACTTCTCGAAGATTACAGCAAGTGGTTCAGCAATTACCTCTGCTAATTCCTTCAGTACCCTAGGATGTAATCCATCTGGACCTGGGGACTTAAATTCATTTAAGTTAGCTAAGCGTTCCCTTACTCTCTCAGTGTTGATTTTGTGTCTTGATTCTCCTAGTCCTTCATCAGTACAGTGAAGGACTGTTGCATGTACATTATCCCTCTTGGAAAAAACAGATGCAAAATAGGAGTTCAGAATCTCTGCCTTCTCAAGATCACTTTCGATCACTTCTCCATTCTCTCCCTGCAGACTTCCCAAAACCTCTTTGACTTTTCTTTTGCTGTTGACATATCCCCAAAACCCTTTTTATTGTTTTTAGTCTCCCTTGCAAGCCTCAGTTCATTTTTAGCTTTAGCTTTTCTGATACTTGCCCTGCAGATTGTACTGATTTCATTATATTCCTCCTTAGATATGTATCCCTCCTTCCATTTCTTAAACATTTCTTTTTTCTTTTTTATCAAGTTTTTAAGTTCTAGGTTTATCCACCCTGGTCTCTTTAGATGTTTTCCATTCTTCCTTCTTTGAGGAATTGTTAATGATTGCGCTTCTAATATTGCATTTCTCAAAATATCCCATCCCTCTTGGACATTTCGATCCTTTAGTACATTTAACCATTTGATCCCTCCTAACCTCCTCCGGAGTCCATCAAAATCCGCCCTTCTGAAGTCCAACTTTGAAGTCTGAGTCCTCTCATGCTTTCCTTCCCTTATTATCCAGAATTCAAGGATAACATGATCGCTGCCTCCTAATGCCCCAGAAACTCTGATATCCTCAACCATTTCCTCTCTGTTGGTAAGAATTAGATCAAGGATAGCCAATCCTCTTGTTTCTTCCACCACCTTTTGGTACATGAAATTGTCAGCGAGAGAGGATAAGAACTTATTAGACTTGTGACTTTTTCCTGAGTGAGATTCCCAACAAATGTCTGGGTAGTTAAAGTCTCCCATAATCACTATGTCATGCTTTCGTGAAAGTTTAGCCATCTGGTCTAGGAAGAGGTCATCCATATCTTCTGTTTGTCCAGGGGGGCTGTAATAGACTCCTACAATGGTATCCTTTCTGTTGCTCTCTCCTTGAATTCTTACCCATACCGATTCTACTGAGTCTTGTGCAAGTGAAAATTAGGACAATCCCTCTGCACTGTGACAGCCCTTCAGAGCCTTGAAGACTGTGGTCATGTCTCCTCTCAGTCTTCTCTTCTTTATACTAAACATTCCTAGATGCTTCAATTGTTCCTTTAGGACATGTTTTCCAGACCACTCACCATTTTGGTAGCCCTCCTTTGGACTTGCTCTAGTTTGTTAATGTCTTTTTTAAAATTGGGGTGCCCAGAACTCAACACAGTACTCTGGATGAGATCTGACCAAGATAGAGTAAAGAGGAATAATTACTTCTTATGAACTAGACTCCTCTTCATGCATCCTGGGGTGGTGTTTGCCTTTTTTGCAGCTGCATCACATCATTGACTCATGTTTGTCCTGTGATCAACGAGTACACTCAGATCCTTTTCACTTGTGCTACTTCTTAGACAGATTCCTCCCATTCTGTATTCATGTCCATCATTTTTCTTATCAAGATGTAGGAATTTGTGATTGTCCCTATTAAATATCATCCTGTTAGTTTCAGCCCACTGTTCAATCTTATCTAGATCTCTTTGAATCTTCTTTCTCCTCTCTATTGTTAGCAACCCAGGAGAAGATTGTGATCATGTCTCCTCTCAGTCTTTTCTTCTTTACGCTAAACATTCCAAGATCCTTCAATTGTTCCTTTAGGACATGTTTTCCAGACCACTCACCATTTTGGTAGCCCTCCTTTGGACTTGCTCTAGATCGGTGATGGCCAACCTATGACACGCGTGTCACAGGTGACACGCCAAGCCCTTTTGGGTGACACACCTGGTCACCCTGGCACCTGGACATGTAGTGCTTGCTTGTTCTTGAAGTGTATGAAATACCAACTTTGAATTGAAGATTTAGCAACAAAAGTCACTGATGTAAAGAATTATTTGTTTTTGCTTTTAATGACATAGATATATCAAAAATATAACTTTTTTACTAGAGCTACAAATATCACAAAAGTATGGATATTTCCAGAAGTGACACAGCACCCGAGTTAAGCTAGGTTTTCTTGCGAATTTTGACACACCGAGCTCAAAAGTTTCGCCATCACTGCTCTAGATTGTGAATGTCTTTTTTAAATTGGGGTGCCTGAGCTGGACACAGTATTCTGGATGAGATCAGACCAAGGTAAAATAAAGAGGAATAATTACTTCTCGTGATCTTAGAGTCCGGCTCCCTAGCCACTAGATCAAACTGGCTCATTATTTGTCTATGGCTGTCCTCTCTATGTTCAGTACTCCATGAATAACTGTGGTAATTCCTCCTGGGCAAATTGAACTTTTAGTATATTCTTCAACTGCAGTCAAAAATAAAATTCATTAAATTATTTACTCTGGAAACAATTAAGGTGCATGTTGCCATAGCCAGATCTGATCATTCAATGTCTAGAACAGTTGCTGGGAAGCAGAGTTACTCCTGTTTTATTATTTTTTTTAAAGTTGAGCCTTCTCACAAGCATGACAAATTAATGGGCAGTAACATTTACTTTTTTCCTCCCGCTTTAATACAGCAGAAACTGAACACACCACATCTGTTTCTGTGCATAGAAAATCCTGGAGGGCAGCTGACATCAGCACAAATACCGCCAATGGCCTTACATCCTTCAATGCCAAATATTCCACGGAAACCTATTTCCAAAAAGACAAAGAAATAAAGGTATGGAACAGAATGTGATAAAGAGCATGACCCAGGGCACTTACTATTCTAAAGAAGAAACACAGTGAGGAGGAATTAGTGGTAGCACTCTATAGTGTATTTGTTTTCCCAACGTGTTTTGGGTGAAGCCAAGGGTCTGAAGTGTAAGACCGACACTGTTGTTATTGTTTTCCTCCTTCTGTTGCTGCTAAACCTGAGAAAATTATATGCATTTGAATAAGAATAAGATAATATTTGATCAGCTGCCCCTGCATACCTCATCAAAAGACGACGACTGGGCTGAAAAAAGCAGACAGATACCAAGGCAGCTGCTATGTTGGGCTACTGGGTAGATATGTGCACCGATATTCAAAAGATTCAATATTTGATCCAATTTGGTGTTTGATTCAGAGATTCAAATTCAAATCGAATGTCGATACATTTGAATTTAATATTTGAACAAATTTTTGAATCATTTGAATCATTTCGCTTTAATGATTTGGACATTCATGTTGAACAGATGCCTGACACATTGCATACGTATCATATTTGTATCCGTACACATTTGTATGGATATGTATGGGGCAAAACAGGGTACATATGGGATAGAAAAGTGTTGTGTACAAATCCATATGGATGCGTTTGGACACATATGAATGTTGTCGGCATTCATATCATCAAATACTAATAGAATATTTGTACAAATAGACTTGAATGTATTCAATTCAAACCGAATATTGAATACATTTAAATTTTAAACATTTGAATTGATTTGAATCTTCAGATTTGAAACATTCAAATTGAATCCCAGAAATTGTATTCATGCACATCTCTACTACTGGGAATATGAAGGTCGTTCTTGCAGTTTGGAGCTGCCTGGGTATAATATGGCCTAGGTATGTGCACGAATATTCATCACATTAGATATTTCTACAAATTTGTACAAATTTGGGTATTTGAATTCAAGTCGAATATTGGTGCATTCAAAGATTCTCTTGGATTCACACTGAATGTTGTGATACATTCATACAAAGCTTTGTACATTCGTGAACCTGGGGAGTTGGGAAAATGGTTGGCCCAGTCACATCTGCAAGGGATCTAGAATGGTCAGAGTAGATTGAGAGTGGATTTAAAGTGAATTGAGAGTGAATTTGACTCATTTAGAGCAAATATGCACAAAATACATTGGGATTCATGAGAAATTCATAGGTGATTCATAGTGAGTATTTGAATCAGATTTGCATCGAACATTTGTATCAAATTCAAATCCTAAAACTGGTTTTCATTGTGCCTGAAGAACATTAGTGGTAAGAAGCATTGCTAGCAGGATCTCATATCCATATATGAGTTTTTTCACTAAGATCAGTATAATAATCATCATTGCGTTTATACTATGGAACTTATCTGTACATACCCTTGCAGATAACATGGGAACAGGAAGGCCAACATGTTCAGGTTCTGCGTGACTCCATTTGAAGTCCACAGTGTTGTGGCAAACCTTCATTTCGGTGAAACTAAAGTTTCCTATTTTTCCATGAACATCAAAAGAAGCCACTAAACTGGGATGTTTAATAAAGCTTATTTACATATCCTGTGCAAACTACAGGATTCCTCATAATAGAAAAGTAGTTCGAATTAGGCTTAGCATCTCCAGACAGTGTCACATATGTCAGATGACAAGTGCAATCTAAATTAAAACAAATTGGCCTGGAAACCATTTGAAGATGACCATCAAGACCAGAATAGATTAGAAGCTAGGGATGGGCTAGAATATTAAAAATATTCAAAAGCCAAAATCGAATTTGAATCAAATGTCTATGCATTCATTTTTGTAAACATTCAAATGAATTTTGAATCTTTTAAATTATTCGTATGAATTATTTGGACATTTGTATGTGTACAAATATGTATGCATTATGTATGTAACCGTACGCATCTTATTGTGTATGCATTTGTACAGATATGTACAGGACAAAAATGGGATGCATACTGGATAAGAACAGGATGCATACGGATTATTACGGACACATTCAAATGTTGTCAACATCTGTATCTTTCAAATATTAATCAAATATTCGTACGAATTGAATACTGAAGATTGCATTACTGCACACAGCTAAAAGAAGCATAAAGTCTTATTTTTTTTTCTTTCAGAAGAGCAAAGAGATAATGAGACAGAATGACAGACCTCTCCCTTCGATCCTCTGCTCCTTCCTAATTAGGTCCCATCTGTAGAAGATAAATTACTGGGGTTATGCAGGCAGTATGCTTGCTTTTTGCTGTTCCCTGTTCCCTCCCACACCATTTTCCTTTTGTTTCTTGTCTCTTTAGATTGTAAGCCTAAGGGCAGGGACCTGTCTAAGATTAATATAATATTGTAACCCGCCCTGAGACCTTCAGGTATAGGGCGGGATAGAAATACAAATAAATAAATAAAGTTTTTTTTTAAAAAAGAAGAGAATGGGGGCGGCCCCTCATTGGCTGGGCACCCGCACATGCTCAGATGGGCAATAGAGGCAAGGCAGGTGCCCAAACAACAAGCATGCTCAGAAAGGCCCAGCCTTTCTACACAGAATTGGGCCTGCAGGAGAAGGTAAGACCCTGGGGATGGGTTGGGGGCTTTTGGCTGGGGTTCCTGCCCACCCCCAGAGCCCGATCTGCGGTTTGGGAGCGAGCAGGAACCCAGGGACAGAAGGCACAAGGGCTGCCCACACGGGCTCCATAGGAGCGAATGGGAGCAGGCCGGGGGAGGGGCCGAGCTGTCACAGAGAGAGCGTGTGCGAATGCTTTCTCTCTGAGATGGGTCGGAATGCGCCAAGATGGTTTCAGAGCACTTTGGAGGGCACATTGGGACGCTTGCGGGCGACCTGGAATGGATCCTGCCACCCGCAAGAGCGAATGCTGCATCCCATGCGTTTGAAAAACCCCTGTGTGAAAAGGCTCCAGGTTAATGGAGAAGGAACAGAATTTTTATTGGAAACCTCCATTTCATCTCCCCAAACGGTGATTTGATCAGTTTCAAAAGACTTTTGACTCGGGATGTGCACGAATATTTGTAACATTCACTGTTTGTACAAATTCGCATGAATTCAGACATTCATACACAAATTGAAAGTTACAAAATTCACACATTAACTTTCATACGAATATGAATGTTTGAGACATTCATACAAATAGTTTGGACATTTGTTAAGCTGGGGTGGTGGGAGACTGGCTGCACCAGTCACATCTGCAACAGATCCAGATGGCATTCAACATGGATCGAGAGCAGATTAAAAGTGGATTCAAGTCAGATATTATGCTTTCAGAGCAGATATGTTACAACATATATATCAGATACATATAAGTTCATGTCGGATACGTATTGGATAATTCTTACAAATACATTTGTATTGAATTAAATCCTTCCACATTAGAAGGGGAACTATTCGAACAAATACAGATTTTCTAACCCCCATTCATGCCCATCCCTACTTTTAACCAAAGTCGAAATGTCTAGGCAGAAGTGTTTTATGACTGACTAAGGAATCATGACATTAGCAAATTCCACTAGTGAAACACTAGTGTGTGTACGTGTGGCTCCCTTCCCCATACATACATAAACACACATTTGGAGCACTGTTCTTACCTTGCACAGCAAATTACGTCTTTCTGACACATAGAAAGCTTGGACCGGTCTGGCGGGCATTTTGATCTGAAACACAGCCCATGGGTGGTATGACAGAAGATTTCATCCAAAAGGCTAGCAAAGCCTGAAATGAAGGAGGAACAGTAAGAAGAACGATGGAGGGATGAATTATTTCTCCCAGACAGCATAGGAAAATGGAGAAAAAGGCCAGAGAGAGATACCACAACTTGGGGAAGTGCAAGCAATCTGAACATGACTGAAAATGTACATCTTGGAATGAATGTGAAATAGATCCTTCCTTCCTTCCTTCCTTTGTTTCATCTTTTTTCCTCCTTCCATCCTTTTCCTCCCTCCCTCCCTCCATTCTTCCTTCTTTTCATCTTTTTTCCTCCTTCCCTCCTTTTCCTTCGTTCTCTCCCCCCCTCCCTCCCACTGATATGACATTTATTTTCAACCTCTTGCCAAAAAAAGGATCAATGAAGAAGGGGGAGGACGAGGAGAAGGACCAGGAGGAGAAGGAGAGTTGCTTTATCACCCATTTAAGGGGACTCAGAGTAGATGAGAACCTTCTGTTTTTCTCCACACAAGAGACACAGGTGGGTGTGGCTGTGAGAACCCAGAAAGAGAGCTGTGACTAGCCCAAGGCCATGCAGCTGGATATGTGGAGAAGTATGGAAAATCCAGACAGAATCCTCAGAACCCAGTGACTAGAAAAGAAATAGCTGAACTTACCTGAACTAAGAAAGGTCGCCAGGATAAAAAGGAAGAGAGTAAACCAGGTCTTCATTGTTAAGAATAGAAGGGTCAAATGTTTGGTTCAGAGCGTCCTTCTCTCTAGATCAACACTCAACAACAGAGAAGCAGTTTATATCCTTCTTTTTTTTCCTTTTTATAGCTTTTCAGAAAGGATTGGACTCTGAGACCAATTTCGAGTTCTAAGCGGTTCCAAGTGCATTCAAAATGTCTTCTAACGAACTATCAGACAAACACTGGCAGATCTAAGGACTTGCCTGCAGCTGACTATTTCGAGGCAGAGAATTCGATAAGCACAGTGCCTGGGACCCAGTGAGGATGTGGTGATCTATAATTCTCCACCTCTTTGCTAATGGCCCATACTGTCAGTGCAACCAAAATCACCAGATGAATGAGGAACATGATTCTCAAACGAGTTCTCTGTGTTCCGGCTCCTTCCTTCACTTCCTGGCCTTGTGGATTACCCTGACTTCTGCAGCCTAGGAGGCCCCCTTCCAATGTGGAACCCTTAAGGGTGAAGAAATCTGCGTGGTTGTGTCAGAAGTCAAATCAGAAAAACCCATCACTCTGAAAATCGTAACTGCTATGTAAACCTGATTAAGTTGTCTTTATGAAAACAGGAAGAGATCGAACAACACAGTAATGGGAAGCAGGGGTGCAAACACCACTTGTTACTTGTATTCTTTTTAAATACATGGATTAATATTTTCAATTGAAACTGGGCATGGGACCACCTGTAGAACAGCTTAGATGTGGTAGTGACCACATTCTAATACAAACCACATCATATAAGTGGGGATGTGCACAAATGTTTTATTATTATTATTATTATTATTATTTGTATTCATCCAAATAGATCCCCTTTGAATGTAGTGGTATGTTCAATCCCATACAAATCCCACTCGAATGCATATAAATGCATTAGGGATGTGCACCTATTTCAAGATATTCCTTATTTGATCAAATTCAGGGTGTTTTTCCACTGTCACCAGAAGTACCCATTAATGGGTACAAAAATACCATTACGTACCCATTAATGGGTACTTAATGGGTACTTTTAGTGACAGTGGAAAAACACCCTCAGACAAATTTGGACATTTGAAAACTCAAGTCAAATGTCCAGACATTTGTTTTCTAGTATTTGAACAAATATGAATATTTTGAACTATTCATATGAGTAATTCGGACATCCATATATGTACGGATACCCATGCATCAGATACATACCTGTGCACATCTTATTCATATCCATATGCATTCATACTGATATGTACAGGATGAAAACTGGATGCATATTCATGTGTACAGGTGTGTACGAGATTTATATCATCAAATACATATCAAATATTTGTACGAATAGATACACATTTATTTGTGTCAGTTTGAATGTCCAGACGTTCATTTTTCTTTATTTGTACCAATTCAGATATTCAAATAATTGATTCAAATCAAATTGGATTTGGAAATTGCATGCGCCTGCACACCCGTAAAATGCATACCAACGCATACAAATCCCAAATGAAATGTTCTATATGAATTCAAATTTCAATCTTCGAATGTTACAACATATGATTTGAATACAAATGTCTGAATTTGGCCACATTTCTATAAATTTTGAATGCTACAAATATTCATGCACATGCCTACATATAAACCGTTCAAATGGATCAATGGGAGAAATTATGGGTAAAAGAGTTGAAATTTACCTCCTGTATGTTACTGAAAGAAAATATATATAAAATGATGTATAGATGGTATTTAACGCCTCATAAATTGAGGAAAGTTTATCAAAATATGTCTACTAAAAGTTGGAAATGTAAAAAAATCGAGGGGACGTTTTACCACATGGGGTGGACGTGTAAAAAGGCAAAGAAATATTAGGTTATGATATATAATTTGATGTCAAGAATTTTGAAAAGAAACTGTAGGTTTAATCCAGAACTGTTTTTGTTGGGGATTGTAGATAATACATTAGAAAGTGTAAACTCATTAATTTTGTATATGGTGACAGCCGCAAGATTATTGTATGCTCAGAAGTGGAAGGAAGAAGAGATACCATTGGGAGAAGAATGGCTAATTAAGATGACAGAAATGGATAAATTAACAAATCTACTAAATGATAGATCAACTGATAAATTTACGAGAGACTGGTCCCCATTTATTGAATATCTGACAGAACTCGAATTAACGACAGATGGGTTCGAGTGACGATAAAGAACAAAGAGGAAACCAAGGAGAGACAAAGATGTGGAGCAGTAAAGGGTGGATACACAATATAGAAGTCAGACAAGCGGAGGAAGTTAAGGAAATTTCTGTTAATGTAATGATTGGAAGAGTGTGTAAATAATTTTTCTTTTTTAGTTTGTGGTAAAATTTTTATAAACAAAATTATAAAAAAAATTCATGCACATGCCTACATATAAACCGTTCTATAACCTTCACAGTAGAGGTGTGCACAAAGCCAATTTCCCACATTTGATATGATACAAATAGAAAGTGGTAATATTCAGCTTCAGCCAGATTCTTCCCGCAAGAATGTAGGGGGCTTTTCTCCTCGGCACTTCCAGATCTGTGTGCATAGCTCCCATCTTGTTGCATGATCCCCAGGTAGAGATCTGAGCATCCAAACCCAGAAGTGCTCAGGAGAAAGGTGTGTCATGGAGGCAACAGCACAATGAAAGTTAAGTGGGGCAATGAGAGGCTGGGGTGCAGAAGGCCATGGGGGGGGGAGGCCTTGGGGACTTCCAGTCTTCACTAGAGCTTTGACCAAAGCTTTGACAAATACCAGATCTCTATTCAATTTGTCCGTGAATGTTGGAACTCGTATATATTCATATGAATGCTGAATAGCACAAATATTCATGCCCATCCCTACTTGACAGAGCGTCTCTCCCAGCCTTGCTGGTAGTTTGCAGAGTGATCAATGCATTGCAATGACTGGATTTCATTCAAAGCACTCAACCATGTAATTTAATTATCATGTTTCACCACTTGATACATTTAACTCCTTGACATGTTTTGATTTTTTTTTTAAAAAAAAGTTGTCAATTTATTAAAGAATCATTGGTTTTCAAACTTCTGCATAGCAGGCTTAACCAATGAACTGTTTAAACAGGGTCGTCTTCTGCTCATAAACATACAAACAGAAGATAATTTATATTATTAATGTTTCTAATATGATAAAAGGTTCTCAGATGCCAATTCAAAGATTATCTATCTATCTATCTATCTATCTATCTATCTATCTATCTATCTATCTATCTATCTATCTATCTATCTATCTATCTATCTATCTATCTATCTATCTATCTATCTATCTATCTATCTGTCTGTCTGTCTGTCTGTCTGTCTGTCTGTTTATATCTGTCAATCTGTCAGTTGTCTGTCTATCTATCTATCTATCTAAGAACATAAGAACATAAGAACATAAGAACATAAGAGAAGCCCTGCTGGATCAGGCCACAGCCCATCTAGTCCAGCATCCTGTCGCACACAGTGGCCCACCAAATGCTCATGGGCATCTCAAGCAGAGACAAGGACAAACCTTCTCCTGCTCTCGAGTCCCAGCAGATGGCCCTAGAAGCGCCCCATTTCCTCCCCCCCCCCCTCAGCCTGAAAGATGCACCTAGGCATTCGTTCTAGTAGCCATTGATACATCTGTCATCCATAAATTTGTCTAACCCTACCTTAAAGCCATCGAGACTGGTAGCTGTCACCACCTCTTCTGGCAGCACATTCCATAGGCCGATGACCCTCTGTGTGAAGAAATACTTCCCCCTGTCAGACCTTACGCTCCTACCCATCAGCTTCATAGAGTGCCCCCTGGTTCTAGTGTTGTGCGATAGAGAAAAGAAATTTTCTCTATCCACCTTTTCTATGCCGTGCATAATTTTATATACTTCAATCAGGTCCCCTCTCAAACGCCGTCTCTCCAGACTGAAGAGGCCTAGACGTTGCAGCCTGGTTTCGTAAGGGAGGTGTTCCAGACCCTTAATCATTCTGGTTGCCCTTCTCTGCACCTTCTCTAGTTCCACAATATCCTTTTTGAGGTGTGGTGACCAGAATTGTACACAGTATTCCAAATGTGGCCTCACTATAGATTTATAAAGGGGCAAAATGACACTTGCTGACTTATTTTCTATTCCCTTCCTAATTATTCCCAGCATTGAATTTGCTTTTTTTGCTGCTGCCGCACACTGGGTTGACACCTTCATTGAACTGTCCACCAAAACCCCGAGATCCCTTTCCTGGCGTGTTGCAGAAAGCTCAGACCCCATCAGTTTATAGGCGTAATTTGGATTCTTGGCCCCAATGTGCATTACTTTACACTTGTTAAGATTAAAGCACATTTGCCACTTGGTTGCCCACTCACCCAATGCTAAGAGATCCCTCTGGAGCTCTTGGCAATCTCTTTCAGATTTTACTACCCTAAATAATTTAGTATCATCAGCAAACTTTGCTATTTTACTATGTACCCCCTTTTTCTAGATCATTGATGAATAAATTAAAAAGCATTGGTCCCAGTACTGAGCCTTGAGGGACCCCACTTTTTACTTCTTTCCACCCTGAGAAATTGCCGTTTACTACTACTCTCTGCTTTCTGCCCTTAAGCCAGTCACAAATCCAGGACAGAACCTGTCCTTTTATTCCATGGCTGGTGAGTTTACTCAGTAGCCTTTGATGTGGGACTTTGTCAAAAGCCTTCTGAAAGTCCAGATAGACAATGTCTACTGGTTCACCTTTATCCACGTGTTTATTGACACTCTCAAAGAATTCCAACAAATTTGTGAGGCATGATTTACCTTTGCAGAAGCCATGCTGGCTTTTGTTCAGCAATGCCTGCTGCTCCATATGCACACTAATTTTGTCTTTAATAATGGTTTCCATCACCTTACACGGAACTGACGTTAAGCTAACCGGTCTGTAGTTGCCTGGATCACCCCTGGATCCTTTTTTGAATATTGGTGTTACATTTGCTACCCTCCAGTCCTCAGGTACGGAGCCTGATGTTAGGGAAAGATTATATATTTTTGCTAGAAGGTCGGCAATTTCGCATTTGAGTTCCTTAAGGACTCTTGGATGAATACCATCTGGTCCTGGTGACTTGTTAACATTTAGTTTATTAAGACATGCCAGGACCTCTTCCTTGGTTATTTCTGTACAGTTTAACTCTTCAGAAAACACAGGCTCAGCTACTGGCATGTGTCTTCTGTCTTCCTCCGTGAATACGGAAGCAAAAAATTCATTTAGTCTCTCTGCAATCTCCGTGTCTTCTTTAATTACCCTTTTCTCTCCTTTACTATCTAGTGGTCCAACTGCTCTCCTGGTTGGATTCCTACTTCTGATATACTTAAAGAAGTTCTTGTTATTTCTTTTGATGTTTTTAGCAATGTGCTCCTCAAAATCTTTCTTAGCTTTCCTAATGGCCGTCTTGCATTCGTGTTGCCAGTGTCTATGTTCCCTCCTGTTCTCCTCATTTGGACAAGCCTTCCATTTCCTAAATGAACTCTTCTTGTTTTTAATGACTTCATCTACTGCATTTGTGAGCCACATTGGTTTCTTCTTGGACCTAGAAGTCCCCTTTCTTCTTTTAGGAATGCATTCTAGTTGCACTTCCGTTATTGTGTTTTTAAGTAGTCTCCATGCATTTTGAAGTGATTTAACTCTTTTGACTTTCCCTTTCAATTTCCTTTTCACTAATTTCCTCATTTTGGGGAAGTTTCCCTTGTGAAAGTTTAAGGTCTCTGTGTTAGACTTTATTAAGAACTTACTCCCTGTATTTAAGTTGAAGGTTATTGCATTGTGGTCACTGTTCCCAATTGGATCAGCTACAGTGACGTCCTTTACCAGGTCCTGAGCATTACTTAGGATCAAGTCCAGGACTGCATTTCCCCTGGTTGGTTCCATGACCATTTGTTCCATGGAACAGTCATTTATCAGGTCTAGGAATTTTCTCTCTCTTTCCTGAGTTGAACAGGAGTTCACCCAGTCTATGTGAGGATAATTGAAGTCCCCCATTATAACTACCCTATCTTTATGGGCTACCTCCTTTACCTCCTTCTCCAATTGTTCATCTCCTTCGGACGTATGGTTGGGAGGACGGTAGCATGTCCCTATTGTTAGACTTCCTTTTTGGCTTGGTATTTTTATCCACACTGCTTCTGTGGAAGAGCCAGACTCACTTGGACATTCCAGTTCATATCTATCTATCATCTATCTATATCTATATCTATGTCTGTCAGTTGTCCGTCCGTCTGTCCGTCCATCCATCCATCCATCCATCCTGCCCTATACCTGAAGGTCTCCAGGTGGGTAACATCTAAAATCAAACATCATTTAGAACAACAGCAGCATGTATTAAAACAGTGGCATCCATCCATCCATCCATCCATCCATCCATCCATCCATCCATCCATCCATCCATCCATCCATCCATCCATCCATCCATCCATCCATCCATCCATCCATTATTTACATTTCTATCCTGCCCCATACCCAAAGGTCTCTGGGGGTGGGGGTAACAACCGTTAAAACAACAAATTAAAGACAGAATATACATTAAAAGCACTTTTAAATAAATCAACAAATTTAAGGGCTTGTCCCCATGCACTCTGTATACTTCGGATTGGATTTGGGATATTCCCAATACGGATTCTAGTTTGAATTGACCTGTCCCCATGTGATTGACAAAAGCAGGGGCTCAAGTCAAATAAAGCTGCCCCCATGCAAGCTGTGCTAAACCCCTGCATCGGGAAACCACATCTTTTTCTCTCCACCCCCTCTATCCTGATAGGAGTGAGGGCAGAGAAATCCCACCCAATGTCCCTTCACCAATCACAACTGCTGGGCAGTAATCAGCGATCAAACAGAAACAAGTCTCAGTAAGATGCAGTGGTGAGGGGGGGGGTCATCTAGGGCCACAAGCCTCTTCCTGCAACCATTATTCCACCCCCACTCCCCAATTGTGAGCAAGCAGCTTGTGTGGTGCCCACAAGGACTGCTTACCCTAAAATTAAGTTATTTTGGCAAAATACAAAATGTTGTCAAAACAGGTTGTCTATACATCCAGAAGTGTCATCAAAGTGGATTATCTGGAAATGGTAAGTTGGTAAAGGGAGGGCCTATTCCAGCTCTCCAGGAGAGAGGGTGGAATAGAATCCTGGAGGAGCATCAACCAATCAGGTTGAAGCTGACCGCCTAGGCTAGTATTTAAGGGAGCCTGAGGGAACGGTTAGTGTTCTCTGCCTGGGGGGTTAACTGACCAGAGGGTAGTTAACGAGGGGAGAAACAGGCTCTTGGCTAAGGAACCTGGAAGAAGGGTCCTGAGTCATTAGTGAATATATGGTGTTTAGAAAGTAAAAGAATATTTATACGTTACTTATGCTGCTGGCATTAATCTGAATAGGATTGGAGTCCTTGGGCTGAGTGAGGAAGCTGGGGACAGTTCAGTCAGAAGAGTGAATTGACCTGTGATTGACATAGTGACCTGTTTATTATTAAGGAAGCTGTAACCAATAAACTTATTTATTGTTTGTTAAACGTGGAACAGTCTGGCTGTCTCTCATATAAAGTATTTTAAAGTCAAGCCTACTTAAGGAAAGGGAAACTGTATCTTTAACCCACTGCTGGAGCGAGGCAGAGTGGGGGAAGGAGCTGTCTGCTGCAGCACCAGGAAGGAGGCAACATTATTATCAAACTTAATAGAGGGGAAAGGGAAGAGGCAGTTTATCAGAGAAGCAGAAAAGTGCTTTTCTGGTAAACTGCCTCTAAACATTGTAGCGGCTTGGGTTAACTTATTCCAAACAGCTTCTGATGTTTGCCAGCTACAACTTTTAGAGGCAGTTTAACTTTTGTAAACCTCAGAAGCTTCTTGCTTGCCAGCTAAAAAACTAACCACTAAATGCATCCTTTTTTCATACCATACATAGCTGTACAAATGTGTACAGATACGAATAAGAGGCGTAAAGCCAAATATGTAATGCGTACATATCCGTACACATACAACTGTCCAAATAATCTGTTTGAATGATTCAAAACATTTGAATTTGTTCGAATGTTAAAAAAAATGAATGTATAGATGTTCAGTCCAAATCTGAATTTCCGAAAACAAATGAATTCAATCCAATTTTGAATGTTTCAACTATTATCTCCAACCTACAATGGCATCCCTAAAAGTGAAAGAGTCTTTTTGGGCTACTTTGGAAGCTATTCTCCCCCTGCCAAGATTGTCCTTACTTGAACTCAAATTAATAAGCTCAGCCCCACTGAAGTCTTAAGTAGTCTTTTTGTCTTATTGCAGGCACAGAGAAATCTACTATGCAGCCCCGATCTGAAGAAGCCTTACCTTTGTTCCTCTTTCCACTGTTTTGTTTGTCTTCTGATATTGCCAGTCATCTGTTGGTTGTCAGATTTGTCAGTTAGGGAGTTTGGTGTATTTTCAAGGCTTCTTGCTCAGTTTTAATAAAGTTTTATTGTTTTCAAAGCATTTGACTTTGGAAGCTTCTTCTTGCCATCTGCCCATTGTTTGTTTACATTCTGGTTAATGCACTATTTTAAAATCCTATAGGCTGCAAGATCCTGTTTCTAAGGTCAATTCGCACTTCAATCCATAGTCAACAATTAGGTGATTAGGCAACATCAGGGCAAGGGCATCTGCATTTGCAGGTGGTGTTTACACGCTAGAAATGCTCCCTGTCTGCCCAGAAGTTGCCTAATTGCTGCCTAGGTGTATGGCACACAGAAGAGGATTAGCTGGCAATCAAAAGCAGGGTGAGTGTTCAATTGGAGGGTGGTGGAGGGGTGGGGAGACTAATGTTGACTAACGATTAAGGATGTGCACAAATTTTTTTGGGGGGGGTTGATTCATAATGAATTGAATGTTGGAAAATTCATATTTGTTAGAATAGATCTTATTTGAATGTGGGAGGATTCTATTTGATATGAATGTATTCATATGAATTCATACCAATATCCAATATGAACAAATACGTATCTGATACATGTCTGATATGTATCTGACAAGAACACATGCGTATCTGATATGTATCCCATAACATATGTGCTCTGAAAGCATCAAATCTGCCCTGAATCCACTTTGAATCCACTCTTATTCCATGTTGAATGCACTCTGGATCCATTGCAGATGTGACTGACATAGCCACTTTCCCACCTCCCCATTTTCACAAATCTCTGAACTATTAATATGAATGTCCAGAAACATTTATATTCATATACAAATGTTAATATACAAATGTCGTAACCTTCGGTTTGTGTATGAATGTCAAATTCAGCTGAATTCAGCTGAATGCTAAGAATATTAATGCACATCGCTACTAGTGATTGCAAGTGTGAAAAATGCCCCCAGATTCTGCCGCAATAGATTTTTGCACAATATTTGTGCACCAGTATAGGCCACAGGATAGCTTCCCTTGTAGACTGTGTTCCTGGATTCTACATTGGCACTTGAAGCTCCGATGGAGGAAATGGTCAGGAGTGATTACACTCAACCATACCCTGCTATGGTCCAACTGGATGGATAGAGTCTGATCACAGTTATCCTTGCTCTGGAAACTTCCAGATTAGATCATTTTCATGTACTCTTTGTGACATTGAAGATGGGTTAGATGCTCTAACTGGTGCAGAATGTAGCTGGGAACTGCAACTATTTGCCAGACACAAATCATGCCAGTCCTGAAAAGACCTGCACTGCCTGCCTATTGGTTATTAAAATAAAATTAAAGACATTAACATTAACTTATGAGGCCCAAAGAACTTGGGGCCCAAGTACCCAAAGGGAAGCTTCATGCCATACAGACCTTCACGTGCTGGAAGTGTCAGGGGGTAATGGGGTGTCCCTTACGCCCGTTTATAATGCATCATCATTGCATAGCAGAGTTGCGTCTTGGTTCGTGCTTGGAAAGAAATCAATTCCCGTCTCTGCCTCTGCTGAACTTAGCCTGTCAGGATTGCTTCAGCGTAGCTCTCCAGGGTGCTGAAAGCCTAGGCTCCTCCAGTCCCGGTAAAGCCCTGCTTCTCACTCTCTCTCGGCTTGGCTGTCCGTTTCAGCACCTCGGCCCCTCCTTTCCAGCCCACCGGCTCAGCATAAACAGAGTCGTAAATTCTCCAAAGAGGTTTGTTTATTCATCTCAGTTTACATCTTAGCAGTTGCTTCCTCCCAGTCTCCATCAGCTAAGCAAGGCAACACACAGCCGTATGTGCCTAGTTTTATACTTTTCCACTATCTGAGTTGGTGTGTCATATCCTGGCATTTCACAATCCCTGTGTTGTAATCCTTACTTCATTTCACCTTGAGGAACTGGTGACAGTCTGGTGATTCTTGACTCCTAGTTACCTGTTTTGCACACATCACCTATTATGACTTCTAGTTACCTCTTCTGCACACATCACTACATTTTTCCTTATATGGGCCTTTTCAGCCTGACAGGAAGTTCTACCTGTGAGGAGTTTGTGGCTGCAGTACCCCTTTCTCTCACTGATTATGTTAGTTTGGTCAGAGTTCCAAGGTACTTTAGAATTAGCCAAAACCTCTCAAAAAGTTGGTGATGTGGTTCACCGGCACACTTGGTTCCTCAGATTCCCTTGCCCTTCCAAAACACTAGACTTTTGCTACATTGGACCTCTGAAGGATAATTTCCAAAATCAGGGTTGTTTTTCTGCAGTGTGGCTTATTCCAAATAATATCATAGGATAAGGCCCTGTCATCCACATGTTGTTGCAGATTATGGCTGGTTCAATTCCAGACAAGCATGTGGAAGAAATAACCCTATTCTGGGATATTATCCGGAACAAGGCCCATTAGCAGAAATGGCCAATGAGATCACTTTCATGGGGATTGAGGAAAAATGCTGTGAGATAAAAGTCCAGCATTCTAACTACAGCACCAAACTAGGTCACAGTTTAAAATTTTTAAAGAAGAGCCTGTTCCTGGAGGGATTAGGATGTGGCTTCCACAGTGGAGGCCAGATTGGAGACCCTTTGAGGACACCACATCCGCACGTCAGTGCACAAAATCAGTTTCTTAAGCCAGTTTTGCCGTCGAAATCCTACCCAGATGTAAGAAAAATTAGGTCTTACATGTGGCATTTCCCCTGAAACCGTTTCGGAAGGAAATGCTTCCACAATGGCAGGGGAAAAGAAAGGTTGCAGCCACATGCCCAGCTTTCAAATAGAGGGTGGCTGGCCAATGGGAGGCCGCGGCACATGCATGCGCGATGGACGCCAGGCCTCCCGCTGCCAGAATCAGCCCAGCAGCAATGAGGTAAACGACAAGTGTGAGGGCGTGCCCCCAGCTGGGGTGGGGGCTGCGGCTTCCCTCTTCATTGAGAAGGGGAACCGGGTGAAGCCAGCTGCCGGCCTTGCCATGCAGGCTCCGAAGGAGCCAATGGCGGAGGCCTATGGGCAGGCCCAGCTGTCAAACAGGGAGAGCATGCGCTCTCCATCATAGACAGGGCAGGGCCTCCGGTGGTTGGATTGGGATTGGATTTTCCAATCTGGCCCTGCTGCCGCCACCCTGCACTTGTGCAGATGGGCGGGGCCTCCAAGAATCTGTCCCTCTTTGGGACAGATTCTTTTTTTAAATGTTCCACTGGAAAATGGCAGCATCTGTGGAAAGGCCCATAGAAGCATAAAAGGGACCCGCTGCTGAATGCAGGATTTCCTAAACCATCCCAGGCATATGTAGGTCCAACCTCTGCTTGAAGATCTTACTTCTTGTGGCAACCTATTCCATTGTCTGATTGTCCTCACTGTCAGGAAGTTTTTCCTAATATCCAAATCTGCACTGACTCTTGAAGTTTCATCCCGTTTATAGTCCTCCCATCTTGTGCAAGTAAAAATAGGGACAATTCCTCTGCACTGTGACAGCCCTTCAGAGACTTGAAGACTGTGATCATGTCTCCTCTCAGTCTTCTCTTCTGTATGCAAAATATTCCTAGATCCTTCAATTGTTCCTTTAGGACATGTTTTCTAGACCACTCACCATTTTGGTAGCCCTCCTTTGGACTTGCTTTAGCTTGTGAATGTCTTTTTTAAGTTAGGGTGCCCAGAATTGGACACAATATTCTGGATGAGTTCTGACCAAGGTAAAGTAAAGAGGAATAATTACTTCTCATGATCTAGACTCTATACTCTTCTTGATGCTTCCTAGGATGACGTTTGCCTTTTTTGCTGCTGCGTCACATTGCTGACTCATGTTCATCCTGTGATCAACTAGCTGAAAATGGCTAACAAAGCTTTCTATTCTTTTCCCCACAACAGAACACCCTGTGAGGTAGGTGGGGCTGTGAGAGCTTAGACGAGAGCTGTGATTAGCTCAAGGTCGCCCAGCTGGCTTCGTGGAGTGAGGAATAAAACCTGATATTCCCAGATGAGAGTCCGGCTCCCTAGCCACTAGATCAAACTGGCTCACGGATCAAACTGGCTCATTATTTGTCTATTTGTCTACTCCATGAATAACTGTGCTGATTCCCCTTGGGCAAATTGAAAATCAGCTGGAGTCAGAAATAGAATACATTAAATTATTTACTCTGGAAACAATTAAGGTGCATGTTGCCATAGCCAGACCTGATCATTCAATGTCAAGAACAGTTGGTGGTAAGCAGAGTTACTCCTATTTTATTTTGTTTTTTTAAAGTCAACCCTTCTCACAATCATGGCAAATGGGCAGCAACATTTAGAAATCTCCTCTCATACAGCAGAAAGTAGTTACACCACATCGCTCTCTGTGCATATAATGATATGAAGGACAGCTGGCAGCACTACAAAAACCACCAGCGGCCTGACATCCTTTAATGCCAAATATTTTGATGTGACCTATTCAAAAAAGACAAAGAAAGGTATGGAACAGAATGTGATAAAGAACATGACCCAGGGCACTTACTATGGTAAAGAAGAAATACAGTGAGGAGGAATTAGTGGTAGCACTCTATAGTGTATTTGTTTTCCCAACATGTTTTGGGTAAAGCTAAGGGTCTGAAGTGTAAGACTGACACTGTTGTTGTTTTTTCCTCCTTCTGTTGCTGCTAAACCTAAGAAAATTATATGCAGTTGAATAAGAATAAGATAATATTTGATCAACTGCCCCTGCATACCTCATCAAAAGACAACGACTGGGCTGAAAAAAGCAGACAGATACCGAGGCAGCTGCTATGTTGGGCTACTGGGTAGATATGTGGACCGATATTCAAAAGATTCAATATTTGATCAAATTTGGTGTTTGATCCAGATATGCAAATTCAAATTAACATTTATACATTTGAATTTAACATTTGAACACATTTTTGAATCTTTTGAATCATTTTGTTTGAATGATTTGGACATTCATATTGAACAGATAGTACACAATACATACGTACCTTATTCGTATACACACACATTTGTACGGATACGTACGGGGCAAAAACAGGGTACATATGGGATAGAAAAGTGTTGCGCACAAATGCATATGGATGTGTTTGGACACATATGAATGTTGTCGGCATTCATATCTTCAAATACGAATTGAATATTTGCACAAATAGATTCAAATGTATTCAATTCAAACCAAATGTGAATACATTCAAATTTTAAACATTCAAATTGATTTGAATTTTCAGATTTGAAACATTCAAATTAAATCCCAAAAATTGTATTCATGCACATCTCTACTACTGGGAATATGAAGGTTGTTCTTGCAATTTGCAGGTGCATGGGTATGATATGGCCCAGGTATGTGCATGAATGTTCATCACATATTTGTACAAATTTGGGTATTCAAATTCAAATCCAATATTGGTGCATTCGAAGATTCACTTGGATTCGAACCAAATGCGTTGATATATTGATAAGAAGCTTTGTTACAATCGTGAACCTTGGGAGGTGGGAAAACGGCTGCCCCAGTCACATCTGCAAGGGATCCAGGATGGTCAAAGTGGCTTGAGAGTGGATTAAAAGTGAATTGGGAGTGAATTTGACTCATTTAGAGCAAATACGTGCAAAATACATAGGGATTCGTAGGCAATCCATAGGCGGTTCATAGTGGGGACTGGAATCCTACCACATTTGAAGGGGATTTATCTGAACAAATATGATTTTTTTTTTAATTTGATACAAATCAAACATGAAAAAATAATTCTTGCACATCCCTAATATGGACAGTTTTCATTGTGCCTGAAGAACCTTAGTGAACTGAAGCATCTCTAGCAGGATCTCATGTCCATATATGAGGTTTTTTCTCTAAGATTAGTATAATAATCTTCATTGCATTTATAATATGGAACTTATCTGTATGTACCCTTGCAAACTACATGGGAAGAGGAAGGCCAACATGTTCAGGTTCTGTGTGACTCCATTTGAAGTCCCCAGTGTTGTGGCAAACCTTCATTTGGGTGAAACTAAAGTTTGCTGTTTTGCTATGAACATCAAAAGAAGCCACAAAACAGCGATATTTAATAAAGCTTATTTACATATCCTGTGCAAACTGCAGGATTCCTCATCACAGAAAAGGAATTTGGATTAGGCTTAGCATCTCCAGACAGTGTCACATATGTCAGATAAGAACATAAGAACATAAGAGAAGCCTTGCTGGATCAGGCCACAGCCCATCTAGTCCAGCATCCTGTCGCACACAGTGGCCCACCAAATGCTCATGGGCATCTCAAGCAGAGACAAGGACAAACCTTCTCCTGCTCTTGAGTCCCAGCAGATGGCCTTAGAAGCGCCCCAGTTCCTCCCCCCCAGATGACAAGTGCAATCTGAATTAAAACAAATTAGCCTGGAAACCATTTGAAGGTGACCATCAAGATCCGAATAGATTAGTATGAAGAAGCTAGGGGTGTGCTTCAAAATCCAATCAAATCTCTTTGGATTCAGACATTCCAATCTGAATTAAATCTCTATACATTCATTTTTCAACATTCCAATGAATTTTGAATCTTTTGAATTATTCGTATAAATTATTCGGACATTTGTATGTGAATGGATACGTATGCCTTAACCCTATGCATCTTATACATACAGGACAAAAAAGGGATGCATACAGGATAAGAACAGGATTCATACAGGCACGTATGGACCCATACAAATGTTGTCGACATTTGTATCTTTCAAATATTAATCAAATATTCGTATGAATAGATATGAATATTCAACTCTAATTAAATGTGGATACAATTGTATTTTAAACATTTAAATTTATCTGAATTTTTGGATGTTTGATTTGAATCAAATGAAATGCTGAAAATTGCATTTGTTCACACGCCTAAAGAAGCATAAAGTCTGATTTTTCTTTTCTTTCAGAAGAGCAAAGAGATAATGAGACAGAGTGACAGACCTCTCTCTTCGAATATCTTCTCCTTCCAAATTAGGTCCCATCTGTAGAAGATAAATTACAGGAATTATGCAGCAAGTCTAAGAACAAACAAAATGGCAAAAATAGAATGGAAATTGTTTTAAGGTTTAGCTGACATCTAAATGAAAGCCTTTGGAAAGAGTATTTATTTATTTATTTAGTCAGTCAGTTCATTCATTCGTTCATTCGTTCATTCATTCATTCGTTCAAGTACTTCACCATTGTACACAAATGAATGGGAACCAGATTAAATGAGAAGGAACAGAATTTTGATTGGAAACCTCCATTTCTTCTCCGCAAACTGTGTTTCAATGAGTTTCAGCAGGCATCCAAATAGGGATGTGCATGAATATTTGTAACATACATTATTCATACAAATTCATGAGTTGAGACATTCGTACACAAATAAAAAATTACGACATTCATACATGAACTTTCATACGGATACGAATGTTTGAGACATTTGTACAAATAGTTTGGACATTCATTAAACTGGGGAGTTAGGAGATTGGCTGCACCAGTCACATCTGCAACAGATCCAGATGGCATTCAACTTGGATCGAGAGCAGATTAAAAATGGATTCAGGTCAGATTTGATGTTTTCGGAGCAGATATATTACAGGATACATGTCGGATACATATAAGGTCATGTCAGATACATTTTGGATAATTCATACAAACACATTCATATCGAATGGAATCCTACCACATTCGAAGGGTAACAAATACAGATTTTTCTAACACTCAGTTCATTCCAAATCGAATGTCAATAATCCTATTCATGCACATCCCTACTTTTTTGATATTTTTTATTAAAGAGATTTTCCCCAACAACTTAAAAACATATTCAATAACATTTCATAATAAAAATCTTCATTCTTCTTGTTGTTCTTTTTTTGACTTCCTCTGCTTGCCCATTTTATTCTTTCTCTGCTCCTTGTCTGTTCCTTGGTGTTTACCAGCTGTTCCTTTGAAAGCTACCATAACTGTGCCATAATTTTTTTATAAAACTCCTAGTCTTATAAGCCTTTATCCATCCTAATCTTTTATAATCACAAAAGCAAGATAGGAGAAATTCTAATCCAATCCAACTTACTATAATATTGTAATTACTAAACTATAATTAACCATTCTTAACCTATCCTTATTTCCTAATATTTACCTCTATTAATAAACTTATATACTTAACAATTCCACACCTGATGTATATTACAGTCTCATTATTTTACCAATCTATAAAACATCTTTCCTCTTGCCTTATATTTTACTTAACATCTTTGGTAACATTCATGCTTATCTAGATTGCCTATCCCATTTTCCCAATTCTTGACACATTATTTTTTTCTAAAATTTCTCATCTTTTCTCTCTTTCTTCTCTCATCTTTTTTCTCCTTTTTATATTAAGTCCCACAGTCCACAGATAAGCTATATTCCAGTAAACTTTATCTTGGTTTCCTAGCTCCTTCAATGCTTTAAAAAGCAAACTCCAAATGCCGTAGTGTTCCATTTTCTTACCTTAAGTTTCACTTTAAATTACGTAGCTGCAGAAAGTTGCTTGGGGCAGGGTAAAAGTTTTTCTTTAGGTGTTTTCCAAGTGTCTAGTTTCTGAATAGGTTGTAAATCTTAACACCGAGGAGGTCAGTTTTTGGAATAGCACATTCAGCGCACGGGCTCAATGTTTGTTTTTCTTCTGTTAAGGGCGGGCTGTCAGACCCTTCCAAAGAAGAATTCCCTTCGTTCCCCCCGTATCTTGGGGAAAATAAATCAGCAGAAGAATGTCCCGAAGTTCGCATTCTTCTGCCTTATTCGTGCTGAAGTCTTGCAGAGCAAATCACTTGCCGGTCAAGCTGCCCTTTTCTTGGCACTGGAAGTCCATCCCTACTTTGAACAAAAGACACAGTCTACCCAGCCTCAAATGTCTAGGCAGAAGTGTTTTATGACTGACTAAATCATGACATTAGCAAATTCCATTGGTGGAACAGTAGCCATACATACACACACGTGTGTGTACGTGTAGCTCCTTTCCCCATACATACATAAACACACATTTGGAGCACTGTTCTTACCTTACACAGCAAATTACATCTTTCTGACACATAGAAAGCTTGGACCGGTTTGGTGGGCACTTTGACTTGACACACAGTCCATGGGTGGTATGACAGAAGATTTCACTCAGAAGTGAAGCAAAGCCTGAAATGCAGGAGGAAAAGTAAGAAGAATGATGAAGGGATGAATTATTTCTCCCAGACTGTACAGGTTAATGGAGAAAAAGGCTAGAGATAGATTCTACAAATTGGGAAAGTGCAAGCAATCAGAACGTGACGGAAAACATACGTCCCAGAATGAATGTGAAATAGAACCTTCCTCCTTCTCTCCCTCCCTGCCATGGATATGAGATTTCTTTTCAACATCTTACCAAAAAAGGATCAATGGTAGCATAAGTAATGAAGAAGAAGAAGAAGAAGAAGAAGAAGAAGAAGAAGAAGAAGAAGAAGAAGAAGAAGAAGAAGAAGAAGAAGAAGAATTGGCTTTTCTACACTGATTTTCTAACCCATTTAAGGGGACTCAGAGTAGATGAGAACCTTCTGTTTTTCTCCATACAAAGGACACAGGTGGGTGGGTCTGTGAGAGAGCTGTGACTAGCCCAAGGCCATGCAGCTGGATATGTGGAGGAGTGTGGAAAATCCAGACAGAATCCTCAGAGCCCAGTGACTAGGGAAGAAATAGCTGAACTTACCTGAACTAAGAAAGATCATCAGGATAAAATGGAAGAGAGTAAACGAAGCCCTCATTGTTAAAAAAAGAAGCGTCAAATATTTGGTTCAGGGCCTTCTTCTCTCTAGATCAACACTCAACAACAGAGAAGCAGTTTATATCCTTCTTCTTTCCTTTTTATAGCTTTTCAGAAAGATTGCACTCTTGAGACCAATTCTGAGTTCTAAGCAGTTCCAAGTGCATTCAAAATGTCTTCTAATGAACTATCAGACAAACACTGGCAGATCTAAGGACTTGCCTGCAGCTGACTATTTTGAGGCAGAGAATTTGATAAGCACAGTGCCTGGGACCCAGTGAGGATGTGATCTGTAATTCTCCGGCTCTTTCCTAATGGCCCATACTGTCAGTGCAACCAAAATCACCAGATGAATGAGGAACATGATTCTCAAACGAGTTCTCTGTGTTCCGGCTCCTTCCTTCACTTCCTGGCCTTGTGGATTACCCTGACCTCTGCAGCCTAGGAGGCCCCTTCCAATGTGGAACACTAAGAGTCAAGATGCCAACTGCACAGCTCTGTCAGAAGCCAAATTAAAAACGCACCACACTCTGAAAATCTTAATTGCTATGTAAAACTATCAACTTGTCTTTACAAAAACAGGAACAGATCGAACAACATAGACGGTGCAGTCTATAGACGGACATAAGAACATAAGAGAAGCCTTGCTGGATCAGGCCACAGCCCATCTAGTCCAGCATCCTGTCGCACACAGTGGCCCACCAAATGTTCATGGGCATCTCAAGCAGAGACAAGGACAAACCTTCTCCTGCTCTTGAGTCCCAGCAGATGGCCTTAGAAGCGCCCCAGTTCCTCCCCCCCCCTCAGCCTAAAGGATGCACGTAGGCATTCATTCTAGTAGCCATTGTTACATCTGTCATACATAAATTTGTCTACCCCTACCTTAAAGCAATCCAGACTGGTAGCTGTCACCACCTCTTCCGGCAGCACATTCCATAAGCCGATGACCCTCTGGGTGAAGAAATACTTCCCCCTGTCAGACCTTACTCTCCTACCCATCAGCTTCATAGATGCCCCCTGGTTCTAGTATTGTGTGACAGAGAAAAGAAATTTTCTCTATCCACCTTTTCTATACCATGAATAATTTTATATACTTCAATCAGGTCCCCTCTTAAACGCCATCTCTCCAGACTGAAGAGGCCTAGACGTTGCAGCCTGGTTTCGTAAGGGAGGTGTTCCAGACCCTTAATCATTCTGGTTGCCCTTCTCTGCACCTTCTCTAGTTCCACAATATCCTTTTTGAGGTGTGGTGACCAGAATTGTACACAGTACTCCAAATGTGGCCTCACTATAGATTTATAAAGGGGCAAAATGACACTTGCTGAGTTATTTTCTATTCCCTTCCTAATTATTCCCAGCATTGAATTTGCTTTTTTCACTGCTGCCGCACACTGGGTTGACACCTTCATTGAACTGTCCACCACCTGGGACACAGGGGTACAAACACCACCTGTTACTTTTATTCTTTTTAAATACGTTATTCATATTTTTGATTGGAACTGGGCATGGGACCACCTGTAGAACACCTTAGATGCCATAGTTACAACATCATATAAACAGGGATGTTCACAAATGTATCTCCTTCAAATGTAGTGGGATTCAAATTCAAAACGAATGTTCAATCCCATACAAATCCCACTCGAATGCATATAAATGCATTAGGGATGTGCACCTATTTCAATATATTCATTATTCGATCCAATTCAGACAAATTCTGATATTTGAAAACGCAAATCAAATGTCCAGACATTCATTTTTTGTAATTTTTTAAATTTTTATTTATTAATATCTTACCACAAACTAAAAAAAGAAAAATAATTTACACACTCTTTCCATCATTACATTAATTGAAATTCCCTTAACTTCCTCTGCTTGTCTGACTTCTGAGACGTTTTCGCACGGGGGTGTTTGGAACGCGCGGGAGACAGCCCGGAACGCGGCAAACGCATTGCCGCCGCGGGGCTTGCGATCTGACGTATCCGGAGCTGTCTCTCGCGCGTTCCAAATGTAGAGCACTTTGAAGTGCTCTACATGCGTTCGGGCGCGGACGAACTGCCCGCAGGCGTTCGGGAGGAGAAGGATTTGCGCTTGCTTCTCGCTCCTGAACAGCCGCGTGCCCGCCTCCCCCACCGGCGCAGGTTTGGCAATCAGCTGTTTGACAATCAGCTGATTGCCGATCTGCCTCCGCAGCTGTCTCCGCGCCCCTGGCCGGCCTTTGCTGGCCAAGACAGTTCCGGGCGCTTTTACCGTTCACACACAGGCGCGCCGGAACGCGTTCCGGCGCGCCTGTGTGTGAACGGTGAAAGCGCCCGGAGCTGCCTTAAGCTTCCCGCCTGAACGCGTTCCGTTTGGAACGCGTTGCAGTGCGGAAAAGCCTCTGTATTCTGTATCCGTCCTTTATTGCTCCACATCTTTGTCTCCCCTTGGTTTCCTGTTTGTTCTTTATCGTCACTTGAACCCATCTGTTGTTAATTGGAGCTCTGTCAGATGTTCAATAAATGGGGACCAGTCTCTTGTAAATTTATCAGTTGATCTATCATTTAGTAGGTTTGTTAATTTATCCATTTCTGCCAAATCGGTCATCTTAATTAGCCATTCTTCTCCCGATGGTATCTCTTCTTCCTTCCACTTCTGAGCATACAATAATCTTGCGGCTTGATGGGCTGTGGAATTGGTTCACTTCATGGCTCCCCGAATTGTCTTGGCTTAAACAGCTAATTGCATATGGCTTAATAGCTATTGCTGTTTGAATTACATTTTGTTGCTTTCTACAATGTATTCCTTCATTTATGACACTTCTGGTAAGCTTTTTTGGCCTGTCAAAAAGATGGACACTCAGTGTTATGGAGCTGGAACTTGGTGCTTTCCATGAACGCATTGCCTGGTGGCTAATATACCTTTTCTAGGCAAGGTTCTGGACAGGGCTGTCGCTGTCCAACTGCAAGCACACTTGGAAGAAGCTGATTATCTAGACTCATTTCAATCTGGCTTCAGGCCCGGTTATGGCATGGAAACTGCCTTGGTCACCAAGGTTGATGACCTTATCCGGGAGAGAGACAGGGGGAACACTTCCCTGTTGGTTCTCCTGGACCTCTCAGCTGTTTTTGATACCATTGACCATGGTATCCTTTTGGAGAGACTACGGAGTTTAGGAGTGAGAGGCAATGCTTGGCACTGGTTCTGCTCCTATCTCCAGTATAGATCCCAGATAGTGGCTGTGGGAGATACTTTTTTGACTCCCTGGGAACTCACCTGTGGGGAACTCACCTGTGGGATCGATCTTATCTCCCATGCTATTTAACATCTATATGAAGCTGTTGGGAGAGGTCAGGAGATTTGGAGTAAGGTGTCATCAGTATGCAGATGATACCCAGATCTATCTCTCCATACCATCTGAATCAGGAGAGGTGGTTGAAGTCCTTGACAGGTGTCTGGAGGCAGTAATGGGCTGGATGAGGGTGAATAAATTGAAGCTGAATCCAGACAAGACAGAGGTGCTGTGCGTCACAGAATCTCGGGTCCGTGTAGTTGGGAGACATCCTGTCCTTGAAGGGGTTGCAATGCCCTGGAAGGGACAGGTGTGTAACTTGGGGGTTCTCCTGGACTCCACGCTAACACTTGAAGCTCAGGTGGAGGCTGTGGCCAGGAGCGCCTATTCCCAACTACGCCTAGTACGTCAACTGAAGCCTCTTCTGGATAGAGATGACTTGGCCACAGTTATCCATGCTCTGGTAACCTCTAGATTGGACTACTGTAATGCACTCTACATGGGGCTGCCCTTGAAGATGGTTTGGAAGCTGCAGTTAGTGCAAAATGCAGCAGCTAGAATGCTGACCGGAACATCTAGTCGGATGCACATCACACCAGTCTTAAAAGAATTGCACTGGCTGCCAATTCGCTACGGAGCCCAATTCAAGGTTTTGACTCTGACTTATAAGGCCCTAAATGACTTGGGTCCCAAATATCTAAAGCAACGCCTTCTCCCATATCAACCTGCCCGTGCCTTAAGATCAAGTGGTGAGGCCCTCCTGGTTGTCCCACCACCTTTAACAGTGAGGTTGGTGGGCAACTGGGGGAGAGCCTTTTCTGTGATGGCCCCCAGACTATGGAATAGCCTCCCCCTTGAGGTCCGTCAGGCCCCTTTCTTATATATATTTAGGAGGGCAGTGAAGACGCACCTCTTTGCCCTGGCCTTTGGCTGAGCTGTTAATGTTCCCTTGCCCAATACAGACACTATCATTTTAAACATATTGTATATTGTTTTATATGTGCTGAATTTTTAATGTCTTTCAATGTATATTGTATTTTAATCTGCTGTTAACCGCCCAGAGACCTTCGGGTATGGGGCAGGATAGAAATGTAAACAAACAAACAAACAAACAGGGGTATTGGCATTAAGAAAAGAAAATCATACACCATAATTAGGCATAACATTTATTAGAAGGGGTTAGTGACAAATTAGGATGCGAGAGCTAAAGACCTGCTAATGGAAAACCTTAGGGGTAACTTTAGTTCTCTCCCCACCACCACCCACCAGTTCTGCCATATATGGGTACCCAGGGAAATTTTCCATTGAGAAATGTGTTCTGTGCAAAAGGGCATAACAGCCCCTAAATCTTCAGTAAACTTTACCCTTCACTTCGCAACCTTCCTGTGTCTGAGCCATCATTCATTACATCACACCAGACGAGCATTCATGACACCTATCATTCAGTTGGAGTCAGAGTCATTTCACATAAGAACCATGGTCTGACCAGGGTAGAGTAAAGAGGAGTAATTACCTCTCATGATTGAGACTCTTTGGGTGTTTTCACACTGGCCGTAAAGAAATGGATTAAAGTAAATCTGTTTCCTGGTGATCCGTCCTCTGGAGGATCCATCTGAAATAGGGACGGATCCGAGGAAGCCTCCCTGTGTCTGCACACACGCAGGGAGGATGGATCCTCTGGGTTGGATCGCCTGGGTGCTGTGTGGAGGCTGTAGCACCCATTGCCGGAGGCAGCCGGCCTCCCGTGCCACCGCTGCCACCTCTGTAGCCACAGGACTGGAGCAGTCAGCTGCCAGTCGCATGGCGTGTGACACATGGGGGGGAGGGGCTCCGGAGGCAGGCAGGCCTGCATCTGCCCTTCTGAAGATGACAGCCGCAGGCACATCTGGCCCCTCGCCTCTCTGTGTGTGGAAGCGTCCTGCTTCCAAATGGATTGAAGTGAGGGACCCAGAGGCCAGATCTTTTGGTGGCAAGACCCCATTAAGAACGGATCTCGTGTGCCAGAGTGCTGAAGCGGCAACCTCAAAAAGTCCCGGATCCGGCCTCCTGTGCAGAGGGTAAGTCTTCTATGTGTCTGTGATGTGTCCTGTATGTGTCCTTAATGGGGTTTCCGCAGCCAGTGCGGAAACACCCTATAATCCTCTTGATTCATCCTAGGATGGTGTTTGCCTTTTTGGCAGCTGCATCACATTGCTGACTCATATTCACCCTGTGATAAACCAGTACACCCAGATCTTCACCCTTAGGAGTTGGATATTGGGGGTGGCATCCTAGGCTGTACAGATCAAGGAAATCCACAAGTCCAGGAAGTGAGGGAAGGAGCTGGAACAGAGAAAACACCCAGATCTTTTTCACTTGTGCTGCTACTCAGCCAGATACCTCCCATTCTGTATTCATTTTTATCATTTTTCTTACAAAAATGTAGGACTTTGCATTTGTGCCTATTAAATATCATCCATTAGTCGGTGTCACCCCACTGTTCAAGCTTATCTAGATCTTTTTTAATCCTTTCCTTTTCCCCCTTAGTGTTAGTAATCCCTCCTACTTCTGTGTCATCTGCAGATTTGATCACCATTCCTTTGACTCCCTCATCCAGATCATTTATAAATAGCATTGGAGCCAGCATAGACCCCGGTGGAACTCTGCTTGAGACATACCTCCAACTGGATGTGAAGCCATTTTTTACCACTTAGTGTGATCAGTAAGCCTGTTACAAATCCACATAACAGTTGCCCTGTCAATCCCATATTTGATCAACTTTTTGATGAGCATGGTGTGAGAAACTTTGTCAAATGCTTTGCTAAGATACACAATGTCTACAGAATTTCCCTGATCAACCCATCCGGGGATTTTATCATAAAAGGATATTAGATTAGTCTGGTATGACCTGTTTGTTACAAATCTGTATTCACTCTGGTTTAGGACCAGTGTGGGGGGTGACATGGGACACGCCATTCCAGTGCAGATGGACATACCCCATCCTAGAAGCAACTCAGCCCAGCTTAGGATGGTTGCTAATCCTGGGACAGGGCAGCTCATTGCATCTGTGGAGCCCAAGCTTGATTAATGCACCTGTTGTAGTATTTTTGATTACATATGTGTAAATATTATATAATGTACTAAAAGGAAAAGGCACTGACCAGGAAGGTTAGAGAACAGATGAGGAGGGGCTGAGCCCAGCTCAATTAGCATATTGAAGAAAGGGGGGGGGCAGCCCAGAGAAACTAGCCAATCAGAAGGGATGGAACCCTGGCAGAGACTATAAAAAGGGCCTTCCTGTCAGAGCTGTTGTTCTGTGACTGGGGCTAGACTTAGGTAGAAGTTAGCCAGTACAGATCCGGGTCCTGAGGAGAATCCAGAGGCATTTCCGCACTGCATCGCGTTCGAAACGGAACGCGTTCAGGCGGAAAGCTTAAGGCAGCTCCGGGCGCTTTCCCCGTTCACACACAGACGCGCCAGAACGCGTGTAAACGCGTTCCGGAGCGTCTGGGTGCGAATGCTCAAAGCGCCCGAAGCTGGCTTAGCCGGCAAACGCCGGCAAGGGGCGCGCAGACAGCCGCGGAGGCAGATCGACAATCAGCTGTTTGACAAACAGCTGATTGTCAAAGCCGCGCGGCGTCGGAGGCGCGCCCGCAGCTATTCGGGAGATAGAAGCAGGCGCGAATGCTTCTCCTCCCGAACGGCTGCGGGCGGCTCGTCCGCGTTGGAACGCGTGTAGAGCAGTTTAAAGTGCTCTACATTTCGAACGCGGAAAAGACAGCTGCGGACACGTCGGAACGCAAGCCGCGCGCGGCCAATGCGGATGACGTGTCCACAGCTGTCTTTTCCGCGTTCCGTTCAGCCCCGTGCGAAAACGTCTCAGATAGGGATTAGGCAGGGTCCTGAGTTAAGAAAATAAGTTAAAGTGAACTGCTTGTGTTAGAGTTGAACTGACTTAAGAAGAGTAAACCATTAAAGTTACATTTACATTTGTTTTAAAGACTCTGCTTGAGGCCTGTTTCTGGCTCAGACACTCAAGGGAGGGGGAAAGAGTTGTCGTAGTAACGTGACAGTAATAGTGTAACCTAAGTGTTGGAGCTCGGCTCAGAAGGAGAAAAAGGACTAGAAACCTGCTATTTAAAAGAGAACTTGAAGTCCATGGCTATAGTGGCCAAACTGAAGAAAGTTGGATGCCCGGCTGGGGCCTAATAATTGGCGGCGGCTGGCCGTGGTCATCACAGCATCCCATCCCAGTTTGGAAGCCATTATTTATCCACGGCACCAGCTTGTGGAAAACAGTTTCTCATGACAGCAAGCACAATACCGGTGTTTTTGGTTTCACGTCATTTTTTAAGTCAGTCTTCACATATTCTGTGATGTCAACAGACAGTCAAATTTATCCTTTGATCCTCCTTCTTCTAACACAGCAGGGGTTCAGCGGGGCGCATTTGTCTCTATATGGTCGATGGTCTCTCTGACACACATAGTAACCACATTTACCGCCAATAAACAAACATCCTTCCATGCCAATTATTCTACTGGGATCTATTTCCACAAAGACAAAGAAATAGTATGTAATAACGAATGCTTCATAAGCCATGATTTTTGATACAAAATCTTGTTTTAGGATGGAGATTTCTTATCAGTTATCTAAATGAAAAAGGAGAAATTGGCTTTTATGCCCTCCTTTTCTCGCGCTTTAAGGGGACTCAAAGCAGCTGACAAACCTTCTGTTATTCTCCCTACCACAGACACTCTGTGAAGTGGGTGGGGCAGTGGGAGCTCAGCAAGAGAGCTGTGACTAGCAAAAGATCACCCATTTGAATTCATGGAGGAGTAGGGGTGTGCACGAATGTTTGTTTTTGCATTCGAATTCGAGTTGAATCAAATGGAAAATCCAAATGGAACAAAAACAGATGCAGATCCAATACATTCAAATCTGCTCATTAGAATGTTAGATACGAATTTGAAGATACGAAGGTCAACAACATTCATATATGTTATACATATCTGTAAGCATTTTGTACGCATCCCATTTTATCCCGTATACATCCCGCTTTCATTCCATATTATAAGTGCAAATGTATACAGATATGTATGTTATTTGTACAGATACGTAAGTAATGCATACTTATTTGTATGTTTCAATGATTCAAATGAATGTTTTGGAATATTCAAAATTTGTTCAAATGTCTAAATTTGAATGTTGAGACATTTTATTTGAATTCAAATGTCCACATTCAAACGAATTCAATTGGACTGTGAATATTTAGAGTATGTGTGCACATCCCTATGAAGAGAGTGTGGAATCAAATTGGGAGACCCCCAGATAAGAGTCTGACCAGCACCCAAACCACAAGGCCAAAGTGGCTCACAGTTACAGTTAGAGTTCATCTGTCTTCACTGGTTATATCACTGGTTTTGCTTGGGTTGGTTGGGTTTACTTAGTGCACCCACTCTTCTACAAAAGAAATGCACTTAGGAATCTATCATAGCATTTCATTTTGCATTTGTTTCTGTTGTTGTCAAATCTGAGAAATCATATGCATTTGATTAAGGATAAGATAACACTGCCTCATCTCCACCTGCATATCTCATCAAAAGACAATGGGTGTTTTCCACCGCACTCCTTTAATCCGGATCTAAGAAGATCCGGATCTAAGGAATGGGTATATTCCTTAATCCGGATCCAGTAGATCCAGATTAAGGGAAGTACCCAATGTATTTCCATAGGTGGTCTAGCACCCAATAACAATGGGTGCTAGCCTCCCTGCCGTGGGAACACCAGACCACCCATTTGGAAATCTGGATCTACCCATGAGGGGTCTGCTTGTCACCCCAGGTGTTTGGGGGGACAGGAGGTACAATCTCCGAAGTGGCTTCGAAGTCACTTCGAAGTCACTTTGAAGTCTGTGCAAAACAGCTCCATTGAAGTCTGTGCTGGACTTTGGAGTGAACTTCAAAGTGACTTTGAAGTGACTTCGGAGTCACTTCAGAGTCACTTCGGAGTCACTTCGAAGTTCACTCTGAAGATCAGCACAGACTTCAAAGACGCCCCGGAGCTATTTTGCGCAGACTTCGAAGTGACTTCGAAATGACTTTGAAGCTTAGGTTTTGGGGTTCCCCCCCATGGGTGGCCCCTCCCCCTAGCCTACTCTAGACCCTATTGCCACACAAGCGTGGAAACAGGCTCTCTTCAATCCAGATTTTCTGCCTGAAGACCCCATTGTAGACCCCATTAATGGGGTCTACAGAAAATCCGGATTAAAGGCCAGAAAGTACCCATTTGATCTGGATTTCCGCAGTGGCAGTCAAAACAATCGGGTCCCAAATGGGTGCCGTGGTGGAAATGGGATCATCCGGCTCACACCCAAATGGGTCCTTAATGGGTGCAAAGATGGGTACTTTCTGACAGTGGAAAAACACCCAATGACTAGGCTGGAAAAAAGGCATATCCCTGGTAGGGATATGCATGAATGCTTTTTCTTTTCTTTTTTTGTATTTAATTCATATCAAATCGAATTAAAGAAAATTTGTATTTAAATAGATCCCCTTTGAATGTGATAGGATTCAAACTCAATATGAATGTTCTTTACAAATTTGATACGAATATTTAATATAATCCCATACTAATCCTATACCAATCTCTACCAAAGCTATGTATGAATGTATCAAACATTCAATTCAAACGTCCGAATTCGGCCAAATGTGTATGAATTTTGAATGTTATGGATATTTATGCACATCCCTAATCCCAGGCAAATTCTAAATTGACCTACGAGGAATATGAAGGTCATTCTCACCAATTCCTGCTATACTTGAAGAACCTTATGGATCTGAAGAATCTCAAGCAAAATCTTTCATACAAATGTCTGCATAATTCAAACAAATGATTCAAAAGCTCAAAATTTGTCCGAATGTTTAAATTTGAATTTATAAACATTTGATTTAAATTCAAATGTCCGAATTCAAATGAATTTTAAACTTATCTTAATAAAAAATAAAATATATGGACATGTTTAAAATTATATATTGTGCTTCATGGCATTTATAATATGGTACTTACCTGTAAGGACTAAGGATGTGAACAAATATTCAAAACATTCAAAATTTGATCAAATTCATTTGAATTCGGACATTTGAATTTAAATCAAATGTGTATAAATTCAAATTTAAACATTCGGACAAATTTTGAGCTTTTGAATCATTTGTTTGAATTATTCAGACATTTGTATGTGTACGGGATACACATCTTATCCGTATCCGTACCCATTTTTACGGATACATACAGGATGAAAACAGGATGCATCCAGGATAAAAACTGGATACGTACAGATGCGTATGGGATGCATACTGATGTGTACGGGTACATACAAAAGTTGTTGACGTTCATAGGTGCAAATACAGATTGAAATTTGCACAAACAGATTTGAATGTATTCAAACTGAACTGAATGTGAATACATTTGAATTTTAAACATTTGAATCAATTTTAATTTTTGTATATTTGACTCAAATCAAATCGAATCACAAAAATTGCATTCATGCACACCACTAACAAGGACTATAATAAATACATTAAGAACTGGATATCTGGAACTGGACAAAGCAGAACAGACTAATTACCTCTCCATATCTGAGTTCAGTGCTGCTCTAAATACCTCTCATAAGAACATAAGAACATAAGAGAAGCCCTGCTGGATCAGGCCACAGCCCATCTAGTCCAGCATCCTGTCACACACAGTGGCCCACCAAATGCTCACAGGCATCTCAAGCAGAGACAAGGACAAACTTATTCCTGCTCTAGAATCCCAGCAAATGGCCTTAGAAGCGCCCAGTCCCCCCCCCCCACCGCCCAGCCTGAAAGATGCACCTAGGCATTCATTCTAGTAGCCATTGATACATCTCTCCATAAATTTGTCTAACCTTTCCTTAAAGCCATCTAGACTGATTGCTGTCACCACCTCTTCCGGAAGCCCATTCCATAAACCAATGACCTTCTGGGTGAAGAAATACTTTGCTTTGTCGGATCTGACTCTCCTACCCATCAGCTTCATAGATGCCCCCTGGTTCTAGTATAGTGTGATAGAGAAAAGAAATTTTCTCTATCCACCTTTTCTATACCATGCATAATTTTATTTACTTCAGTCAGGTCCCCTCTTAAACGCCGATGGCCTTTGTCTTCTTTGTGTCTGCATTGCACACTTGGTGTGTGTTCAACTAGGTATTTGCATACACACCCATGTCCTGGCTGTGGCTCCACTAGAATTCTCTCAATTTGGACTTGGTTCTTTCAATTTTCTTATCTACATGCAAGATTTTGCATTTGTCCCTGCTCTCTAGATCAGGCTAAAATAGTACGAAGAACCATAAATGTTGATCTATGTTTTGCTTGTTTTTAGAAAAGCAAAAAGATAAATGAGGAAGAATGACTGACGTTTGCGCTCTTCTTCTTTTATGTCTTTCATAATTCGATCCCATCTGTAAAAGAGAAGTTACAGGAATTAGGCAGAAAGCCCAAGAACAAACAAAATGGGGAAAGGCAATTAAAAGAAAATGCAATGGATACATTGTTTTCTTAAGATTAAGATCACACATTTAAATGAGGGCCTTTGGAAAGAGCTATTATGAAATGAGACCCCAGGGTACAGAGACAGAGAAGTATTTTGAATTGAATCCTCAGTCTCATGTGGTTTCTCATGATTCCGGATGGGTGGTGGCCTCTCCAACTGCATGGGCACCTCCAGAAGACCTAGTTCAGTGGTAGGCAAACCACGGCTCGTGGCTCCTTGAGTGTGGCTCTTCCAGCTTAGGAGTGCCCTAATTAAGTGAATAACAATGTAGTTCCGACCACTCACCTAGTTGAGCAAAATGCAGCAGAGGTGGTGGCAGGTGTGAAAGGTGAGAAGGTGAGGAAGGTAGGCAGGATGGAAAGAAGGGATGAGGAGTTCCCTTCCACATGCAAACATTTGATGGATGTTCACGTGCAAAGCTGAAGCCACCATACTTGCAGAGGGTGGGGTTGGCTCCACAAATGGGCACGGGTGGTTTTTTTTTACAATTTGATTGGTAGAAAATCCGTATTTGTAAGAATAGATCCCCTTCGAATGTAGTAGGATTCTATTCGATATGAATGTATTTGTACATATTTATATAAATTTCTGATACAAACAAATATGTATCAGATACATATCCAATAAGTGTCTGACAAGAATGCACATGTATCCGATACATATCTGCTAGATTTCAGACCCAGATACATACGTAAATGATACATATCCGATCCATATCCCATAACAGGGGCCTATTCGCACTTGGCTTTATTCTGGAATATATCCTGGAATAGGGACTTGCTGTCCATATGCTGGTGCAGGCTTCAGCAGGCCCAAAGTAAGGTCTGCCAGAGTCTGCATTAGCATGAGGACCACAGACCCCTATCCTGAGATATACTCCAGAAAAAGGCCAAGTGCGAATAGGCCTCTGATCTGTTCTGAAAGCATCAAATTCAACCTGAATCCACTTTTAATCCACTCTTGATCCATGTGAAAAGCAATCTGGATCTGTTGCAGATATGACCGGAGCAGATGCTTCTCCAGCTTTCCCATTTAACAAATGTCCAAACTACTGCTAAGAATGTCCAGAAACATTTGTATTTGTATGGATATCAAGGTACAAATATCGTAACATTCTATTTGTGTACAAATGGACGAATTTGTAAGAATCTATATGAATGCAAAATGTTATGAATATTTGTGCATATCCTTAATTGGCATGAAGCCAAACAAGCACCCTTTCAATGCCTATTGAATCAAAGCAGGGAAATGAGCTTCACACCTATCCCTAAACTGCACTGTCTTAGCAGAACTGTTTGATGTCTGACTGTTGAACTGGCCTTTGCATGCCCCACTGGTGGGACAGTGAGCCAGTTTGATCTAGTGGTTAGAGAGCCAGACTCTTATCTGGAAATACCGGGTTTGATTCCGCCCTCCCCCATGAAGCCAGCTGGGTGACCTTGGGCTAGTCACAGCTCTCTTCTGAGCTCTCACAGCCCCACCCACCTCACATGGTTTTCTGTTGTGGGGAGAAAAATAGAAAACCTTTGTCAGCTGCTTTGAGTTCCCTTTAGTGGGTGAGAAAAGCGGGGTAGAAAAGCCAACTCTTCTTCTTCTTCTTCCTCCTCCTCCTCCTCCCCCTCCTCCTCCTCCACATAAGAATAGCTTTGTGTTTGGGCCACTGTTCTTACCTGACACAGCAAGGTACGTTTTTCCGACAAACAGAAAATGGGGTCCGGTCTGGTGGGCATTTTGTCGAGGAACACAGTCCATGGGTGGTATGACAGAATATTTCTTTCAAAAGAGAAGTGAAGCCTGAAGTGGAAGAAGAAGAGATGGAATCTTTCTCTGGGATGTTCAGGCTGTCGTGGCATTGCTAAAAATTGACGTCTTGAAATGAATGTGAACTAGGCCCACCCTTTCCATCCCTCCATGGATATTTCCCAGCTTGAGCTAACAATCTGACAATTTTTTTCAAGAAAGCATCAATGGTGGCACAAGAAAGCAGAAGAGATGGAGAGATAGAATCCCCAGAGCCCAGTTGTGACTACAGAACAGACAGATGAACTTACCTGAATTAAGAAAGATCACCAGGATAAAAAGGAAGAGAGAAAACCAGGTCTTCATTGCTAAGAGAAGAACTATCAAATGTTTGGTTCAGGGCCTCCTTCTCTCTAGATTTCTGTCCTGCAGCACAAAATAATTATCCTTCCTTCTTTTTGCTTTTTATAGCTCCTGTGAGAGGATTGGACTCTGAGGCCAAATCTGCCTGTGACACAGTGAGAATCTGGTGATCTGTTCTTCTCCATCTCTTTGCTAATGGCCCATACTGTCATTGCAATTAAAATCACCAGTTGGTTGAGGAACTTGATTCTAAGATATGTTCTCTGTGTTCCAGCTCCTTCCCTCACTTTCTGTCCTTGTGGATTTCCTTGAGCTGTACAGCCTAGGATGCCACTCCCAATGTCCAGCTCCTAAGCATGAAGATGCTATACGCATGGTGTGTCTGAGGTCAAACTGCTAAGGCGTATCACTCTGAAAATAAGAACAAGAAAAATGGAACTAAATAGAAAGCGCCATGATGGGGTGCAAGATTACAAACACTACTTGTTCCTTGTATTCTTTTTAAATACATTGATTGATACTTTTAATTTGAACTTGGCATGGGATCACCTGTAGAACACCTTAGCTGTAGTTGCAACAACCTCCCATCATATAAACCATTTCTAAGGATTGCACGAATACACGTAACATACAAAATTCATATGAATTTGGCAAATTCAGACATTTGAATTTGAATAGAATGTTGGCACATTTGAATTCATATGGAATTTGTATGCATTCATATGCATTTGTATGATTCATATGGAATTGAACACTCGTATCAAATTCAAATCCCACTACATTTGAAAGGGATCTATTCAAAAGGACACAAATTTTCTTGCATTCAACTCAATACGAATTGAATACAAAGTTGATCTGTTTAGAATTTTTCTTTCACTTTTTCTTTTTAATTTTTGTTCTGCTTTAATAAAGATTGTCAAATTTCCACTACTTTTGCCCACAGAACTCCTTCCTTTAGCCTTGTCCTTGTAACTCCACAATAGTCAAGTGCACACTGCAACTAGTGGTTTGTGAAACCTACCCATAAGCATCATGTCCTTTGGAATAACTGTAAAAGTACTTCCCCCAGTTAAACCACCTTATTCTTTTTACAGTCTTTTCATTTCACCCCCAGTCAATGTATCTCCTAACTGGGTTTGTAGGCTACCCAGAGTGGACCAGTGACATTTAGATATCCAGAACTGATGGCTTGGCCTGTTGTCCATTGTAGGGTTAGGTGCATACTGAGTTTGTCCAATGGACAAAGTCTGGAACTTAGCAGATAAAGGATGCCAGGAAGATTTTTATTCAAGTGCCTCCATGCTCTGGCCAAGAAATGGCTGGGTAGATTCAGTCAGAGCATATACATCTCCTGTTCTACTTCTTGAGACTAAAGAAGGGCCAAACAGGTTTGGTTGATTCACATTTTCATGAATAAAGGGTGTTCACATCTTTATATCCTCCGTTGTGCTCTGGCAGTTTTCTTACCAAATCTATTGATAGGTCATCCCCTTTTGATTGCTGTGTTGCCTTCTGCAATTGGTGGTTGGAGATTGACTTTACTGCTTGGGAAACATGGGAGCTATTTGGTGTTTTGGGAATTAAAGAGAGGGAGCTCAAGGGATGGTATAAGAGGAGACACCAGACCAGCATTCATGACACCTATCATTCAGTTGGAGTCAGAGTCATTTCACATAAGAACCATGGTCTAACCAGGGTAGAGTAAAAAGGAATAATTACCTCTCATGATCTAGACTCTTTGGGTGTTTTCACACTGGCCGTAAAGAAATGGATTAAAGTAAATCTGTTCCTGGTGATCCGTCCTCTGGAGGATCCATCTGAAATAGGGACAGATCCGAGGAAGCCTCCCTGTGTCTGCACACACGCAGGGAGGATGGATCCTCGGGATAGGATCGCCTGGGTGCTGTGTGGAGGCTGCAGCACCCATTGCCAGAGGCAGCCGGCCTCCTGTGCCACCGACACCACCTCTGGAGCCATGGGACTGGAGCAGTCAGCTGCCAGTCACTGTTCATTTCCGCTGGCGCATGGTGTGTGGCACATGGGGGAGGGGCTCTGGAGGCAGGCAGGCCTGCTTCTGCCCTTCTGAAGATGGCAACCGCCGGCACATCCAGCCCCTCGCCTCTCCGTGTGTTGAAGCGTCCTGCTTCCAAATGGATCGAGGTAAGGGGCCGGATGTAAGACCTAATTTTTGAGGTCTTCCCAGAGGCTGGATCTTTTGGTGGCAAGACCCCGGGTTTCTGTAGCCAATGTGGAAACACCCTATAATCCTTTTGATGCATCCAAGGATGGTGTTTGCCTTTTTGGCAGCTGCATCACATTGCTGACTCATATTCATCCTGTGATCAACCAGTACACCCAGATCTTCACTCTTAGGAGCTGGATATCGTGGGTGGCATCCTTGGCTGTACAGCTCAAGGAAATCCACAAGGCCAGGAAGTGAGGGAAGGAGCTGGAACAGAGAAAACACCCAGATCTTTTTCACTTGTGCTGCTACTTAGCCAGATACCTCTCATTCTGTATTCCTTTTTATCATTTTTCTTACAAAAATGTAGGACTTTGCATTTGGGCCTATTAAATATCCGTTAGTCGGTGTCATCGCACTGTTCAAGCATTGGAGCCAGCATAGACCCTGGTGGAACTCTGCTTGAGATATAACTCCAACTGGATGGGAAGCCATTTTTTTCATGTTAATTTTTATTTATTTTTGATACTACAATATACTAAAACTTCAGGGTTCATTATCACCCCTTTATTCCCAATTGACATATAATCGTCCATTTTTCACAACTAGTGACTTCCTCCATTTTTCCAGGATCTTATCCAGTTGTTCTAGTGTCTTCCCAATTCAGCCGTTCCTTGAAAAGAGGAAGAGTTAATCGAAACCGCTGCTGTTAATCCTTCTTCTTGTAGAAATTCAGTGTAGGGTCTCCAGACTTTTAAATATTTTTCTGTTGTTCTGTCTTTTAAGAGATTTGTCAATTTGTCCATCTCAGCAAATTCGGACAATTTAACTAGCCAATTATCTACTGTAGGCATTTCTGGTGCTTTCCATTTTTTTGCATAAATCATTCTCGCAGCAGTAGCCATGTACATAATCAACGTATTCAAGTGGTCTAAATTGCTGTCTATTATTCCTAATAGAAAAAATTCAGGTTTAAATGGAATCACAATTTTCAATATATTTCCCATTGCTAGATGGATTTTTTTCCAATATTTTCTTGCTACTCCTGGATGGGAAGCCATTTTTACCACCATGTGCAATCACATTGAGGATAGTTTTCAAGTGTGGACTGTGCTAATCTACTTGCGATGTCTGAGCTCAATAGCACTTGGAAACACAGAGCCAATTTGAAACAGTTGGCCAGGCATGTTCTCTGTCCAACAGCCTTCATGAAGAAGATCTCTGGCCAGTTAACAGCCATTAAGCACATATTAAGCACACATTTAAAACACTTGTGAATTTCCCGTCTGCACTGCAGCATCCATTAGAGACACATTTGGGGAGTCTGCTTCCGCATTGGCTCATGCACAATCCATCTCTAATGTGTGCTTAGAGGCCTTTAAACTGATTTCCAGAAGACCTGATTGGAGGTAGTCTTAATGGCTACTTAATCTGTCCTTGTGCTCTAAATCTGCATCAACGGAGGACGCGTCTGCACACGGACAGGAGAACGCATGTGGGCGGGACAGGAAGTCGCCATGTTGAGCGAGGTGGCAGCAGCAAGCCGCCATGTTGAGAGGGGCAGGAGAAGCACAGTCCAGCCACCAAGTCCCTCCCACACAGGTTTCGCATCGAGCATGCACCCAGCTATGGCAGCAGAGGGACAGCCCCGCTTGCTGGTGGGTAGCGATGGCGTATCGGCCAGGGGCATGGAGCAGCCCTCAGCAGCAGGATCGGCAATGGAGAGGGTCCCAGCACTTTCAGGAAGACCTGATTGGAGGTAGTCTTAATGGGTACTTAATCTGTCCTTGTGCTTTAAATCCACATCAACGTAGGATGCGTCCGCACACAGACGGGAGAGAGAACACATGTGGATGCAACAGGAAGTCACACCCACACTGGTTTCGCATTGGGCATGCACCCAGCTATGGAAACAAAGGGACAGCAAGCTGGACATGAGGGCCAGGTGGGGAACCCTAGGGGCCATTCGGCCCCATGTGAAGGGCCCCGCTCATGGGTGGGTAGCAATAGCGTATCAGCCAGGGGCACGGAGCTGCCCACAGCAGCAAGATTGCTGACGGAGAGGGCCCTGACTCTTTCAGGCTTATGAAAGGGGACCCCTTATTAGGAAAGGCATGCGCGTTAATGACCATGTGGATGTATACAGAGGGCGTAGATCTCGTTCATGGGCTGGGGATCATTTGTCCAATCTGCCCTGCCCTGCCCTTCTCCCCGCCATGTTGGGGAACCCGGGATGCAAGGGTGAGAGTGCCGCAACTGGAATTCTGCAGCCATCAGCACGCACGCAGCGCCCCTCCCGGCCCTGTAACAGCCCCGTGGCTGGCTGTCAAATGTAGTGATTCTATTCACAAAAAGCAGGCTTTGCCACCAGGCGGTCATGGGATCCCAGACACACCACTGATTGGTCAGTGGTCCATTCCTGACATGGCTGTGCATGGCTGGAAAGGAGCAGTGACTGACAGCTGAGTGCTCCAATCACACGGCTCCTGGGGCAGCCATCTGGAAATCTGTGCTACTGCATCCGCACTGCAAAAGCATAATGTGTTCCTTGTAATCCATCCTTTCCAAGCGAGTGTGGAAGCATGGGGCCTTATTAGATCCATATCTATTTGAGATGGATCTTGCTAGAGACACATTTCATAAAAACAGATTTACTTAATCTGGTTTTTAGCGGGCCAGTGTGGAAAAGGCCTGAAGTTGAATTCAGTAAAGATCAATTGACTTTATGAAATTTTCATTATTACATTCTGGATGATTTCTTCGTTTGTTTGTGTTTGTGGAAATAGATTTCTCCTAACTCACTACCCCTGAACGATGTGAGGAGTTAGGTGGCTATTGCACTTTCCAAGGAGGTTCAATGGGTTACGCAAAACCAAAAATCATAATTTGTTTGAATGTGTAAATTTGAATGTGATGACATTCTATTTGATCAAATTTTGAATGTTTAGAACATTTGTGCACATCCCTACTGTATAAATTCTTCTGATTGCTTCAGAAAGAAAAACCGAAGAATGACATTTTGCTCTCCAGAGGCATTTCCGCACTGAATCGCGTTCGAAACCGAACGCGTTCAGGCGGAAAGCTTAAGCCAGCTTCGGGCGCTTTCCCCGTTCACACACAGACGCTCCGGAACGCGTGTAAACGCGTTCCGGAGCGTCTGGGTGCGAATGCTCAAAGCGCCCGAAGCTGGCTTAGCCGGCAAACGCCGGCCAGGGGCGCGCCGGCAGCCGCGGAGGCAGATCGACAATCAGCTGTTTGAAAAACAGCTGATTGTCAAAGCCGCGCGGCGTCGGAGGCGCGCCGGCAGCCGTTCGGGAGACAGAAGCGGCGCGAACGCTTCTTCTCCCGAACGGCTGCGGGCGGCTCGTCCGCGTTGGAACGCGTGTAGAGCACTTCGAAGTGCTCTACATTTCGAACGCGGAAAAGCCAGCTGCGGACACGTCGGAACGCAAGGCGCGCGCGGCCAATGCGGATGACGTGTCCACAGCTGGCTTTTTCGCGTTCCATTTTCCCCCGTGCGAAAACGTCTCAGTTTTGTCTTTATGGACAGAATGTATAAGAAATCCTCCAAGAAAAGAAAGATAAACTTGGTATTTCCCCAGATGATGAAATATCTATAACTCAAACAAACCATTTCAAAAGGGGATGAAAAAAGTGAAAGTGTCCTAGTTTTGGCCCAAGATATTAGGAATTCCTGCACAACCTCCAAATTTAACTCAGGCTAGATGGACATGAAAAATCTAAATGCTGTTACCAGAACATAAGAACATAAGAGAAGCCTTGCTGGATCAGGCCACAGCCCATCCAGTCCAGCATCCTGTCGCACACAGTGGCCCACCAAATGCTCATGGGCATCTCAAGCAGAGACAAGGACAAACCTTCTCCTGCTCTCGAGTCCCAGCAGATGGCCTTTGAAGCGCCCCAAAGAACGTCTCTGTTGGGATTTTAAACACATAAAAACCTAAGACAGTGATGGCCAACCTATAACACACATGTCACAGGTGACATGCCAAGCCCTTTTGGGTGACACACATGGTCACCCTGGCACCTGGGCATGTAGTGCTTGCTTGTTCTTGAAGTGTATGAAATACCAACTTTCAATAGAAGATTTAGCAACTGTAAAGAATTATTTGTTTTTGCTTTTAATAAACTACATATATCAAAAATAAAACTTTTTTACTTGCGCTACAAATATCACAAAATTATGGATATTTCTGGATTTGACACAGTACCCGAGTTAAGCTAGGTTTTCTTGTGAATTTTGACACACCTAGCTCAAAAAGTTCACCATCAGTGACCTAAAGGGAGCCCTGCTGGATCAGGCCACAGCCCATCCAGTCCAGCGTCGTTTCTCACACAGTGGCCCACCAATTGTCCATGGGCATCTCAAACAGAAGACAAGGGCAAACCTTCTCCTGCTCTCGAATCCCAGTAAATGGCTTTAAAAGCATCCTGCTTATCTCCCCAGCCTGAAAAATGTACCTAGGCATCCATTTAGTAGCCGTTGATACATCTGTTGACCATAAATTTGGATGTAGAAGGCTTTAATAATACCAGAGCAGTTTGGGTGCCTAAACAGCAAGGAGTGAGGCACCAGAGAATGTTTTCTTAATGGGAAAAATAATTTTATTAATAGTATTAAAAGGAATAAAAGGTGAAGCAGCACTATGCAGAGTGCTTCAAATAAGGCAAAACATGAGCAAAGCTGATTCCCAGTGGGGCAGTAGATTGGTATAGGAAAAGGTATCAATTTAAAAGACACTTTTTGGCAATCTAGAGATATAGAGGAGGAAAAGAGGAAAGGAGCCTACATGCAGATTCTCAGGATACATGTGGCAGCAGGAACAGGACCATGCAGCTTTTCTTCAAATTGATGAGGATGGTGGTGAGAAGAGAAAGAACATGGCTGGCTAAGCAGTTTTTATGTTCTGCTAGTCTGTGGGCAAGAAGGTTCCTCCTAAGTCAAACCCATGGGAGGGAGGGAAGGTACAATGGGGCTTTGGGGTAGCAACTGTGAAAGTTCTATCCATCTGAGAAGGAAGGGGTTTAGAGATGGCAAGAAGGGGGCAGATGGAAGATTCTGTCTGCAGCATGATCGGGCATCTCCCGCAGGCAATGATCTAATCAAGTAGGAACAACAGCTCCTGATACATTAATCCATTTCAGCATCCTGGGCATAGATCTCCCCAGATAGTTAAGATAAATGCTGTCCAGGGGCTGGCGATTTCCCATTGAGGTGTACTGATCACACCTGCATAAGTAAACCAAAGGAGTGGTTTTTTTGTCTGTCTGTTCAGCATTTCCAGGAAGCTCTGCCCTGAAAGCATACTTTAGAGGCATTATTTCTATTTTGATAAGCCTAGCTTGGAATTATGATATTACATAGGGATGTGCATGAATATTCATAGGCATTCAAAATTTAATTGAATGTGCTGAATTCCGACGTTTAAATCTGAACAGAATGCCCCAAAATTCAAATTTAAGCATTTGAATCTAATTTCAAATTTTGGACCTATTTGTTCAAATTATCTGGTCATCCGTATATGTACAGGCTTGTACACAATGCGTACTTGAAGGTCCGCACCTTTCCCGCATCCATACTCATTTGTGGGTTTGCCATGGCTTCTGAGAGAGAAGAGGGTAGTGATGACTCAATCCCCCTTCCTCCCTTATGTGGTCTAGTGTTGACAAAGTAGTACAGGCAAGGAAGGAGCAACCAAATTGTACAGATCCACTGCCTGCCAATGAGCTGGTGTCTGTATTAGCACTAGACCCGCCTCTTGCCCAAAGGCTTACAGTCAAGCCTTCTTCCTGAAGCGGCAAAATAAACACTAGTGTAATATAACACTAGCTATATATTATTTACAAGTAGATAGAATAAACAAGTAAATGGCAGCAAAATGTAAAGGTTGTTCAATGTTGCTTAAATAGTCCAAAAGAACAAATGGTTACAGTATATAATAGGATTCAACTTAGCTCTGCCCAAAGCTAATCCAATATAAGCAAAAGGAATAATAAAAGTCTCCAGATCCAAAAGGAATCTTTCAGGTTTTCAGCTTGAAAGTCCTCCTCACACAAAGTCCTAACCCTAGCAGAAAAGCTACCTGCTAGCCAGGAGTCTACTAGCTCAGTCCAGAACCAAGAAGCCCCTTTCAACGTTCCTGCTTCTTCCCAGTTATGCTCTGAGATCTACCCTACAGCTAGGCACGATCTCTCCTTCTATCCTCTGCCCTCAACAGCAAGCATGAGGTCTAGAAGCTTGAAGAGTTCCTCCATCTCCCCTGCTGATCTTTCAAATCCTCCAGAGAAAAGATACTCCCAGCTCTGACCTCCTGCCTTATATACCAAATAGCTCCTAGTACTCCTATTGGCTGTCACTAGTGGTTACCGAGGGAAACTCCTCCCGCCTGCCACTCAAGCTTTCTAAGTCCCTGGGAAAGTTTTCCCTCCAATTTCCTGCCAATGACTGCAAAGAGCCCAGGAAACATTTTTCCTGCCTTCTGCTTCTTGCAGCAAAGATTTGCAAAGGCTTATGCAACTTTTTTGCTCATTTTACAAGCTGCAAAAATGAGTCCGTCACAAGGGTTTTTGCGGGTTTGTAGGCTTGTAATGTAGAAAACAGAAAATTCAAAGCCAGAAAACAGACAAAAAAAACAAGAGAGGGGTACTGGCCTTTCTTAGCTAGGCATCTTTATTGAAGGCTAGGTGGAGAGGGTGTAAGAACAGGAGGAGGGTGACGGTTAGGTCTAATTATCATCCACCTGTAGAAGAGAAGTTATAGGAATTAACACAAATAAACAAAATGGGCAAGACAGATTTTAAAAATATGTAAGAACATAAGAGGAGCCCGGCTGGATCAGGCCACAGCCCATCTAGTCCAGCATCCTGTCCCACACAGTAGCCCACCAATTGCTTATGGCCATCTCAAGCAGAAAAGGTCTAATCTTCACCTGCTCTTGAATCCTGCAATTGGCCTTAAAGGCATTTCTCTTAATGTTTGACTGGCATCTGTCTCCTTTCAATCTCCTACAATGATATGATTCCCCAAGCATTTGCTGAAGCAGGAGACCTTAGACAGGGTTCCATGTGTTTCCCAGAAACCCTCTTTGAAGAAACAAATTCCCTATACAGACCCAATCAGCCATGATTTTGATATTCAAATAAAAACTGGGCTACGTGCTTAGTATCTGCCCAAAATTCTGATGAAGAATCATCAGAGAGGATAATATGACCATCCAAATGTTCCTGGGCCAATTCCTTCAAAGCTGATGATCAAAGAGGGCCGCCATGTTGGGAGTGGTGGAAGCAGAACAGCCTGCCTCAGGAGCCCCTCCCTCATGCGCTGCATGCCGCTGCATGCCGCTGGAACTTGGTCTTGTGGTTAGAGTGCTGGTCTCATTTCTTGCAGTCATGTGGTTTGATTCCACACTCCTCCAACCAGTTGCTACAAAATCAAGATGCACCAAAAGTAAACTTCTTAGGTCTGTTGGCAAGGCATGTGGCCGAGAGGGCTAGCCAAAGTCAAGATCCAGAGGTTCAATTCAAGCATAGAAAACAGGAAGTGGACAGAAACACACAGAGCTGAGCAGTATTGCTATCAGCAGGGACTGAGTCCCAGTGGGTTAACTTAGGGTGGTTCTGCACTGGGTGGTTAAACCAGTTTAACCCCCCAGTTAAGACCCATTTTAGGCCCTTCCCTACTTACCTTCTGCACTGGAGACCTCTTTTGGCACCCTTCCAGGTGGCTGCTTCCACATTTCGGCGGGCGAGATCTGTTTCTAAAACAGGTCTTGCCGCCAAAAACCGATTTAAATTGTAAACCTAAAAGATTAGGTCTTCAATCCTTCCCATCACCTGGATCCATGTGGAAGCAAGATGCTTCTGCACATGGCCAGGTGAAGGGATGGATGTCCTGGTGGCCGCCATGTTGGGAGGGGCGGAAGCAGAACAGCCTGCCTCCGGAGCCCCTCCCTCATGTGCTGCATGCCGCTGGAAACATGTGGTGACTGGCAGCTGCCTGCTCCAGTCCCGCGGCTCCGGGGGTGGCGTTGGAGACACAAGAATCTGCTGTGCTTTCCGTGCAGCACCTAGGTAATCCGGCCGCCTGATTCAGCCTCCCCGTGCCTCCTATGGTCCATCCCTATTTGGGACGGATCATCCGGAGAACTGATTGCCAAAAAATGGATCTTCTTAGATCCATTTTTTGGCTGTCAATGCGGAAACACCCTTAGTTGAAGTTAATCCCTTTCATCCCTACCTTACCTTAGTCAAATTCTCCCCTTTGTCACCCCTATGAGTGAGCATGCAGCCTTTGAGGTTCTTGGTCTAGTGGTTATTATCTGGGAATACCAGATTTGATTCCACCCTCCCCAGAGTAACTTTAGGCTAGTCACAGCTCTCTTCTGAGCTCTCACAGCCCCACCCAAGTTAGCGGTGTTTTGTTGTGGGGAGAAGAATAGAAAGCTTTGTTGACCACTTTTGGTTCTCTTGAGTGGGTGTGAAAAGTGGGGTAGAAAAGTCAACTCCTCCTCCAGAGTAGTCTGATTACTCGGACCCTAGAGACATTGAGTGACTAGTTCCTGACCCCTCAGCCATCACTTCAGCTTCTGTTGGCTGTGCCTCCTTTTGCCCCTCTTAAATGTCAGGACCAAGGCTGTTCATAATAGGCATGGTGATCTAAACAACGGCGTCTAATTTTAAATATCTGTAAAGCTAAAGTGTGGGGGCAGTGGCAGTAGAGAAAAGCTCTGCTGGCAATCTCCTTTCACCCTTTGCTTCCAGCCCCCTTGATGGGAAGAGTGCGTTAGCGACTAATGTGTACTAGTATTCACATTTGGGAATGCTAGTACTCATTAGGATAACTCACACATGTCTGGAGACTTATCTGCCTGTGGGTGGGTGTCTGATTGCCAGCATGGCATCCCCATTTTGATTGTTGGGCTCAGCACAACTGCACATGCACCGGTGAGGGCAATGATGATGCTCTCCACATGCATAGTCACATTTAGGGACATCTGAGGTGCCAAGGTGGTTGTGTGACACCTCAGATGACCCCTCACACCCAAAATGGTGCAAATGCTCAATGCTTCAGATAAGCTTTTACTTAACTTTAGCTTGTGTGTGGATCTCCTGCACCACTGCTAGTTTGCTATAGGTCAACATCTGGGCAGGCAGAAGACGTTTCTAGGCTGTAAATGCCTCCTGCAAGTGCAGATGCACCTCCCCAGATGTTAACCTATTGCAAAATTTGGGGCCAAATAAGTGAGCCAGTTTGGTCTAGTGGTTAGGGAGCTAGACTCTTGTCTAGGAATACCGGGTTTGATTCTACCCTCCCCATAAAGCCAGCTGGGTGATCTTGGGCTAGTCACAGCTCTCCTATGAGCTGTCATACCCACCTACCTCACAGGGTGTTCTGTTGTGGGGAGAAGAATAGAAAAGGTTTGTCAGCCACTTTGAGTCCCCTTAAATGGGTGAGAAAAGTGGGGTAGAAAAGCCAACTCTTCTTCTGATGACAGTTTTGCTTCTCAATGGATCATATCATGGTTTTGGAGGATAATCTGGCGCTATCCAGAGCAACGTGCCCTAACTGCCCTCTTTTCCTTTGCAGAAGTAGTTCATGATTGACTGCTGGACAGATCACTGGCCTCAGCAGGTACAATACGTTGGTTTTGGCCAACAATTCTCACCTCACACAGCAAACTGTAGCCTTCCTACATGTATGAGTAGCTATCTGGTCTGCTGGACAACGATCCCGGTGGCAACGGCCGTTTATTTTATTACACAATTTTTCAAGCACTCTTGAAGCCAGGCCTGGGAAGGAGAAAGAGGAGGAGGAAGAAAAAAGAAGAAAAATTACATCTCTGAGGAATGGTGACACATCCCAGAAGTTATAACCTAAGTGGTTATAGATGTTCAAACCTATAGTGTTGGATTGCCAGCTATGAAAGCTCTACTGAAAGTTTGTATCTTGAAACTGATATGTGTGGAGCCCTATCAGAGCTTGGGGACCTGCATTGAATGGTGCCAGAGACCACCTGCAACAATGGTCAGGATGCTATTCAATCCATTAGCATTAAAACCCACACCACCCTCTTGCATTACCCAATCCTAGGACCACTGATACAGAATTTTCATCCTTGCCTGTTCTCTTTTTAAAAGTTGCTTTTGCACTGCAACCTAATCCTGACAATGACTTGCAGAAAGGCGGCAATTACATTGTTAAGAGTTTGTGCCTTTGGCTACAGCAATGGTTGGGTTGTGGGTGCCCAAACTGAATTTTTTATTAGATGGATGCAGCTTACTTACATGATATGGGCAGTCTGAATTTTGCCCAAGCCTTTCTTTTCCCACCTGGCCCCGAGGTAGAATTTTGGCACCTTGATCCACCCATGTACCATTGCCACAAAGAGGCAAGAACCGACTGTGGGTCAGACATTTAATCGAACTTGATAGCTCATGAAGCTGAGCCGTTGGGGGAAGCAAGACTGGTTAACAGGCCTATTTCTGGGACATTATCCCGCACTTCTCTGGTACCAAAAAGTGAGGAGTTATCCCAGAGTGCTGGAGCTCCTGCCTCTCTGTAAAACTATCATTACAAGTATTACAATCCTCCTCATAGCTTGTGTGCAGGTGTGAGTGTTATTGCTTCTCTCAACATGAAAAGATCTCAGGGAACATATTGCCCGGTTTCAAATAGAGATGAATGAACTCACCCACATTTAGAGAGATCACCAGAATACAAAGGAAGAGCAGGTACCAGGTCTTCATTGGTAAGAAAATGAAGAGGCAAATGTTCGGCTGGCTCCACTCACTCTCTAGAATAACAGGCAACATTGCAAAAGAATTATACTCCTTCCTTACACTTTATAGCTCTCTGAGAGTTGCAAGGCTGAGTGAGGAACTTGGCTCACTGAGGAGTTACCTGGGTTCCAAAATGCCCCCCTTCCTATCTTCAATGTTCCAGGTGTTCCCCATCACTCCCTGTCCTCAGTGGATTTAATTGGTCTTGCATCCTAGGAGACGGCCTCGAGGGGGAAGACAATGTCTGCATTTCTCCATCAGAAGTCAAAGTGCAAAAATCCATCATTCTGACAGCAGTAACTGAGTTACTGTGTCCTTTTTCCCCCTGAGAACGGTAAGAGTGGAATGAAATAGGGGTTTTTTTCCCACTAGCACTAGAGTACCCTTTAAGGACCCATGAAGGACCCTAGTGCTAAGTGGAAAAACACCCATAGATGCTGCTGTGCCAGAAGGAAAGGGTAGTTGCCACCTGTTGCCATCATACATTTTGGGGTTTTCAACAGGATTCCTGTGGGGACACATATGCTCGCGGCTTCCCTTGACATCTGTAAGGTGACTTGAACCCATTGACTTGAAAAGGAGCTGATTGGAGAGTGCTGATTGCAGTCCATGGGCCTTTCTGTACTTGGCCTCATGGTCAACATGCATTGTGCTCCCAGGAGCTGTTTCCAATTCCAGAAGCTGCTCCTTCCATGCAAATGCAAATGCTAGTGCCAGTGCCAGCAGAAGTGCACTATTCTTGTCCCCCACACAGGATGGAAAGTGCAGAAAGTGAAGGGGTAACGAGTGGCAGCCTATGTTATGCTGGCCCAGCTTAGCACAGTACTGGGCAATGGGAATTAAAGTCCCCAGACTGAAGAAGTTTCCACTTCTGGTTATTTTAGCCAAGGAACCCAGAAGCAGCGCGCCTTTGGGCCCCTTTCAAAAGTGCAGCAAAATAGTGCTGGCATCCACGCAGTGGTAGACTATCCAATCGCTTGGTGCTCTCTTCACATAAGCATCTGGGTTGGTCTACTGCCAGGGAACACCTGTGAGATTGCTCTTCTCCCATTCAAGTGGATGTGACTTCCCTGAGCAGCATGGGACTTCTTCTGGGTCAGTCCACACTAAAGATAGCACTAGATGTGTGCACAAATGCAATTTTTAACATTCAATTCAATTCGTATGCATAGAGAAAAACTGAATATATTAAAATTTGAAACAATTTGAATACATTTGTATCTATTTGTACTAATATTCAGTATGAATCTGATTGTACAGATGTCAACAACATTCAAATGTATCTGTACACATCCAGTTTTTATCCCGTTTGCATCCTGTTTGCATCCCATGCAAATTTGTATCCGTATTGCATACGGATACAAATTAAGATGCATACAGATACGTATGTAATACATATGCCCAAATTATTCATACAAATGATTCAAACAATAGTATTCATTTGAACATTTAAAAAATGAATGTCTGGACTTCTGATTCAAATTCGAATATCCGAATTCAGTCAAATTCAATCGAATAACAAATATTTTGAATATTCTTGCTCATCCCTAGATAGCATATTTTGGGGGAGCTGTTGGCTTGGTCTGTTGTCTATGGAGAACAATCCAATACATGCATAATTTGACTTCCCTGGAAAAAAGTAACAGAAGGAAGGAAGGAAGGAAGGAGGGAGGGAAGGAAGGAAGGAAGGAAGGAAGGAAGGAGACATTCTTTGTCCATTCTGCTCCATTAATCCTTTAATCTTCTGTTCCTGCTCTTACTGTTCTAATGCATCAAAATGACTATGAACATTGCATTCCATGCTCATTGATTTCAGAATCATTCACAAAAGTAATTGTTTCCTTGAAACCCAATCACCTAGGGGTGTGCATGAATGGGGTTTTTTTGCATTTGATTCATACTAAATTGAATGTAACAAAATTTGTATTTGTTCTAGTAGATCCCCTTTGAATGTGGTAGGACTTTTTTCAATATGGATGTATTTGTACAAATCTGTACAAATCTCCAATACGTATCCGATATGAACAAATGCATACCCAATACAAACAAATATGTATCCAGTACACATCCATACGTATCTGGTACGTAACCCATAACATGTCTGCTCTGAAAGCGTCAAATCTGCCCTGAATCCACTTTGAATCTGCTCTGAAACCATGTTGAATTCACTCTGGATCCACTGTAGATGTGACTAGTGCAGCCACTTTCCCTCCTCCTTGCTTCACAAGTGTTCTGAAGCATTTGTACGAATAGGAATGTCAATGTGCGAATGTAACATTTGACTTGTATACAAATGTTTGAATTAGTCCAAATTCATATGAATATCAAATGTTATGAGTATTCATTTACATCCCTACAACCACCTCTTTCCTCCTTTAACCTGGGCAGATTTCCAAAAGGTTCTCTGTGTAAGGGACGTGCATGATTTTTTAAAATTTATTTCATTCGTATCAAATTGAATGCAAGAAAATTAACATTCATTTGAATAGATTCCCCTTCAATTGTGGTAGGATTTGTATTCAATAAGACTGTTCAATCCCATAGGAATCCCATACAAAGCCTCATTCAAAGATATCAAAGCATTTCATTCTAATTTGGATGTCAATCTTCAAATGTGTCAACCTTAGATTCAAAAGTGAATGTCCAAATTTGTCCAAATTCGTACAAATTTTGAATGTTATGAATATTTGCACACATCCCTACTCTGAGTCCATCCTCCTACTCACACTCTTGGCTTCTGAATTTGCTCCTGGGTGCTGTCATTTCAATTTGATTTTGCTCTCCCCCCCCCGATTTTATTATATTTTAGTTCCATTTTTAAATTTCATTGTGTTGTGTTTTAATTCATTGGTCCTATGTAGAATGAGGCAAATATAAATGTGAGTAAATCAATAAAAAGGCCCACGTGCTATATGTACCAATTTGTAGTACATATAGCACAAGTGGAGTGAGGTATAGGGTGATGATGATAAATAGATGATAGAGGTAGAGGTAGGTAGGTAGGTAGATGATAGGTAGGCAGGTAGGCAGGTAGAGATGATAGAGAGAGATGATAGAGGGAGGGAGGGAGGGAGAGAATTTGAATAAATCTGTTCTAGAGAAAATGAAAAAGTCTAAATAATAAGTACCAAGTATCATCACAGAACTTAGATAGGCAGAATATAAATGATTGAAGATCTGGAAACAATGGACACGAAAGAATGGATGTCAAGAAAGAAAGGATGGATCTAGCAGTGGTTCTCAACCTTCCTAATACCATGACTATTTAATACAGTCCCTTCATGTTGTGGTGACCCCTAACCTAACCCTATCCCCCAACTGTAAAATTATTTTCGTTCCTTCTTCATAACATTCCTGTGAAAGAGTAGATCGACCCCCAAACGGGTCCTGACGCACAGGTTGAGAACCACTGATCTAGCGGAATTTAGGTGAATTTTCTGTATGCCCCTGTGATGCAGACCATAGAGATTTTAATGGCTTTGCCAAGAATTTGGGGAGAGGGGTAAGAGATCATCTTCATATTCTCTACTGTGGTATTCTCTATCTTTTGTGGTGATATAACTTGTGAGCTTTTATGAAGAAGAACACAAATGGTTGAACAATTGATTTCAGATGCTGATACTCCAATTCTTCATGTAATAAAATTTTGTATCAGTTTACAGTTCAATTTAAAAACAAAGAGGAAACCTGTTAAAAAAGAGCAGTATATAAACTCTTTAATAAAATCTTCAATGAGGATTGTAAAATAGACATATATTCATGCCTGGAATGTCTAGGTCAAAGATCACACAGACTGCATCAATTGTAGAGTGCCTAATCAATTGGTAGATAGATCCCTTTATTCAAAATATATGCATAGATTTCAAACCTTTCCTTGATCCTGAGTATGCTTCCTACAGGTCAATGTTGTTTTGTTATCTGTATTTAGTTAGTGCACCGGGAATAGATAGAAATATGTAGTTGTGTCTGAACTTGTGCAGAATTAGGTGCTAGGCATGAGAAACAAATGTTCTTCATCTTTGCAATTTGTAAGAATTCTGAATGTTCAAACCTCCATATTTGAGCCACCTATTGGTTATATTCATGCGTAGTGAAAGATTTTGTGGATTGAATTGGATTCAGATCAGATTCCAATGGATTTTGTTCATATTTGGAGTTGCAACTGGCGTTTGGAGAGAATATGAAGAGAATTAAAAGAGACGTTTTTGAAGTGTAGCACATTCAAACTGGCTCCATACGCATGAAGGTAAATTTCCGTTCCATTTGCCCTGATGTGAAGCAAATAGGAAGAACAAATTGTGTACATCCCTAGTAGTTTCATAATCACTTTTGGCACATAGCATCACTCTTCTTGACATGGAATGTTGTAGTTGTTGTGATCTTTTCTTCATTCCCAATCACAAAGCATCTTTCACATCTTCACATTTGGCAGAAGAATGGATTAGATAAGGATAATTTCATTTCTAGGATTTCTCGTTATATTGTCGTCACTCTTGAGGATGAGAAGTACTGGGTTGCATTGTGGGGATGTGCATGAATATTCATAACCATCATTATTCATAGAAATTCGTACATTCCTTGCATTCGTATGAACAATGAATGTTATGAACATTTATGGAGGTAGTTTGGACTTTTGTTAAACTGGGGATGTGTATCTGATATGTATCCAATACATATCTGATACGGATCAGATATGGATCTGATAGGAATCCATTTGTATTGAATATTCGTATGAATTCGTACAAATATATTTGTATAGAATAGAATCCTAACACATTTAAAGGGGATCTATTCAAACAAATATGAATTTTCTAATATTTGATTTGTTAGAAATTGGAGTGCCCAAAACCCATTTGTGCATATATCTAGTCTGTATTCTTGTTTGCTTAAGCTTCATCTAGGGGTGTTTTTCTAGTGTCAGAAAGTACCCAGATTTGTACCCATTAAGGACCCATTTGGGTGTGAGCCGGATGATCCCATTTCCACCATGGCACCTATTTGGGACCCAATTGTTTCAACCGCCGCTGGGGAAATCTGGATCAAATGGGTACTTTCTGGCCTTTAATCCAGATTTTCTGTAGACCCCATTAATGGGGTCTTCAGGCAGAAAATATGGATGAAAGGGAGCCTCTTTCCATGCTTGTGTTGCAATGGGGTCTAGAGGAGGCTAGGGGGAGGGGGCACCCATGGGGGGAGCCCCAAAACCTAAGCTTTGAAATCATTTCAAAGTCACTTCAAAGTCTGTGCAAAATAGTTCTGGAGCATCTTTGAAGTCTGTGCTGATCTTCAGAGTAAACATCGAAGTGGCTCCAAAGTGACTCCAAAGTGACTCCAAAGTCACTTTGAAGTCACTTTGAAGTTCACTCCGAAGATCAGCACAGACTGCAATGGAGCTGTTTTGCAAAGACTTCGAAGTGACTTCGAAATGACTTCGAAAAGACTTCGAAGCCACTTCGGAGATTGCACCCCCTGTCCCCCCAAACACCTGCAGTGACAAGCCGACCCCTCATGGGTAGATCCAGATTTCCAAATGGGTGCTCCGGTGTTTCCACAGCAGGGAGGCTAACACCCATTGCTATTGGGTGCTAAACCACCCATAGAAACACACTGGGTACTTCTCTTAATCCGGATCTATTAGGAATGTGCCCATTCCTTAGATCTGAATCTTCTTAGATCTAGATTAAAGGAGGGCAGTGGAAAAACACCCTAGATTAGGGATGTGCACGAATATTCAAAACATTTGTTATTCATATGAAGTCTTGCAAATTTGGACATTCCTATAGGAATTGAATGTTAGGGTATTTGTACATTGACTTTCATATGAATATGATTGTTTCCAGACATTTGTTTGAATAGTTTGGACATTCATTAAACTGGGGTACTGAGAAAACCGCTTCACCAGTCACATTTGCAATGGATCTACATGTAACAATGGATTCAACATGGACTGAGAGTGCATTAAAAGTGGATTCAGGTCAAATTTGATGCTTTCAGAGCTGATTTGTTATAGGATAAATATCAAATATGTATCTCAGGTACCTATTGGATACCTATTTATTCGTATCCGATACGTATTCATTTGTATCCAATACATATATGTTTGTATCAGATATTTGTATTGAATAGGATTTTACTCCATTCAAATGGATCTATTCATACGATTACAAATTTTCTAACATTTGATTCATTATGAATCAAATGTCAAAAAACACATTCGTGCAAAACCCTAATCTAGACCTCTCCTACTTTCTCTGCATTATTTGGAGATTGTGAAATAAAATGTATCTGGATGTGCTTTACTCTAGGTTATCCAAATAATGTGGAATAATGTGCTTTAGAGCTGCTGTTTTTGTTACTCAAGTTGCCCTTTACCTCTTACGAGTTAGAAATTGCCTCATTGCTTTTCCCAGTTTATCCTGTAAATCATAAATTTTGCCAGAAACAAAAATTATTTGTTCCCAAACTTGTTTCTTCATTCCTTCACATCAGTTGCCGACAGAATGGGCAAAGGGGGGGGGGGGAGAGGAAATTCACATTTAAGGAATGAGGACTTCCTTCTAGGTCCAGGATTCTTGGGTGTGGATGGATGGTTGAGTGGATGTAGATACCTCTTTTATTTGTTTTAATTGTTGTAACCCAACCTGAGACATCGAAGTATAGAAAAGTATATATGTCAAGCAATTAAATAATTCAATAAAAGGTATTAGAAAAGTACAAGAAGAACACCCCAGTTATTTCTCCACAATGTGTAGGCTACACAAACAGAGGTGGGAGAAGGAAATGTCCATATTCTTTGATATAATGCCAACAACATTATGAAGAATTATAAAGAGTAATGAAACAACATCTCTTCAAGGATTTCACCATCCATCTTCTGTAAGGTCAGATCCATTGCTAACCAATCCATTTTGCTTCACTGAAAGACACAATTCAGGAAAACCAATGAAAACAGTTATTCTTAGTCTTGGACAAAGACTTGACAGATAAAAACTCAGAGTAATGCTCTACCAATATGCAGGATGGAAATACTGCTTCAAAGAGTAGCAGATAGGGATGTGTAAAATATTCGTAACATTTGAAATTTGGCCAAATTTGGACATTCAAACTCGAATCAAATGTTATGGTATTCATATGCTAACATTCGAATGAATACAATGGTTTCCAGACATTCATATGAAAAATTTGGACATTTGTTAAGCTGGGGAAATGTATCAAATACGTATCTATTCATTTCAGATACATATCTGTTCATATCAGATATGTATTTGCATCAGATACATTATCTGTTCGTTTCAGATACTTATTGAATGTTCGTACGAATACATACAAATAGATTCATATTGAATAGAATTTTACCACATTAGAATGCGATCTATTCGCACGAATACAGAGTTTTGTACATTCAATTCATTTCAAATCTAATGCCAAAAAAGATTGGTGCACATTCCTAGTAGTAGATGGTTGCAGAAGGTAACAATGAGATGTACATTGATCTATCTACTTATAACTTTGCTCTACAAACTCAGGGTCATATTCCAAAAATGTAAATCATTCAAAAGTTTAGGTGAAGAAGAGTTGGCTTTTCTACCCCACTTTTCTCACCCACTTAAGGGGACTCCAAGCAGCTGACAAAGCTTCCTATTCTCCCCGCAACAGAATACCCTGTGAGGTAGATGGGGCTGTGAGAGCTCAGAAGAGAGCTGTGACTAGCCCAAGGTCACCCAGCTGGCTTCATGGGGGAGGGTCGAATTGAACCCAGTATTTCTAGATAAGAATCCAGCTCCCTAATCACTAGGCCAAACTGGCTCACTTAAACTAAAATCACTCATTTTAAATAAATTCTCCCTCCTTCAAGAAAAATCCATACAGAAATCAAGACAGAGCCACATAGGTTTCAGCTAAAAAGGCTGAAAACTAGTGTAATGTAGGAAGCTATAGAAGTAGGAAATCCCACTCTTTGGGTCAAGGCACCCTTTATATTGTTTTGGTTATACTTTGTATCTGTGTTTATTATGATTTTATTGAGTCCCAACCTGAGACCTTTGGGCACAAGGCAGGAGCGAAATATACTAAAGAAACAATCTAGGGATGGGCATGAACATTCAAAATTCAGCCAAATTGGGACATTCAGATTTGAATTGAATGTTGGCACATTCAAAGATTGACATTCAAATTCAAATCAAATGTTCTGATACATCCGTATGAAGCTTCGTATTAAACTTTGTATGGGATTCATAGGGGGTTCATAAGGGATTTGTGTGCATTTGTATGGGATTGAACATTACTTTCAAATACAAATCCTACCATATTCAAAGTGGATCTATCGGAATGAATATGAATTTTATTGCAATCAATTTAAAATTTTAAAAGTATATAAAATTATGCATGGTATAGAAAAGGTGGGTAGAGAAAATTTCTTTTCTCTATCGCACAACACTAGAACCAGGGGGCACTCTATGAAGCTGATGGGTAGGAGAATAAGGTCTGACAGGGGGAAGTATTTCTTCACCCAGAGGGCCATCGGCTTATGGAATGTGCTGCAGAAGAGGTGGTGACAGCTATCAGTTTAGATGGCTTTAAGGTAGGGTTAGACAAATTTATGGATGACAGATGTATCAATGGCTACTAGAACGAATGCCTAGGTGCATCTGTAAGGCTGGGGGGGGAGGAACTGGGGCGATTCTAAGGCCATCTGCTGGGACTCGAGAGCGGCAGACGGTTTGTCCTTTTCTCTGCTTGAGATGCCCATGAGCATTTGGTGGGCCACTGTGTGCGACAGGATGCTGGACTAGATGGGCTGTGGCCTGATCCAGCAAGCCATGCCTTGACTGTTCAGTTACCACAGTGTGCCATAAACTGATACCTCACCTTATGCAGCATTTAGTCCAATAGTCACAGGTCCCAAGCACGAAATACGATGGTTTGCACTTCTTCCCTTCACATTTCCCCTTCATTTTACGGCATTTATCGGGATTGTTGTGCACAAGAGGTTTCCCAATATATCCTGATCCCAGAACAGACAATTAGTTAGTGAGTTATCCATCGTTAGAGACATTTGAAGTTTCCCTAATGTTCCTTCTTTAAGGGAAAAAAAAATCTGTTTCACATAGAAATTTGAAAATAAAATTTGAATTCCAACAAATAATTAATATTTTGAATATTTGAATTCCATCAAATAGTGAATATTTTGAATATTCTTGTACATTCCTTGTTGGGATTGGTGCGGCCACTTTCCCACCTCCCTGTCTTATGAGTGTTCCAAAGCTTCGTACGAATGTTCCAAAACATTCGTATTCATATGAATGTCAATGTACAAATGTCATAACATTCAATTAGTATATAAATGTCCGAATTTGGGTGTTTTTCCACTGTCACTAGAAGTACCCGTTACCCGTTAAGTACCCATTAATGGCTACTTAATGTGTACTTCTAGTGACAGTGGAAAAACACCCTTTGTCTGAATTCCTATGAATAATGAACGTTATGGATATTGGCACACATCCCTTTATCAGACTGTTCCAAAAGGCCTCATAGCAGGTTACAACATTAAAACCAAATATAAAATGAGCATATTAAAACAGTAATTGTGAGGCAAAGTGGAGAGGAAAAGGTGTGTCTTCACAGCTCTCAACATGCAATGCAAAAGTACCTTCACAGATGGATGTGGATTTTTGCATTAAATTAGTATTAAATCGAATGTAAGAAGATTGTATTCATTCAAATAGATCCCCCTCAAATGTGGTAGGATTCTATTCAACATGAATGTATTTGTACAGATTCATACAAATATCCGATACAAATGCATATGTATCCAATATGTATCCAATACATTTCCAATATGTATCCCATAACATATTGGCTCTGAAAGTGTCAAACCCGCCCAGAATCTACTTTGAACCCGCTCTCGATCCATGCCGAATTCACTCTGGTTCCATTGCAGATGTGACTGGCGCAGCCACTTTCCCATCTCCCCATTCCACGCATTTTTTGAGGCTTCATACAAATGTTCTGAAACATTCGTATTCATACGACTCTCAATGTACAAATGTCTGATTTCATCCGAACCTGTATGAATAATGAATGTTACAAATATTCATGCACATCCCTAGAGGGGAGGCATGCACCAGATCAGCATAATCAGTTCAGAGTGCACTGATCTGGCCCACACCTCCAGAAGATCTTGATAGTGGGTCTGGTTTATTCAGATCCACTGACCCTGATCTAGCCCAGGTAAGTGCAGAGAAGGGCTTTTAGGGTGCTTCCGCACAGGCCCTTTAACACCCATTAAGCACACATTCCAAAGTGTGCCTCTGAACACGGGTCCCTGATTCGGACACTTCTGGCGAGGGGTGTCCACACAGCGAGTCCCTATTTAATGCGGATTTCAGCGGCAAAACCGGATTGCAGCCGGAGTGTCCGCAATTGCGGGGTCTAAATAGCACACTTCCGGCGGGTGCGTCCGCACCTATCCAGACTTAATGTGTGCTTAAAGGGTGTTTTTGGAACACCACATATTACGTGGTCTTGCGTTGTGAAACTGCATCCATTAAGGATGCGTCCGCACAGCACAAGTGTTCCTACCCTGGGCCCTCCCCCGGCCCACCATGATTGGCTCCCTGGAGCCAAGCCTGGCGAGCTGGGGGACCTCGCTGCCGCAGCTTGCCCTCGCCCCAGAAGTGGCGGATCGCCGCTTCTGCAGCCAGGGTGAGCCTCCCTAAAGCCCACCCTAGCCCACCCTGGGGGGAGTGCAGCGGACCCCCTCCTTACCTTGTCAGCGTTGCCCCAATTCTGAGGTCGGTGCCCAGGATGCAGTGCGCCTGTGTCTGCGCACCTCCTGAGTGGCCGGGGCTGCTACTGGCAGCCCTTGCCCTTAGGAGGTGTTCTGCGCAGGCGCGCCATCTAGTCAGGCCAGCACACCTGCGCAGAACGCATCCAGGTGCGCTGCATCCTGGGCACTGGCCCTCAGAATCGGGGCGACACTGACAAGGTAAGGAGGGGATCCACCATGCTCTCCCCAGGGTGGGCTAGGGTGGGCTTTAGGGAGGCTCACTCTGGCTCCAGAAGCAGTGAACTGCCGCTTCTGAGGCGAGGGCGAGGGCGAGCCGTGGCAGTGAGGTCCCCTGGCTCGCCAGTCTTGGCTCCGGGGAGCCAATCACGGCCGGCCGGGGGAGGGCCCTGGGTCACGGATGGTAGATCCAGGCCGCGTGTGCGGAGGCACGGGGCAAGGGGTAGATCTGCATCTATTGGATGCGGATCTACCCTGTTAATCCGGATATACCGGGGATCCGGGGTTATTAAAACTGGTTCCTCTGGGATGCAGTTTTAATGAATCTGGATTCAGGAGATCCGGATTTATTTGCCCCTGTGCGGAAGCTGCCCTATTCTCATCTGAGACACACATTACAAAAACATGTGCAAAAGCAGCAAGAAAGAATCACAAGGAAAGCCCTCTGCAAACAGTGGTGACAGGGAGAATAGATCATGGTTATTTCCAGGAACTCTTGCAATGTAAGACATACATTAATTTACTGAACAATGGATTCATACAGATATTCACATCTGAAAAAAAACGTGGGAGAAAGAAATGGAAGATGTACAGTATTCTTTCTTGGATTAAGAGTTTTGAAGTCTCTAGGAGACTTATCCACTTACCTAAATCAGCAGGTAGCATGAAGGCAAATAGAAGGACAAAAATAAGCCAAGTCTTCATAGCTCACATGAAGCAAAAGTGCACCACTCACAGCCCCATGAATCAAAAAGGACATGGATTGATCATTATTTGTAACATTTATACATTTGGGAACAGTTCCTTAATCCCACCCTCTTGGCTTGCAAATATTTTAATCAACTGGGTGGTGCTGTAGATCCTTGCTTGATCCACCATTATTTAGTGAGCTCCCTGGTCAAACAGGGAATTAAAACATAGATTCTTACATTGGAGACCTATTCACACAAGGGCTTTTGGAATGCTTGAAGGCCGCCCTGGGATGGAGCATTCATTCCTCTGGGTGGGGGGGTTCTGCTTGGAACTGCACCAGCCTGTCCCAGAGCACCCTAGACTCATTCTGGGTGTAGAGCACAATGGTGCTCCACAGCTGGCCCAGGGCATTTGGAACCATCCTGATGCTGTTCAAGAGAGAGAGAGCATTCACACACTCCTTCTCTGACAGCTGCAAGCCCCTCCCCAGGCCTGTCCTGTCCCTTCCCCAGGTTCCTGTGGGTTCTAGGGGACTGGACCAAGTTCCCTAGAGCCTGCAGGACCCTCCCCCTCCCAGGGCACCCCCCCTCCCAGGCCTGGTCCTAGGAGGGGAGGCATGTGTATGCAAGGTACTTACCTCATCCTCACCGGGTCCTGAAATGGCAAGCCAGGTGCACCTGCACATGCTGGCCATTATCTTATTGGCTACCTACAGCTAGCCAATCAGAGCTAGCCTAGGCCTAGGCCTGGGAGGGGGGTGCCCAGGGGGGTACCTGTGGGCCCTAGGGGACCCAATCCAGTCCCCTAGAACCTGCAGGAACCCAGGGAAGGGACCAGACAGGCCTACCCACCCTGGGTCAAATTCAACCCAATGGCAGACAGGCCTAGGAGTGGGGCTCTGCCCCTGTGCCAGCTGTTTCAGGCTAGGGCATGTGGGAATGCTTTCCCCATTCACACATAGGCAGGTAGGAATGCCTGGAGATGTGTCCCTTACCTGCCTGTGTGTGAATGGGGAAAGCGCCCCCGCGTGTCTTAGCCTAAGTTCACTACAGCTGTTCGGCTGGTAGTCAACAATTAGTTAACTTCTGGTGAAGAGTATCCACATATGGAGTAGGCTGTTACCACCTCCCAGTGTGCTCTGCCTCCCCAGAAGTTCACTAATTGTTGATTAGGTGTGAAGCACTAAATTGTGCTCCACATCTTTAACAACTTTACATAAGAGAACATAAGAGAAGCCCTGCTGGATCAGGCCACAGCCCATCTAGTCCAGCATCCTGTCGCACACAGTGGCCCACCAAATGCTCATGGGCATCTCAAGCAGAGACAAGGACAAACCTTCTCCTGCTCTCAGATCCCAGCAGATGGCCTTAGAAGCATCCTGCTTCCTCCCCTAGCCTGAAAGATGCACCTAGGCATCCATTCTAGCAGCCATTGATACATCTGTTGTCCATAAATTTGTCTAACCCTACCTTAAAGCCATCCAGACTGGTAGCTGTCACCACCTCTTCCGGCAGCACATTCCATAAGCCGATGACCCTCTGGGTGAAGAAATACTTCCCCCTGTCAGACCGTATTCTCCTACCCATCAGCTTCATAGATGCCCCCTGGTTCTAGTGTTGTGCGATAGAGAAGAGAAATTTTCTCTATCCACCCTTTCTATACCATGCATAATTTCATATACTTCAATCAGGTCCCCTTTGACCAAACTTTGACCAAAAGCTTACCTGTAACCTCAAGTGGTGCAACCATTCGTTCTTCTTCTATTTCCCTGTGGTCAGTGAGCATTAGTGGCAGCGTCCACACAGGCGTGGTTGCACTGGTGGCCATGACTTCACCTCTATGGGTTTGTTTGTTTGTTTGTTTACTAATTCTATATCCCATCTCATTCCTCATGACTAATTATATGGAAAATGGTTTTTTTTGCATTTGATTTGTAACAAATTGAATGTTAGAAAATTCATATTTGTTTGAATAGACCCCCTTTGAATGTGGGATTGTATTCGATATTAATTTATTTGTATGAATGTCCAATACAAATGCATATGTATTCTGGATAAGGATCCTATACGAACGCATACATATTGGATAAGTATCCTATACCAATGCATACGTATTGGATATGTATTGGATACATACCCTATATGAACCATATTATTTATTTATTTATTTATTTATTTATTTATTTATTTATTTATTTATTTATTTATTTATTTATTTATTTATTTATTTATTTATTTATTTATATCCTGCCCCATACCCAAGGGTCTTTGGGCAGCTCATAACATTTAAAAACAAACATATCAAAAACTATAGCAATCCTAAAACCAGTACAAAATTTAAAAATCCAGCATTAAAAAAATACAAAAAACTGTTTAAAAAACAGCAGTGTTTAGAATGGGGGAAGCATAGGGAACATTTAACCAAAGGCCTGAGTGAAGAGGTACATCTTCACCCCCTTCCTAAACATAAACAGAGAAGGGGCCTGACGCACCATTCCACAGCCTGGGGGCCACTACCCACAAGGCCCTGTCCTGGGTGCCCACCTGCCTAGCTGCTGAAGGCAGTGGGATAACCAGGAGGGTCTCCCCTACAGATCTTAAGATGCGGGCACGTCAATATGGGAGAAGTCGGTCCTTAAGGTATCTGGGGCCCATGTCATTTAGGGCCTTATAAGTCAGAGTTAACACCTCTAATTTGGCTCGGTAGTGAATTGGCAGCCAATGCAGTTCTTTTAGAACCGGTGTGATATGCGTCCGGCTAGCTGTTCCGGTCAGCACTCTGGTGGCTGCATTTTGCACCGGCTGCAACTTCTGAACTGTCTTCAAGGGAAGATACATATCCAACACATATCCCCAGTTTAACAAACGTATGAATTATTTGTACGAATGTTAATGCACAAATGTTGTAACATTTGATTCATGTGCAAATGTCCAAATTTGAATAACAAATGTTACGAATATTCGTGCACATCTCTACTCATGTCTTTAGGGAAGGGTAACATCCAATTTTTTTAAAAAAAAACACTAATACACTGGAACTAAAATCAGAAATTAATGTTCATTTCAAGCAAAGAAAAAGATCACAGAGTTCAGGAAGGAAGCCTGAAGCAAGGAGACTCAGTGTGCAGGAAGATGGACATGGCTCATACCTTGGAAGCTTATCCATGTTAAATAAATAAGTGGTTGGATTTCAAGGAAACAAATGATTCTGAAACCAATGGACATGGCATGCAATGATCATGGTTGTTTTGCTACATTAGAACTGGAAGAGCAGAAACGGAAGATTAAGAGATTAATGGAGCAGGATGAAGAAAGCCATGGGCCTTTCTACACTTAGCTGATTAGGCTGCCATGAACGAGGGCTAGTAAACTTCTGGTAGAGGTAGACCATTCTCCCTAACACCTGGATCAGGATTTGAAAGTCCTGAATCTATTACTAGATGCAGTGATGGGATGGATGTGGGTCAGTAAAGTGAACTTGATAAGAAGTTTCTGAGCTGAAGCTTTGCCTGATTGGGATGGAGTTTCACTTCTTCTTCTTAACAGGCAGATCAGCAGCCGGGTAGTTCCTCTGAAACTTCCTCTGTCTGTGGACTCTCAAATAACTTCCATGGCAAGAACTTTGTATTGCCAACATTGGCCGCTGTACCAGCTGTGCCCCTATCTGGATAGTGTTACTGAATATGGAGCAGAATTTTGGATAATTTGGACCCCCCAAAAATAAACCCAAGATCTTTTACAAAGGTTTGAAAAACGAGAAATTTCCATAACACCATGAGTCAGTATTTCTGGTAAAACCATTGAAAATGCAGGCATCGGGTGCTTGCAATGGTTGCATGTCCACACTCACTAAGAACGTGCACAAATATTCAAAAATACGAGTCAAAATCCAACATTTGAACTGAAGTCAGATTTTTGAAAGTCCAGATTTTTGGATTAGGGTTCTAATATGGACTTTTGAAAATCTGAAACAGATTTTTGAATGATTTGACCGAATTCGTCTCCGTATACCAAATCTGAATATCAGGTCTATTTGCGTTTATAATACAGGATGCAAATGAAATGCAAAGGCGAAAAAAAGAGATGTGGATGGATTCAAAAGTCAGATACTAATGTTTCTAACATTCGTACCATTTGGTTCAAATCAGATTTTCAAAAATACAGATCCAGATAATCCAGATTCAAATCGTATTTTCAAAAATCTTGATTTTTGAATGTAAAAAAATGCATTTGAATGTCTGCCTTTTAGAAGCAGGATACCTCTAAAATCTATTTGCAAGGGTCATGGTTTAACCTTTGCCTTCTGCTTGTGATGCCCAGAAGCGATCCGTTAGTCAGCTGGGAAAGAGTACTGGACTAGATGGCCTGTGGCCTGATCCTGCAGGGATCCCCTTTTGTTCTTATGCTCTCCAGTGTTATTGTGTGTGTGATAGTGCTTAAGTTTAAGAAAATGCTCTTCCGAAGAGCTCGTCTAAATTATGCTACCTTACACACACTTGGAGATGGACCCACAAGTTGAACTACTATCACAGAACACCTCAGGGATTAATTATAAGCATTCATCCATTGAAGTGGGGACTAGTGCCATTTTTTCCACCAATGCTTGTTCAACCACATCACTGAGGACATGGGTTCCCTGCACAAAGACTTGACATTCCTGGAAGTTTATTTATTTATTTATTATTTACATTTATATCCTGCCCCATACCCGAAGGTCTCTGGGCGGGTTACAACCTTAAAACAACAGATTAAAACAGAATGCGCATTGAAAGACGTTAAAAATTCAGTACATATAAAACAATATACCACATGTTTAAAACGATAATGTCTGTACTGGGCGAGGGAACATTAACAGCTTAGCCAAAGGCCAGGGCAAAGAGGTGCGTCTTCACTGCCCTCCTAAATACATATAAGGAAGGGGCCTGACGCACCTCGAGGGGGAGGCTATTCCATAGTCTGGGGGCCATCACAGAAAAGGCTCTCTCCCGGGTCCCCACCAGCCTCACTACTGAAGGTTGTGGGACAACCAGGAGGGCCTCACCACTTGATCTTGAGGCATGGGCATGTCGATACGGGATTAGGAGCTCCTTTAGATATTTGGGGCCCAAGTCATTTAGGGCCTTATAAGTCAAAGTCAAAACCTTGAATTGGGCTCGGTAGTGAATTGGCAGCCAGTGCAATTCTTTTAAAACCGGCATGATGTGCATCCGGCTAGATGTTCCGGTCAGCACTCTCACGGCTGCATTTTGCACTAGCTGCAACTTCCAAACCGTCTTCAAGGGCAGCCCCACGTAGAGCGCGTTACAGTAGTCCAATCTAGAGGTTACCAGAGCATGGATAACTGGGGCCAAGTCATCTCTATCCAGAAGAGGCTTCAGAGTTGTCATTGAAGTTGTCATTGAAAGAGGAATGTGGAAGTGAAGGAGACAGAACTTGCTTTACCCATTCCACTCCATTAATCCCTTAATCTTCTGTTTCTTGCTGTGGATGTTGCATATTGTGCCCATTGGTTTCAGAATCATCCACACAAAAAATGGTATCCTTCAAACCCCACCACTATGCCCTGCATAGTTTTAACGCTTAAGTTGCAGCCAAATTCAAAAGTCCCAGAGAAAATCCTCTTTTTATTATTTTTATTGATGTTATCACTTAAAAGATTGTTGACTCAAGGGGGTGGGACTAAGAATAACAAAGGAATAAATAAATGTCATGAATAATGACAAATCCATTTCCTTTTTGGTCCTGGAAACCGTGAGGAGTGATCCACTTTTGCATTGTGTGAGCTATGAAGAGTTGCCTTCTTTTTGGTGTTCTGTCCATCTTGATGCTGCTTCCTGATCCAGGTAAGTGGGCAGGACTCCTCTAAAGACTTCAAACTCCAGTAACCAGGGCCTTTCTGAACTTAGCTGATTAGGCTGCTGTGAACTTGGGCTGGTAAACTTCCAGTAAAGGTGGACCATTCACACTTGTCATGAGGAAAGCTTCCCCAAAGTATCCATTATTGGCCAGAAGTGAAAATGGTTCTCCCATGGACCAGCCCGTGCTGCTGTGTTCAAAACCAAACATTCTACCATTGCAGAGGAGGGTGTTCAAGCATATTGCGGTTAATCACATCAGCGCCTGTGATCGAACGCCCCTCTTGTGACCCTATGACTGAACAGTCCTCCTGGGGATCGGTGATCCAGTCACATCAGAGGTCAGAGATCGATCACGGCCTCCAACACCATCACACCTGTGTGGACACTGCCTCCACCACCCACTGACCACAGGGAACCAGAAGAAGAAAGAATGATCATGCCACTTTATGATTCAGGGAAGACTCTGGTCAATGTTGGTAAAGGTGTGGAGCATGATTTAGTTCTCCACACCTAATCAACAATCAGTGAACCTCTGGGGAGGCAGGGCACATGTAGGGGCTGTAACAGCCTACTCCATGTGTGGATGCTCTTCACCAGAAGTTCACTAATTGTTGACTACCAGCCAAAGTGCGAATAGGCCTCAGCTCTCATAGGCCACTTCTTCAAGATATATTCTAGCACATGGCTTACAGACTGCTCCTTGTTCCCTTACTCTGAAGTTGCAGAAAGGGTGGGAGTAGCTTTTCCAGAGCTGACTGAGAGGAGACTGGCCTGGATTCGGAACAAATTCAGAAGGGATGCAGAGGCATGACCAATGGCAGGGATTCAAACAAAGTCAAAGCGAATCTGAAGAGCATACAAAGCATATTTGAACTCCACCACATTCAAAGGGGTTCCATTTGCATGGGTGAAAATTTCTGTCCCACTTGCTTCAGCAAAAGGGAACAGAGGGAAAAGCTTGTTCGCCCTTGCTTCTAAATATGTATGCAAAGCAACCTGACTGTTTCCTAAAAAGAAGTATGGTAGGAATGTCGTCTCTCTTTAGCCCTGGTCCCCATTACCTGGTCTCGTCTCCGTTCTTTCTCTCTTGTCGCTCCTTATTTATGGAACCAACTTCCCATCCATCTTCGTTCCTTAACCTCCTTGCAAGCCTTTAAATCTCAACTAAAAACATTTTTATTCTCTATGGCCATTGGCCCTGACAATTGATCTTCTTCTTCACCTGGTTTATTCTTATGTGTTTATGATTATATTGTGTATTTTTTCAATCTTACTGTTCTAGTAATTTTAACTTTTCTTTATGTTTCCTGTTACTGTACTGTTCTTCAATTTTGTAGTCTGTACAGCACTATGTGCAAAAGGGACAGGCATGTGTGTTCCATCAAGGATATGTCCAGAAAATTATTCCATCAGTGGGAAGTGTCCCAAGTCGCATGAATGCTGCTTAAGGTGAGCAACAGATTTGTGGTGTAAGCTGATAATGGAACACTCCATGTATCATTGCCCAGTCCTTGGGATATGCATGGATGGGTTTTGGGGCGTTTGATTTGCAATTAATCAAATGTTAGAAAATAAGTATTTGTTCGAATAGATCCCCTTCGTACAAATTTTTGATACAAATATCTGATACGAACAGATAAGTATCTGATACGATCGGATATGTATCGGATACATGTCCGATATTTCCCCCAGTTGAACGGATGTCCAAACTATTTGTCCAGATGTTCTGAATGTTTGTATTTATGCAAATGTTGGTGTATGAATGCCGTAACATCCGACTCATGTATGAATGTCTGAATTCCCACAAATTCATACAAATAATGAATGTTAAAAATTTGGTCATCCTATTGTTATAGTAGTAGGTCCTTCAGTTTTCAGAGAATAGGGATGCAAACTTTCCACCCCAGGATCCCAGGGTGTTTTTCCACTGCAGCCCTTAGATCCAGATCTAAGAAGATCTGGACCTAAAGAATGGGTACATTCCTTATTCCGGATCTAGTCGATCCAGATTAAGGGAAGCACCCAATGTGTTTCCGCAGGAGCTGTAGCACCCATTAGAAATAGGTGCTAACACCCCTGCTGTGGAAACACCTTTGCACCCATGTGGGGAATCCGGATTGACCCACAAGGGGTCTGCCTGTCACCCCAGGTGTTTGGGGGAAAGGGGGTGCAATCTCTGAAGTCCCACCGAAATCCCTCCGAAGTTTCTTTCGGAGGTTAGCAAAGGCATGGAAGACAAACCCCTTGTGAGAGCGGAGAGTGTGCATATTAATTAGCTCCTTGTGAGTAGGGATGAGTCAGCCTCATTAAATATGTACCTCTTTCCATGCCTGAAGGTAACAGTCCGCTTTGATCTCCCTTTCTTATTGGAGGTTTGTCTTCGGAGCCTGTGCTAATCTTCAAAGTTGCCTTCGGAGCCTGTGCTAATCTCCGAAGGCAACTTCAAAGTAACTTCGAAATGGCTTCGAAATGACTTCAAAATGATTTCGAAGCCTAGGTTTTGGGGCTCCCCCTCATGGGTGCCCCCTCCCCCTAGCCTCCTCTAGACCCCATTGGCTGTTTCTTGTGAAAGCAGGCTCCCCTTAATCTGGATTTTCTGGCCAAAGACCCCATTGTAGACCCCATTAATGGGGTCTACAGAAAATCTGGATTAAAGGCTGAGATGTACCCATATGATCTGGATTCCCCCAGTGGCGGTGGAAACAAATGTGTCCCAAATGGGTGCCGTGGTGGAAATGGGGTCATCTGGTTCACGTCCAAATGGGTCCTTAATGGGTGCAAAAATGGGCACTTTCTGCCAGTGGAAAAGCACCCCCAGATCACACACAAATGCCATAGTCAGGATCCCCTGACCCAAAGAGTGAGACTTCCCACCTTCCAGATTTCTTGTCTTCTCAAAGCGACCTCAGTCGGCCACTTGGATGGTTATGCCCACCTGCCCCTTTCTCATGTGCATGGAGTTTTCATCATGTATTGTGGCCTCCAAATGGTGTTGCCAATTTCCCAAAAACCATGGGATAGCATGGAAGCTTTCTTTCAGGTAGGCTTGGTGGTTTGCGGATATTCACTCTCTGCTCTCCACAGTCAAAAGGAAAATTCCAGACATTCAGGAAAAGCAGATGTGCAGAGCGTTCAATCCCATACGAACAGCATATGGATTCTATATATGAATGTGTACGGATCTCATACAGATCCCATACAAATGCACACAAATATCATACAAATCCCATATACGAATCCCATATGAATCCTATACAAAGCTTCATACGAATGTATCAAAATATTCAATTCAAATTTGAATGTCAAAATTCAGCCAAATTTTGAATGTTATGAATATTTGTGCTCATCCCTAATAGAAACTAAAAGGAGCAAATGGCTTTTCTCACTCTCCGATGCATTGCTTTTAAATTTCAAGGTCTCAGGCTCCACTTAGCATAAAAAACAGTGGTAGAATGCCCAGGAAGATCGGGCAGCCATATGGATCTAACGTTGATGAGGAGTGGTATAAGAAGAAAAAGCTGATTCATATGGGTATAAGGCCATGATCCAACAAGCTGATAAAGACATTGAAGAAGACCCTGGCAGCAGATTCAGATGGTCTCATCAGCACTAAGGCTACTCTGCCACCATCTTTGTCTTTTGCTCAGTACCAGCCACGTCTGCTTGCTTTTCTCACAGATCCAATGTTTCCTCTCATTATCAGTTTCTCTGATATGCATACAAGAAGAATCTTAGAACTTGGGTTACTTTGAAAGCCTTGAAATGATGTTATGCTAATTGGTGGGATGGTGATGACAGAAGATGTATTGAGATACTTAATATGGTAGATGACCACTTGTCTGTCTTGCCTCTGTTATTGCAATAAAGTGAGACATCACAGTGAAAGTATGTATGTCTGGTTTCTCAGTCCTAGCTAGGGTGGTGGTTATGGATGTGTGTAAATATTCCTCACAGTTGAAATTTGTATACATTTGTAGAAATCCGTACATTCCCATTCAAATCACATGTTGGCTACATTCAGAGATTGATATTTGAATGCAAAGCAAACGCTTTTGTGCATTAGTTTGGTGCTTTGTTAGATTTGCAAACGTGGGGAGGGGGGAAAGCGGATGCCCAGTCATATCTGCAGAGGATTCAGAAGGAATCGAAGCGGCCAGAGCAGATTCAGAGGGATTGGCTGCATAGATTCAAATTAATTTTGAATAGCATTCGAAGAACATTCACAGCAGATTCAAATCCTACCACATCTGAAGTGGCTTGGTCTGCACCAATGTGAATTTCATCTGCATTTGCCTGAACGCAAATCAAACATGAGAAAAAATTGTGCTCATCCCTTCAGCTGTGTTGGCCCAGATGAATGCAGAACTGATAGAACCCAGTTCCAGTGGCCCAGACTGGACATGACAACTCAATTGCAGGTGTATTCCCAAAATGCTCAGCCCCTGGGGCAGACCTTGTCTTACCAGGTGTAGAGAAAGCCTCAGTGTAGAAAAGACTCCTGCCTGTGAGCCACATCCTTGCTAGAGCTATCCGGTTCCACCAGGGTCTGCCCTTCAAATGGTCTTCTGCTTCACCAGATGATGAGAACACTACCTGCTACTGCATTTAGACAGCTACAGTCAGAGAACACTTTGGGTCTTGTCTTTAAGCATGATTCCATTGAAATGGGCTCTAGTGCCATCTTCTCATCAAGGCCTGCATATGGCTTTCCTGATAGGAATGACTTCCCAGTAGACTTGTTCTGAATGAGCATGACACATTCCTAGAGAGAAGACATCCCAAACCAGAGGCCCTTTCGCACTTGGCCTGCTGGTGCATGCTAGGCTAGCTTCTGTTACACCATAGGTCAGCAATCAAACACAGTTGCCACCACAACTGCACCGGCACAGACACTGCCTCCCCCCACCCACCGACTGCAAGGAACATGACATAAGGGATTTTCGCACTGCAACGCGTTCCGTTTGGAACGCGTGCAGGCGGGCAGCTTAAGACAGTTCCGGGCGCTTTTACCATTCACACACAGGCGCGCCGGAACGCGTTCCGGCGCAGCTGTGTGTCAACGGTAAAAGCGCCCGGAACTGTCTTGGCCCGGCAAAGGCCGGCCAGGGGCGGGGATTCGGCCGGCAGCGCTGCCGCCCATTGGGTGAGAGCACCCAAGGGGTGGGCAGCGCTGTCAAGCCACCCGCCCCGCGCTTCGTGCCAGCTCTACGGGCCCGGATCGGGCCCGCGGGACCTGGCATGAAGATGCCCGGGCACCCGGGCACCCATCATGGGGCCCGGGGCAAGGCCCCTATGGGGTAGGACCCCTTTGAAGATCAGAGCCCCTGGCTCTGATCTCCAAGGGCTCGCCCCGCGCCCCGATCTCGCCCATCTACGGGCTGCAGGCGCCTGGATCTAGGTGCCTCCAGCCCGCAGATGAGACCCCGCCCCCTCGAGTCCCCAAAACCCCCACCCCAACCACCCTCCGGCCCGGATCGGGCCGATCTTCGCGGTGAAGGTGCTTACAGCAAGGCACCTTCACCGCGAAGATGTTCCCCCCCCCCAGGGCCCGGGGATGGGACGCGCGCGACGGATCACCTACCTCGTGGCCATCCGCCGTCCGACTGAGGGGGGCATGCTGGGAGCACGCAGGACGCAGCCCCCCTAGCCCCCCTATTGGACAATATAGGGGGCTTGTCCAATAGGGGGCCTAGGTGGGCTGCGTGCTGCGTGATCCCGGCATGCCCCCCTCAGTCGGACGGCAGACGGCCACGAGGTAGGTGATCCGTCGCACGCGTCCCATCCCCGGGCCCTGGGGGAGGGGGGGGAACATCTTCGCAGTGAAGGTGCCTCGCTGTAAGCACCTTCACCACGAAGATCAGCCCGATCCGGGCCAGAGGGTGGTTGGGGGTGGGGGTTTTGGGGACTGGGGAGGGGGGTGGCTGATCTGCGGGGCCCTCGCGCCCCGCAGATGGCCGCGATGGGGGCGGGGGGGACCCTTGGGGGACCGGAGCGATGCGCTCCGGCCGCCCAAGGCATTCCTCGCCCCCAGCCAGCCCAACATCGACCTCCTGCCACCCCAGGAAAGGACGACAGGACGCCGATGCTGGTGGCTCGTTGGCTTCGGCAGCCCCATTGGGGCTGCCGGACCCGGGAAGTAGCCACATCCCGGCGGCCGTCGGAGATGACAGACAGGACGCACCGAATCGGGGTTCCCCTGTCCCATCTGCCAGGGTCACTGACCCTGGCAGATGGGAAAGGGGAACCCCGATTCGGTGGGTCCTGTCTACCGGCTTTGCCGCGTCGGCGCAATCGCCGGCCCGGCAAGTCGGGCCCTGGGGGCGTGCTGACAGCTGTCAGGGAGAGAAGCGTGAGCGAACGCTTCTCTCCCGGAACGCGCCGGGGCGGCTCGTACGCGTAGGAACGGATGCAGAGCACTTTAAAGTGCTCTGCATCCGGAACGCGTGGAGGACAGCTACGGACACGCCGGGACGGAAACCCGGCCGCAGCAATGTGTATGCTGCGTCCGAAGCTGTCCTCCATGCGTTCGGGAAAGGCCTGTGCGAAAAGGCCTATAGAGTGAATAGCTCACACGTAAGAGGCCACTCAGTCTGCCAGACCTCGAATCTGACAATTTTGTGGTGAGATCTGGTGGCACTCAGTGCTATTTCTCCTTAACAACTGGACCAGGAATCTCAAATAACTTCCATGGGAAGACCTTTGTATTGCCAACATTGGCTGCTGTACCAACTGTGCCTCTATCTGGATAGAGTTACTGAATATGGAATGGAATTTTGGATAATTTGGACCCCCCAAATATAAACCCAAGATCATTTACAAAGGTTTTAAAAACGAGAAATTTCCATAATGCCATGAGTCAGTATTTCTGGTAAAACCATTGAAAATGCAGGCATTGGGTGCTTGCAATGGTTGCATGTCCACACTCACTAGGGATGTGCACAAATATTCAAAAATACGAATCAAAAATCCAACATTTGAATTGAAGTCAGATTTTTGAAAGTCCGGATTTTCGGATTCTGGTTCGAATATGGACTTTTGAAAATCTGATACAGATTTTTGAATGATTTGACTGAATTCATCTCCGTATACCAAATCTGAATATCAGGTCTATTTGCGCTTATAATACAGGATGCAAATGAAATGCAAAGGCGAAAAAAAGGGATGTGGATGGATTCAAAAGTCAGATACTAATGTTTCTAACATTCGTACCATTCGATTCAAATCAGATTTTCAAAAATACAGACCCGGATAATCCAGATTCAAATCGTATCTTCAAAAATCCGGATTTTTGAATTTCAATTCAAATTGAATATCTGAATATTCCATTTGAATTGGATTTGAATGTAAAAAATGCATTTGAATGTCTGCCTTTTAGAAGCAGCAGGGGTCAGGAGAAGGTCAAGGTTTAACCTTTGCCTGCTGCTTGTGATGCCCACAAGCGATCCGTTGGTCAGTTGGGAAAGAATACTGGACTAGATGGCCTGTGGCCTGATCCTGCAGGGCTTCTCTTCTGTTCTTATGCTCTCCAGTGGTATTGTGTGTGTGATAGTGCTTAAGTTTAAGAAAATACTCTTCCAAAGAGCCCGCCTAAATTATGCTACCTTACACACACTTGGAGATGGACCCACAAGTTGAACTACTATCACAGAACACCTCAGGGATTAATTATAAGCATTCTTCCATTGAAGTGGGGACCAGTGCCATTTTTTCCACCAATGCTTGTTCCACCACATCACTGAGGACATGGGTTCCCTGCACAAAGACTTGACATTCCTGGAAGTTTATTTATTTACTTATTATTTACATTTATATCCCGCCCCATACCTGAAGGTCTCTGGGCGGGTTACAACCTTAAAACAACAGATTAAAATAGAATGCACATTGAAAGACGTTAAAAATTCAGTACATATAAAACATATACACACAGTACATATACCACATGTTTAAAACAATAATGTCTGTACAGGGGGAGGGAACATTAACAGCTTAGCCAAAGGCCAGGGCAAAGAGGTGCGTCTTCACTGCCCTCCTAAATATATATAAGGAAGGGGCCTGACGCACCTCGAGGGGGAGGCTATTCCATAGTCTGGGGGCCATCACAGAAAAGGCTCTCTCCCGGGTCCCCACCAGCCTCACTACTGAAGGTTGTGGGACAACCAGGAGGGCCTCACCACTTGATCTTGAGGCATGGGCATGTCGATACGGGATTAGGCGCTCCTTTAGATATTTTGGGCCCAAGTCATTTAGGGCCTAATAAGTCAAAGTCAAAACCTTGAATTGGGCTCGGTAGTGAATTGGCAGTCAGTGCAATTCTTTTAAAACCGGCATGATGTGCATCCGGCTAGATGTTCCGGTCAGCACTCTCGCGGCTGCGTTTTGCACTAGCTGCAACTTCCGAACCGTCTTCAAGGGCAGCCCCACGTAGAGCGCGTTACAGTAGTCCACTCTAGAGGTTACCAGAGCATGGATAACTGTGGCCAAGTCGTCTCTATCCAGAAGAGGCTTCAGAGTTGTCATTGAAGTTGTCATTGAAAGAGGAATGTGGGAGGGAAGGAGACAGAACTTGCTTTACTCATTCCACTCCATTAATGCCTTAATCTTCTGTTTCTTTCTTTGGATGTTGCATGTTGTGCCCATTGGTTTCAGAGTCATTCACACAAATAATGGTTTCCTTGAAACCCCACCGCTATGCCCTGCATAGTTTTAACGCTTAAGTTGCAGCCAAATTCAAAAGTCCCACGGAAAATTGAAACCTTTGAGAACAGGTTTTAAAAATGCAAAATGAATGTTAAGGTCGAATTGATCAGGCATAAAAACACGTTGGGACAATAATTTTTTAAAGCAAAGGCAAACTTTGGCTAAAACACAACAAAAATCCTCTTTTTATTATTTTTATTGATGTTATCACTTAAAAGATTGTTGACTCAAGGGGGTGGGAGTAAGAATAACAAAGGAATAAATAAATGTCATGAATAATGACCAATCCATTTCCTTTTTGGTCCTGGAAACCGTGAGGAGTGATTGTGTGAGCTATGAAGAGTTGCCTTCTTTTTGGTGTTCTGTCCATCTTGATGCTGCTTCCTGATCCAGGTAAGTGGGCAGGACTCCTCTAAAGACTTCAGAACTCTTAATCCAAGGAAGAAACTTGTATGTCTTCTATTTATTTCACTCCCACTTTTTAAAAATCAGATTTGAATATCTGTATCAATCCATTGTTCAGCGAATTAAATAATTTATGTCTTGTAGCACACGAGTTCCTGGAAAGAACCAGAAAACTATCCCCAACTAGGGATGTGCACAGATGGGTTTGGGGCATTCAATTTGTAACAAATAGAATGTAAGAAACTTTGCATTTGTTCTAATAGATCCCTTTTGAACGTGGTAGGATTCTATTCGATACGAAGATATTCATACAAATTCATATGAATATCTGATACAAATACACACAAATCCTGCATACAAATCCTGGATACGGATCCTGGATACAGATCCTATACAAACGCATAAATATCTGATACGTATCCTATACCAATGTTGGTGTGTGAGATACCTTGTTGGTATTAAATCAGCAGACGCGGCCGTGCTGACAAGACAATCTCTGCTGTCCCGGAAATCTGCTGCTGGCATCTCTGCTGTCAGCCTTCTCAGGTTTCCCTCCTGCCCGCAGCGTAAGAAGCAGACTGAAGCAGGAATTTCTCTCTCCTCAGAGGTTTATTTACATAGTTGCTGCAATTTACAAGTTATACACGCTCTCCAACTCTCCTTACGACCAGCAACCCACAATCACAGCCGTGTGCGGGCACTTTATACACTTTCTTATCATACGATGGTGACTCACTTCCCTTGTATTGCACAAGCTGTTGCAATCCAAGTGTTGCACAGACTTACGCAATTCTTTCACAATCCAGCCTTGAACACTTTGCTGATAGTCACGCCTGTGACTCTTAGTTACCTTTGTATGCACATCCGTACATTTTCCTTATACGGGCTTCACTGCCTAACAACCAACACATACATATCGATATATATCTGATACGTATTCCCAGTTTAACTAATGTACAAACTCTTCATATGAATATTCCAAAACATATACAAATGTAACATTCGGTTCGCGAATGAATGTCCAAATATTCATGCACTTCCCTATCCCCCAACGCCCACTGCTTGCAGAATGTTTCAGTTTTGCACATCTCTTATTCCCACTGCATTGCTGCTGTTGCACATGTTTTTGCAATGTATCCTTTAGATAACAATATCAAATATCAGAAATTCTCACCTGAATGGGCCCTATTGCCCCTTTAGTCCAGTTACCAGGGCCTTTCTGAATTTAGCTGATTAGGGTGCCGTGAACTAGGGCTGGTAAAATTCCGGTAAAGGTGGAACATTCACACTTGTCATGAGAAAAGCTTCCCCAAAGTGTCCATTATTGGCCAGAAGTGAAAAAGGTTCTCCTATGTACCAGCCCATGCCGCTGTGTTCAAAACCAAACATTCTACCATTGCAGAGGAGGGTGTTCAAGCATATTGCAGTTAATCACATCAGCGCCTGTGATCGAACGCCCCTCTTGTGACCCTATGACTGAACAGTCCTCCTGGGGATCGGTGATCCAGTCACATCAGAGGTCAGAGATCGATCACGGCCTCCAACACCATCACACCTGTGTGGACACTGCCTCCACCACCCACTGACCACAGGGAACCAGAAGAAGAAAGAATGATCATGCCACTTTATGATTCAGGGAAGACTCTGGTCAATGTTGGTAAAGGTGTGGAGCATGATTTAGTTCTCCACACCTAATCAACAATCAGTGAACCTCTGGGGAGGCAGGGCACATGTAGGGGCTGTAACAGCCTACTCCACGTGTGGATGCTCTTCATCAGAAGTTCACTAATTGTTGACTACCAGCCAAAGTGCGAATAGGCCTCAGCTCTCATAGGCCACTTCTTCAAGATATATTCTAGCACATGGCTTACAGACTGCTCCTTGTTCCCTTAATCTGAAGTTGCAGAAAGGGTGGGAGTAGCTTTTCCATTTCCATTTCCATTTCCATTTTTATTTATATACCGCCTTTCCAAAAATAAATTTCTGCCCAAGGCGGTTTACAACAAATAGAAAAAACAAAGATATAATATGAATACAATTTTAAAAAGGCAAATAAATATAGTTAGTCAAATAAATACATAAGTCAAAAATACATTGTACAATATAATAAATAATACATCATATAATAATAACAACAATAGTAATTTAAAAAAATCCAAAACTTATAAAACAGTCATTGTTTGCAACACTGAGGCCAGTGAGAGTGGAACTTAAATAGGTGACTCAGCCCCACGCCCTTTTTGGCTCAAGTGTGTTATACGCTGAGAAAAACAGTCTCTTTGGAGTCTTCGTGCCCATTTTGCAAAGAGACAACTGTGTCATCTTGATTTTCTGGCATGCTCTTTTCCAAAGTGTTATCAGGATTGAAGCAACAATTATTTTGAGCTATCTTGGGACATTTTGCAGGAGAGCACTCGCTTGCTGGAGGCTTCCTTGCGCCGGGTCTCCCTTTCCCTCCCACAACACAAGGACAACCTCCCACAACAACCACACCCTCACGCACACCCCCACACATGCACACGCATGCACAGACACACATACACACATGCATACAGACACAAGGTTTAAAACAATATTAAACAGTGAAAAGAATGTAAAGACAGTGCTATTTTTTAAAAAGGCACACATATGCTCATGTACACCATCTTTCCTCTCCTCTTCCTGTTGTTCTTAAGAAGTTGCAGGGGAGGGAGGTTCCTGGGCACAGCGTTCAGGTGGTGGTCCAGAGCTGACTGAGAGGAGACTGGACTGGATTCGGAACATTCAGAAGGGATGCAGAGGCATGACCAATGGCAGGGATTCAAAGCAAAGTCAAAGCGAATTTGAAGAGCATACAAAGCAGATTTGAACTCCACCACATTCAAAGGGGTTCCATTTGCATGGGTGAAAATTTCTGTCCCATTTGCTTCAGCAAAAGGGAACAGAGGGAAAAGGTTGTTCGCCCTTGCTTTTAAATATGTATGCAAAGCAATCTGACTGTTTCCTAAAGAAGAAGTATGATAGGAATGTCGTCTCTCTTTAGCCCTAGTCCCCATTGCCTGGTCTCGTCTCCGTTCTTTCTCTCTTATCGCTCCTTATTCATGGAACCAACTTCCCATCCATCTTCGCTCCTTAACCTCCTTGCAAACCTTTAAATCTCAACTAAAAACATTTTTATTCTCTATGGCCTTTGGCCCTGATGATTGATCTTCTTCTTTACCTGGTTTATGTTAGTCTGGGGAAGAGTAAGGAAAAAAAAAACACGTTCGGATGTGCATTTGAAAACAACCAAAAGATAGTGTGTCCTGTCTCCTGGGAAAGACAGTAAACAGATATGCTACAAGGTCAGGAGATGTGTTCCTAAGCACGTAACCTCAAATGGGAGGGGGAGGCAGCTCACACACAACTACAGGAAGTTGTCAGCAGCAACGTCCGGTTACCGATTCTGTATAAGGTTCTCGTGGTCGTTGTTGTTGTGATGATCTCTCCAAGAATGTAGCTGAACATGGACCGGAATGTAACCTCGCCGGGCTAAAAGACTGTAACTTGATTTGTACATGGCATGTAACCTTCAAGCAATAAATCGTAGCCTCATTAGAGATAACTCGGAAGGCTGTGTCTTTTTTATGAGCTAAGGAAGCTGAACTCCTGATACAGGAGCTGGGAAGCTGTTGCCGAGCAGGAGCAAACGCCGGAACCAAATAACAAGGTAATCAACTCTGTATCAAGATTAAATCAAAGATTAACAAGGGTTATGGGCCCAGATCGTTATCAGCCACGCTATCTGATCGTTATCTGATGAAGCGTTTTGCGGAGGCTGTGTGAAAGGCATTTACCCTGATGCTGTGAAAGCTGTCTGAGCTGAATGATAGGACTTTTTCTAAGATGGAAAGTCTGTGTCTTATCATAGTTGACAGCAGAAGCTGGGAAAACTGCCAAGATCCTGTCTGTGAGTTGTTTAATGATGGAGCAGGCTAGATTTCCAAAATTGGACAATACAAATTATGCTTCCTGGGAAAGTTATTGTCAAGCTCTCTTAATTAGAGAAGAATTATGGACTGTAGTGCAAAATGGGCCGACACAAGCCACGGCTGAACAAGATAGAAAAGCCCGGGCTACAATTTTGCTGACTATCTCTCCGTCACAACTTAATCATGTGCGGGGAAAACAGACGGCCAAAGATGTCTGGGATGCTCTTCGTGCCGTGCATCAGTCACAGACTGCCTTGTCTAAAATGATTTTGTGCCGAAGGCTGTATTCCTCCAAAATGAAAAGGGGAGCAGATCCAGCAGCTCATTTGGAGCGAATGACAGATTTGTTTAATCAAGTCCAAGCTCGCGGGATTGAAATTCCCGTGAATCAACGAGCTTACATCCTCCTCGGGAGTTTGTCAGATGATTTTGAAAACATTCTGTGGAGTCTACAAAGTTTTGATGAAATGCAGATTACCCCAGAATTAGTTGCTGCGCGTGTCTTGGAGGAGAGCCAGCGCCGGAAGGACGAAGCAGGGCTCCAGAGGCAGCATGCAACACAGAAACCGTCTTCTAACACTTCTAATCGATCTGAGGAATTCAAAGGCCTTCAACAAGAAAAAGCAGCTGTTTCCAGAGAGAAAAAGTGCTGGGCGTGTGGAAAAAAGGGACATTTCCAAAAGGACTGTAGGCAGCCAGCAGCTCGAAAGCAGCAACCCAAAGATGCTGGAAGCAAAAAGGGTGTTGTAGCTGTTGTGCAAGGGACAGCCTGTAAGGCAAATACCTGGGTTTTAGATTCAGGTGCATCCACTCATATGGTTAACAGTGATAAGCTCCTGAAAGACAAGGTCTCACCTGATGTACATTCTGTTGCTTTAGCCAATGGCAGGGCAAGGGGGGTGAGAGAAATGGGGAAAGCTTTTGTTCCAAGCTTTGGGAAAGAGTTCTCCAATGTTTTATGTGTACCTGAGTTGCAAAATTGTCTGATAAGTGTGTCTGCACTAACCTCTGGTGGTTATACTTTGGTTTTCAAAGGAAACGAATGTAACATTAGCATGAATGACCAGGTTTGTGCTAAAGCAGTCAAAAGGGACAAAATGTATTATTTGGTTGACCAAGCAGAATGCTCACAAGTCAACAATGTGCCCTTACACTCAGATTGTGCCCATTACTATCATAGGGTCTTGGGTCACACTAGCTTCACAAGTTTGGGGAAGCTGGGGCAGGTGTGTCCAGAGTTTAAAATGTCTTCTTGTAATAATCACCTTGATTGCTCAGTTTGCAGCCGAGTAAAGCTGAAGGCTTTTCCAGTTGCAAAGCGCAGCAAACGCAGTACTCAAAGGCCTCTTGAGGTCGTGCATGCAGATTTAGCCGGCCCTCTGGCCAAAACCTTTGGTGGGAATCAGTATTTCATGGTGATTGTGGACCGCCACACAAGGTATTCATATGTAATGCTCATGAAGGAAAAAAGTGAAGCTGCACAACTTCTCAAGAATTGGGTCAATATGGTTGAAAGACAGTTTGAATACAAGGTTGGGTCTTTGATTACAGACAGAGGGGGTGAGTTCCTGTCTAATGACCTGAAAAACTGGTTAAAGGTAAAAGGGATTCAACACGAAACTACAAACCCAGCAGTTCCACAGGAGGACGGCCTGGCCGAGCGCAGGATCGGGGTCCTAAAGCAGATAAAGGACTGCCTAATCCTTGATTCACAAGCTCCGGAACAGCTCTGGGGGGAGGCTATACTGACAGCCAATCATATAGCTAACCGCACTTGGAATTCCTTTGTAAAAACAACTCCATATCACATGCTGTTTGGGAGACCACCAAATCTCAAATACCTAAGAGTTTTTGGGCAGTACGCTAATGTGTATGTTCCAGCAAACTTTAGGAAGAAAAGTGATCCCAAATGGAGAAGGTTGATGTTTGTGGGGTATTCTGGCAACAGTTACAAGTTCTACATGGGTCATGGAGAAGTGTTGTTGTCCAGAAGTGCCAATTTTGAAAAGCATTCTGGGTGGGATAGGCTTCATGCCAAGCAAGAGGTTTTTCTCAGGCTGGGGCAGAATGTTACAAGTGCTGGAGATGGAGGGGTACTGAAGCAGAAAGCTTCTACAGGACCTGAACCCAGTACTTCTACACAGCACCAAACACAAACACATCCATTGTTGCACTCACCAGTCACTACACAGAAGTTTGAGAAGGTGTCCATGAAAGACACTGAGGTACAGACTAGCTCTAGCTCGGATACGGAAGATGAGAAAGGCAGAACCAGAGTGATTGTGCCTAGAAGAACTCAGAGAGTCAGGAAACCTCCAGATGGATTTGTGGTGCAAAGTGCAAAAGCTTTTTCAGTGATGGCTGAGCCAGAAAGCTTTGAGGAGCTACTTTCTTATCCTAAGGAGGAACAGCAGAAGTGGTTTTCAGCCATGGAGCAAGAGTACTCGTCTTTAGTAGATAAGGAAGTGTTTGAGATCGTAGACAGACCTGAAAACCAGAAGGTTATAGGTTGCAAGTGGGTTTTCAAGAGCAAGGAGTTGCCAGATGGAACCCATAAGTACAAGGCAAGATTGGTTGCAAAAGGTTACTCACAGCAGAGGTTTGAGAATTTTGACAAAACCTTTGCACCTACTGCAAAGGCAGAGAGCCTGAGGCTAATCTTAGCTCTAGCAGCTAGGAAGCAATATGCAGTGAAACACTTTGATTTCGAGACTGCGTACCTGAATGCTCACCTTGATGAACTAGTGTTCATGGAGCAACCTCCAGGCTTTGACCAGTGCAGAGAACAAAAGGTTTACCAGTTGAGGAGAGCGCTGTATGGTTTGAAACAGAGTGCACGTTGCTGGAATCTTTGCATTCACGAGGAATTGGTCAAACTGGGATACAAACGCAGCATTGCTGATGCCTGCGTGTACACTAAAGGTGAAATAACCTTGGCTATCTATGTTGATGATCTCTGTGTGGTAGCTAAGTCAGATAAGGAGATTGCAGCAGTGCAGAAGGAATTGTCTCAGAATTTTAAGCTCAAAGATTTGGGAAATCTGAAGAATTACCTAGGGATTGAGGTAGAGTGGACTCAGGATGGCAGGTGTCTGTTAAGCCAGCAGAAAAAGATTGAAAGACTGATTGAAAAGTGTGGTTTGCAGAATGCAAAAGTAGTAAGGAGTCCAATGCTCACTGGAATTTCTAATGAAGACTCAGTTAAACAATTTGAGAATCCAAAGTTGTTTCAGAGTGTTTTGGGAAGTTTAATGTACATAAGTTCCCATACCAGACCAGACATTGGATTTGTAGTTGCATTGCTTAGCAGAAAGGCAAATGAGCCTACTGTCCAGGATTGGATTAGGATGAAACATGTGTTAAGGTACCTCAAAGGTACACAGCACAGAAAGTTGGAAATTCAAGGCAATCAACAAGGGTTAGATTGTTATGCAGATAGCTCTTTTGCATCTGAGCAGGATGACCGAAAGTCAGCATCTGGATTGCTTATAAAATTTGCTGGTAGTCCAATTATTTGGCACAGCAGAAAGCAGAGTTGCGTTGCTTTAAGCAGTTCGGAAGCGGAATTTGCAGCTTTATCTGAACTTTTAGCTGAACTTCAGTGGATTAAGCAATTGCTCATTGATCTCGGAGAAACAGTGGAACAACCGATTACAGTTCGAGAAGATTCGCAGACTTGCATAGCAATGGCTGAGTCTGAAAATCTCAAGTGTCGAACCAAGTACATAGGGGTAAGGTATCACAATGTACGTGAGATGGTCCAAAATGGAATCATAAAACTGGAATATATAGAGTCTAGAGACAACATTGCTGATATTCTCACAAAGCCACTATGTAATGACCGCTAGGACCCCTCAACCCCCAAATTAAGTTATTTTGGTTTAAAATGCAAAGTGTGGTGAACACGGTAAGTCTAGACGTTTAAAAGTGTCGCCAAAGTGTTTTTTGTCAAGGGTAAGTAGCCTAAGGGAGGGGCTAGTTGAGCACTCCAAGGGGAGGGGTGAAATAGAATGCTGGAGGAGCTCAGCCAATCAGGGCGAAGCAAGCCAGCCAGGCCCATATAAAAGGGAGCCTGAGGGGATAATCTGGGTTCTCTGCCAGGGGTCGTTAATCAGGGAGGTTAACGAAGGGGAGAAACGGGCTCTTAGCTGAGGAGGCTAAAGTTAGGGTCCTGAGTCTTTTGGTATATGATTGTTAAGCTTGTGAAGTTATTTAAAAGGAAAGCTAACCAATTCTGAACTGATTGAAGTTTTATTCTTGAACTTGTAGAGTCCTTTGACTTAGTGTAAAAGTGAAAGACTGAACTGCTTGACAGCAAAAGTAACCACGTGTAACTAACTGTGAGAAGAAGCTGACTTTAAACTTCAACTGTATATAATAAACACATGTTCTTGTTGTTTCAAAGAAACTTCGTCGAGTTCTGTTTATAAAGGGAGCCAAATAGGGCCAGAGTTCTAAACAGTAACTGTATCTAACCCACTGCTGGAGGTTGGCAGAGTGGGGGCAGGGTGCTGTCTGCTGCAGCATCAGAAGGGAGGCAACATTATTATCAAGCCAAAGAGCAGAGAAAAGGAAATGGAAGGTGCGCCTCTTGGAAGGGAATAATAGAGATTGATTTACAAGTAAACAAAACGCTACCACACTACCAAATAAAGATATTTATATATATATATATGAAATAGATAAGGGTGGAGAGGCGGCCTTTACACACTACCAGTGGAAAAACATGAGCAATTGACAAACCTGTTAGGTATGACACTGTGAGTCAAATTGTAAATATCTGCGCACATCCTTACTGTTTTTTGGAGGGGCGTGTTAGTCTGGGGAAGAGTAAGGAAAAAAAAACACGTTCGGATGTGCATTTGAAAACAACCAAAAGATAGTGTGTCCTGTCTCCTGGGAAAGACAGTAAACAGATATGCTACAAGGTCAGGAGATGTGTTCCTAAGCACGTAACCTCAAATGGGAGGGGGAGGCAGCTCACACACAACTACAGGAAGTTGTCAGCAGCAACGTCCGGTTACCGATTCTGTATAAGGTTCTCGTGGTCGTTGTTGTTGTGATGATCTCTCCAAGAATGTAGCTGAACATGGACCGGAATGTAACCTTGCCGGGCTAAAAGACTGTAACTTGATTTGTACATGGCATGTAACCTTCAAGCAATAAATCGTAGCCTCATTAGAGATAACTCGGAAGGCTGTGTCTTTTTTATGAGCTAAGGAAGCTGAACTCCTGATACAGGAGCTGGGAAGCTGTTGCCGAGCAGGAGCAAATGCCGGAACCAGATAACAAGGTAATCAACTCTGTATCAAGATTAAATCAAAGATTAACAGTTTATTCTTATGTGTTTATGATTATATTGTGTATTATTTCAATCTTACTGTTCTAATAATTTTAACTTTTCTTTATGTTTCCTGTTACTGTACTGTTCTTCAATTTTGTAGTCTGTACAGTGCTATGTACATTTATAGCGCTGAAGAAATAAACTTTAACAATAATAGGCATGCTTCAAGTAACTCAAATAGTGGATTTCTTGCTAACTACATGTTTCTTGTGAAGTCAGATCATTGTTGGGGGCGAGTCATATATAATGGAGAAACTTGTGCAAAAAGGACAGGCATCTGCGTTCCATCAAGGAGATGTCCAGAAAATTATTCCATCAGTGGGAAGTGTCCCAAGTGGCATCAATGCTGCTTAAGGTGAGCAACAGAATTGTGGTATAAGCTGATAATGGAACATTCCATGCATAATTGCCCAGTCCTTGGGATATACATGGATGGGTTTTGGGGCATTTGATTTGCAATTAATCAAATGTTAGAAAATAAGTATTTGTTCGGATAGATCCCCTTCGTATGAATTTTTCATACAAATATCTGATAGGAACAGATAAGCATCCGATACGATCGGATATGTATCGGTTACATATCCGATATGTACCCCCAGTTGAACGGATGTCCAAACTATTTGTCCAGATGTTCTGAAATGTTTGTATTTGTGCAAACGTTGGTGTATGAATGTCGTAACATCTGATTCATGTACGAATGTCCGAATTCCCACAAATTCATACAAATAATGAATGTTATGAATATACATGCACATCCCTTCACACTCTAACTTTAAAAATTCTGCCATCCTATTGTTATAGTAGTAGGTCCTTCAGTTTTCAGAGAATAGGGATGTAAACTTTCCACCCCAGGATGCTAGATCACACACAGATGCCATGGTCGGGATCCTCTGGCCCAAAGAGTGACACTTCCCACCTTCCAGATTTCTTGTCTTCTCAAAGCAACCTCAGTCGGCCAGTTGGCTGGTTATGCCCACTTGCCACTTTCTCATGTGCATGGAGTTTTCATCATGTGAAAAAGACTTGGGTGTCCTGGTAGATCATCAACTGAACATGAGTCAACAGTGCGAGGCAGCTGCAAAAAAGGCAAACGCAATCCTGGGGTGTATTAGGAGAAGCATAGAGTCCAGATCACGTGAAGTTATTATCCCCCTCTACTCTACCTTGGTCAGACCTCATCTGGAGTACTGTGTCCAGTTCTGGTCACCCCAGTTTAAAAGAGACACTGACAAGCTGGAGCAGGTTCAAAGGAGAGCTACCAAGATGGTGAACGGTCTGCAAACCATGTCCTATGAGGAACGGCTTAAGGAACTAGGAATGTTTAGTCTATCAAAAAGAAGACTGAGAGGAGACATGATAGCTGTCTACAAATACCTAAAGGGTTGTCACAGGGCAGAGGGATCAGCTCTGTTCTCACTCTCTCAAGGAAGGACTAGAAACAATGGGGTGAAACTGCAGGGGAAAAGATTTAGTTTAGATGTTAGGAAAAAATTTCTAACAGTAAGAGTGATCAACCAGTGGAACAGGCTGCCACGGGAGGTGGTTGGTTCCCCTTCGATGGAGATCTTCAAGCAGAGACTGGACAGCCATCTGTCTGAGATGGTTTAGGAGATCCTGCCTTGAGCAGGGGGTTGGACTCGATGACCCAGGAGGTCCCCTCCAACTCTACCATTCTATGATTCTATGATTCTATGTATTGTGAACTGCAAATGGTGTAGCCAATTTCCCAAAAACCAGTGGATAGCATGGAAGCTTTCTTTCAGGTAGGTCTGGTGGTTTGCGGATATTCACTCTCTGCTCTCCACAGTCAAAAAGGAAAATTCCAAACATTCAGTAAAAGCAGATGTGCAGAGTGTTCAATCCCATTCGAATAGCATATGGATTCTATATATGAATGTGTACGGATCCCATACAAATCCCATACAAATGCACACAAATATCATACAAATCCCATACACGAATCCCATATGAATCCTATACAAAGCTTCATACGAATGTATCAAAATATTCAATTCAAATTTGAATGTCAAAATTCAGCCAAATTTTGAATGTTATGAATATTTGTGCTCATCCCTAATAGAAACTAAAAGGAGCAAATGGCTCTTCTCACTCTCCGATGCATTGCTTTTAAATCTCAAGGTCTCCAGGTAGCATAAAAAACAGTGGTAGAATGCCCAGGAAGATCGGGCAGCCATATGGATCTAACGTTGATGAGGAGTGGTATAAGAAGAAAAAGCTGATTCATATGGGTATAAGGCCATGATCCAACAAGCTGATAAAGACGTTGAAGAAGACCCCGGGAGCAGATTCAGGTGGTCTCACCAGCACTAAGGCTACTCTGCCGCCATCTTTGTCTTTTGCTCAGTACCAGCCACGTCTGCTTGCTTTTCTCACAGATCCAATGTTTCCTCTCATTATTAGTTTCTCTGATATGCAGACAAGAACCTTAGAACTCGGGTTACTTTGAAAGCCTTGGAATGATGTTATGCTAATTGGTGGGATGGTGAGGACAGAAGCTGTATTGAGATACTTAATAAAGTGAGAGAACACGCTGAAAGTATGTATGTCTGGTTTCTCAGTCCTGGCTAGGGTGGTGATTATGGATGTGTGTGAATATTCCTCACAGTTGAAATTTGTATAAATTTGTAGAAATCCGTACATTCCCATTCAAATCACATGTTGGCTACATTCAGAGATTGACATTTGAATGCAAAGCAAACGCTTTTGTGCATTAGTTTGGTGCTTTGTTAGATTTGCAAACATGGGGAGGGGGGAAAGCGGATGGCCAGTCATATCTGCAGTGGATTCAGAAGGAATCGAAGCAGCCAGAGCAGATTCAGAGGGATTGGCTGCATAGATTCAAATGAATTTTGAATAGCATTGAAGAACATTCACAGCAGATTCAAATCCTACCACATCTGAAGTGCCTTTGTCTGCACCAATGTGAATTTCATCTGCATTTGCCTGAATGCAAATCAAACATGAGAAAAAATTGTGCTCATCCCTCCAGCTGTGTTGGCCCAGATGAATGCAGAACTGATAGAGTCCCATTCCAGTGGCCCAGACTGAACATGACAACTCAATTGCAGGTGTATTCCCAAAATGCTCAGCCTCTGGGGCAGACCTTAGGCCTTTTCGCATTGGCCTTTCCGGAACGCGTGGAGGACAGCTCCGGACGAGGCATACGCATTGCCCGAGCGGGGTTTGCGCCGCCTCGTGTCCGGAGCTGTCCTCCACGCGTTCCGGATGCAGAGCACTTTAAAGTGCTCTGCATCCGTTCGAACGCGGACGAGCTGCCCCGGCGCGTTCCGGGAGAGAAGCGTTCGGACGCTTCTCTCCCTGACAGCCGTCGGCACGCCCCCTGGGCCCGACTTGCCGGGCCGGCGATTGCGCCGGCGCGGCGAAGCCGGTAGACGGGACCCACCGAATCGGGGTTCCGCTTTCCCGTCTGCCAGGGTCAGTGACCCTGGCAGATGGGACAGGGGAACCCCGATTCGGTGCGTCCCGTCCGTCGCCTCCGACGGCCGCCGGGACGTGGCTCCTTCCCGGGTCCGGCAGCCCCAATGGCGCTGCCAGACCCGGGAAGGAGGCACCAGCATCGGCGTCCTGTCGCCCCTTTCTGGGGTGGCAGGAGGTCGATATTGGGCTCGCTGGGGGCGAGGAACGCCTTGGGCGGCCGGAGCGCATCGCTCCGGTCCCCCAAGGGTCCCCCCCGCCCCCATCGTGGCCATCTGCAGGCTGCAGGCGCCTGGATCTAGGCGCCTGCAGCCCGCAGATCACCCACCCACCCACCCCAGTCCCCAAAACCCCCACCCCCAACCACCCTCTGGCCCAGATCGGGCCCATCTTCGCTCTCTGGGTGCCCACAGCGGGGCACCCAGAGAGCGAAGATGTTTCCCCCCCCTCCCCCAGGGCCCTGGGAGGACGCGCGGGCGAGGAATGACTTACCTCGTGGCCGTCCAGCGTCGAACTGAGGGTGGCATTGTGGGAGCTTGTCCAATAGGGGGGCTAGGGGGGGCTGCGTCTTGCGCGCTCCCACAATGCCACCCTCAGTTCGACGCTGGACGGCGACGAGGTAAGTCCTCCGTCGCGCGCGCGTCCTCCCAGGGCCCTGGGGGAGGGGGTAAACATCTTCGCTCTCTGGGTGCCCCGCTGTGGGCACCCAGAGAGCGAAGATGGGCCCAATCCGGGCCGGAGGGTGGTTGGGGGTGGGGGTTTTGGGGACTGGGGGGGGTGGGACTCATCTGCGGGCTGCAGGCGCCTAGATCCAGGTGCCTGCAGCCCGTAGATGGGCGAGATCGGGGCGCGGGGCGAGCCCTTGGAGATCAGAGCCAGGGGCTCTGATCTTCAAAGGGGTCCGGCCCCATAGGGGCCTTGCCCCGGGCCCCATGATGGGTGCCCGGGTGCCCGAGCATCTTCGTGCCAGCCCGTAGAGCTGGCACGAAGCACGGGGCGGGTGGCTTGACAGCGCTGCCCGCCCCTTGGGTGCTCTCACCCAATGGACGGCAGTGCTGCGGCCGAATCCCCGCCCCTGGCCGGCCTTTGCCGGGCCAAGACAGTTCCGGGCGCTTTTACCTTTCACACACAGACGCACCGGAACGCATTCCGGCGCGTCTGTGTGTGAAAGGTAAAAGCGCCCGGAAGTGTCTTAAGCTGCCCGCCTGCACGCGTTCCGTTTGGAACGCGTTGCAGTGCGAAAATCCCTCTTGTCTTACCAGGTGTAGAGAAAGCCTCAGTGTAGGAAATACTCCTGTCTGTGAGCCACATCCTTGCCAGATCTATCCGGTTCCACCAGTGTCTGCCCTTCAAATGGTCTTCTGCTTGACCAGATGCTGAGAACACTACCTGCTACTGCATTTAGACAGCTACAATCAGAGAACACTTTGGGTCTTGTCTTTAAGCATGATTCCATTGAAATGGGCTCTAGTGCCATCTTCCCATCAAGGCCTGCACATGGCTTTCCTGATAGGAATGACTTCCCAGTAGACTTGTTCTGAATGAGCATGACACATTTCTAGAGAGAAGACATCCCAAAACAGAGGCCCTTTCGCACTTGGCCTGCTAGTGCATGCTAGGCTAGCTTCTGGGAAGCATCATCTACACTTGCAGGATGTACTTCCACACTAGAAACATCTGCTATCCCAGATCTATCCAAGTATCCACTACTGGCACATTTCCAGAGGGCCCTGGAAGAGGCCTGGGCCACCACTGAAGTGCCACCCCAGGTAAGTGGGCCCCAGGAAGGTGGGCGGGAGTGCTCCGGTGGTGGCCCAGGTATACACAGGTCTGAATTCATCTGAATTCGGCTGAATAACTAATATTTTGAATATCTGTGCACATCCCTGCCTCCTGGCAAGAGAGACAGATGTCTTATGGATTACAGAGACCACTCCTCCCCATTTCACCAGCATCTAAGGGAAGAAGAACCAAAGCAGTGGGCTGGTTGACAGGCACATCCTAACTCTGTCCTTAGTTGTTAAGAAGGGATAGAAGAACCCACCAGACACTCTCCGGCCCCAATCCAGGCAAGGAATTCACACATACGCACATCTGCCATGAATCAGGATTTTCTATTTATTGAGCAAATAGCAGAGCACAAGGAATGAAAGCAAAGCAGGACTAGATCAGGGGGCTGCAAGGATATCTAGTTCCCGTGGTCTCCCAAGGATAGGTTGGTGTAAGAGTATAAACATCTGAGGTGGTCTCCAAGGAAATGTAGGATCCAGCAGGCAGGCCAGAGAGGAGGACTAATGTGTGTGAGTGGCAGCCAAGTATGGCTGGGCAGTGGCTCTCCCAAGGAGTGATCACTTTGATGCATCTAGTCCTCCTAATTAGACCACATCTTCGGCACCCGCCAAGAGAGCATTTTCCTGCCCACTGCTAGTGACAATCGCTAGTGACAAACCACTAGTTTGGTCTAGTGGTTATGGAGCCAGACTCTTATCTGGGAATACCGGGTTTGATTCCACACTCCCCCACAAAGCCTCCTGTGTGACCTTGGGAACATCTCAGTTCTCTTCTGAGCTCTCATAGCTCCACCCACCTTACAGGGTGTTCTGTTGTGGGGAGAAGAACAGAAGGTTTGTCAGCCACTTGGAGTTCCCTTGAATGGTTGGGGAAAGTGGGGTAAAAAAGCCAACTCTTCTTCCCTCCCTCCCTCCCTCCCTCCCTCCCTCCCTCCCTCCCTCCCTCCCTCCCTCCTTCCTTCCTTCCTTCCTTCCTTCCTTCCTTCCTTCCTTCCTTCCTTCCTTCCTTCCTTCCTTCCTTCCTTCCTTCCTTCCTTCCTTCCTTCCTTCCTTCCTTCCCTGCCTGCCTGCCTGCCTGCCTGATTATTCTCAAATCACTTTAAAACGTAAGACAATGAAATGAATTTTTAAAATTAGTTTGAAATTCTCTCCATCCATCCCACCCACCCCATCAGCCTTTGGTTCTCAACCAAAGGAAGTGTCTTCGAGCCTCTCCTGTCCCCAAATGTGCATCCCCACTGATGTCTGGGATCTTTGAAGCAGGCAAAGCGATTGGCACATCATAGGTATTGAAGATAGGGACCACAGTGAAGCCCCAATGAACCTCTCACTCTGGGATAGCTGGGAGCAAATGCTGTGAGGGCTTGTGAATTTATTTGTCTAGGGTTATACTTAAGCTAATTTATCAACAGAGTGTTTCCAGCATGATGATTCTTCGATATTACATTTCTTCTTGACAGATTCCACTATTCAGCTTCTACAGAGGCAGGGGACATCACGCTATCCAGACCATGTGCTTTTTCTGCAAAACACAAATACCATAAAAGCAATTAAGGTGATCGTGGGGGCAAAGCCAGATGAATCCTGCAAATCACATGTACTACTCTCCAGCAGCTGCCATTCGTGTTGGCTTTGTCGCTCACTGCTCCTTTCTACATGTACATCAACAGCAGCACTGCAGCAACAAAACTGGCATCGTGATAACCACAAGTGCCTCTACAAGGAGATTAGGAGGAGTCACCAACAGAGAGAAGATGGCCTTGGCCTCCTGGAGACTTGCCAAACTAGGACTATTTTTTGTTGGCTTCTGGTGGTGCTCTGTGGTCAGCTCTCCACGAATCCCACCTGCGGGTCACAGCCTATGACTGAATCTCCAGCCTTTCAAGTCAAGGGCAGGTTGGCATGGCCAGCCAAATGGCTACCTGAGATTGTTTTGAGAGGACATGGAGTCCTGAAAATGGGGAATCCAACTCTTTGTGTTGGGAAACCTGGTAGAAGACATCCGGGTGTGATCTGGTGCCCTGGTGTGGGAAGTTCACAGCCTGATTCTCTGAAAATTGTGAGACTTACTATAGCAATGGGACACCAGAAATTAGGAAATCGTAGTGGACGATTATGCGTGACGTATTCCACAGTCAACTCACACCTCACTACGGATGTGTACAAATTTTGGGGGGGCATTCGATTCAAAAGGAATCGAATGGTCATAAATCCGTATTAATCCAAATAGATCACATTTGAATGTGGTAAAATTCTATTCGATATCAATCTATTGATACGTATTCATGCGAACATTCAGCACATACCTGATATGAACAGATATGTATCTGATACAAACTGATAAGTGCCTGATATGTTTCCCCAGGTTAACAAATGACCAAACTATTTATACAAATATCCGGGAACATTTGTATTCATTTGAATGTTAGCAAACAAATATTGCAACATTCGATTTGAGTTTGTATGTCTGAATTCAACCAAATTTCTAATGTTATGAATATTTGTGTGCATCAACACACCACACATCTGCTCCTCACCTTACACAGCACAACATATTGTCAGCACAATACCCCAATTTGAGGTGCGAATGTGGACATCTGGGTGCAATTACACAGAGGGTTTCTTCTGGCCTTGAAGCACATTCTTTTTCACTGCTTATAAGTGGCCTTCCACAACATCCTGGACCAACAATAAACAGTAAGTTATCTGTTATTTGAGTTATTTAAAGCATTTTATAATGTTTTTTTCTTTTATATGCAAAGTACCCATTAAGTACCCATTAATGGGTACTTAATGCGTACTTCTAGTGACAGTGGAAAAACACCCTTAGAAGCAAGGCTGAGGAACCTTAAAAGTAGGGATGTGCATGAGTAATTGCAGGCATTCGAAATGCAACCAAATGTGCCAAATTTCAACATTTGAATTAGAATAGATTGCCTCAAATTTGAATATAAACATTCAAATCAAATTTTGAATTTTAGGTCTATTCGTTCAAATTATCCAGACATTCATATGTGTGCGGATTAGTACATGATACGTACTTGAATATCCACACCTTTCCCTCATCCATAAGTATTTGTACGGATCCATATGGCCAAAAACAGGATCCAGAGTGGATTTGAAGCAGACTGAGAACAGATTCAAAGTGGATTCAGGGCAGATTCAAAGTGGACCCATAGGGGATACATATCAGATACATAGAGGATTCACATCAAATTTGTACCAAACATTCGTATCAGATTTGAGTCCTACCACATCTGAAGCAGATCTATTTGAACAAATACTTTTTTGCTTTTGATTCTATACAAATTGAATCTCTAAAAACACTTGTGCATGTCTCTAATTAAAATAGTGTTTGAAGTAGGGAAAGACACTATTCATTCAATCAAAAGCTATGGGAAAGAGGTTCATCTTCATCAGATATCTGCTTGTTAAGGATGTGCATGAATCTTTTCTTCATGTTCAATTTGAATTGAATCAAATGCATCAGATTAGGTCTGAATCTACTTCAAATCCACTCTGAATCTGCTTTGCATTAACTGTAAATCTGACTAAGAAGAGTGATTTCCCACCTCCCCAGGCTCACAAATATAACAAAGCTTCAAACAAATATATAGAAGTATTTGATTCACCTTTGAATGTCAATCTTGGAATGTAGTCCACATTCGATTCAAATTCCAATGTCTGAATTCAGATGAATTTGAGGAAATTTTGAATGGGATTAATATTCATCCTTCCTAATTGTATGCTGTGAAGATTCCTGGTGCATCTTTGCAGGGAAGGTATTCCATAATCTGGGGCCATCACTGAGTAGGCCTTTTCACACATACCTATCCCATGAAATACTGAGAGTGGTAAGTCAGACAGGAAGCTCCCACTGGAAAAGCTTAGGGACAGTCAGGAATCAGTTACTTATTTAGGGGCTAATAGGTCAATGATAACATGCAGAATTGGACTCAGCAATGAATTGGCAGCTGAATCACTCAATGAGCAGCTGTGGGAAAGAATCATTTCATGTACTTTTGCACCATAGAACATTGCCTGAACAATGAAATGATACAAATATTTGCACCTGAGGGGAAAGAAATTCAAGATATACAAGATTTTTCTTTGAATTAAGACTCATAAAGTTTATAGAACAGTCCTAATAATTTACCTAAATCAGGAAGCCCCATCAAGGCAGATAGAACACCAAAAAGAAGCCAACTCTTCATAGCTCACCACAATGAAAAAGTGGATCACTCACTGTTTCCAGGATCCAAAAGGAAATGGATTGATCTCTGTGACTTCCATTTATTTATATTTTTGTGAACTGTCCCTTATTCCCACTTCCTTGATTGATAAAGTTTTAAAATCACAAGGTGGAGCTATAAATGGTGGCTTGAACTGAAGTTGTTTTCTGAGTTTCATGGACAGAACGGGAGGTAAATCCTGGATTTTCATATCCCAGCCTGCCACTTTATTCACTGTACCACATTACTAGGTTGTTGATGATTATCCCATCTACCAGTTGTAATGAATGGAGTTCTGGGCTATTGTTAACCTGACGCCTTTTCGCACTAGGACTTTAGGAATGCGTGGAAGACACATGAAGATGGAGCATTCACTCCTGTGGGCCGGTGGTTCCATCTGGAACCATCCGAGCCCATCTCAGAAAGCCCGCCACGCGTTCCGGGTGCATAGCACTTAATTGTGCTCTACATGCAACCCAGCGAGTTCCGGCTTGGCCCTGGCCATCCAGGGAGGAAAGCATTTGCACGCCTCTCTCCCTGACAGCTGCTGGACATGCCCCCTGCCACAATTGGCCCAAAAGTGGCCCAACAGGTAGCAGGCCTGCGTTAATCACTCACCTTGCCGGCCCTGGGGTTCAATCTGCCATGGGTCTGTGCAGCCGTGCGCACTCCGGTAGATGGGGCGCAGTGGGTCCTGTCTTACGGGAGCGCCTGCACCTGCGCAGACCATGGCATATCGCACCTGACCAGGGCTGGCAAGGTCAGTGATCACGCATGTGGGGGGCAGAGTGGCTCACTCCCAGCTCCTGCAGTCCGATCACAAATGCAGAAGTTGGGGAGACACACAGTTTGGCCTCCCCTTGCTCCTTTCCAGGGTGGGGAGAGGTCAGACTGTGGCTGTCTAAGGGCCGGGGTGTGTGGGATGTTCTCATATTCTCACGTCTATGGGTTTAATTATTCATTTACTTACTTAGATTATATCTTGCCTCATTCTACATGGGCTCAAGGGAGAGCTTGACCCAATGAGCAGGAGAATGGATGCAGTGTGTACTTGGGAAGCTTGCCAAGGTTAAAGGAAGAAAGAAGTTCCATTTTGAGGAAACAATTCTTTGCGTGGATGATTCTGAAATCAGTGGGCATGGCATGCAGTGTTTGTAGTTATTTAGTGGCCCAACAGGTAGCAGAACAGTAAGAGCAGGAAATGAAGATTAATGGAGCAGAATGGGCAAAGCAAGTTCTGCCTCCTTCCTTCCCCCTTTCTTCTTTTAGTTTCTTCTTCTGGGAAAGTCAAATCATGCAGGTAAGATGTCAGACTGTTCTCCATAGAGAACAAGCCCAGGACAGCAGCTTCCAAGAAATGTGGTATCTTTCGTGTGGACTAATTCACAGGGAGGCCGTGGCCACTCAGGGAAACCACATGCTCTTGAATGGAAGGAAATTTAAAAGCAACCCCAAGGGGTTCCCCGGTGTTGAATCAACCCAGTTACTTATGCACAGAGAGCACCAAGTGACTGGGTAGGCTACTGATATATGGAGACCAGGGGTGATTTCGTACTTCCCTTCCTGTCTGCTGAACAAGAAAGGAGCATGGTTAACCAACACTGACTAGCACTTGCACTTTGAGTGCTAGTCAACTTTGGTTGTCCCATTCCCCCCCCTCCCCGATTGAATACTTACCTGATACAATTGTGGGGCTTGTCTTCCGCTGGGTGCCACCATTTTGGTTGTGGTTCCACCTGTGACTGTGTATGTGTCAGCAACATCTCCACTGTGTGTGATTCTCTGCACACACGCAGTCATGTCTATGGTCACCTGAGGTGCCAATGCACTTGTGTGGCACCTCAGATGACCTCGGAACATCGGGAGAGCTGTGGATGGTCATGCTGCTGGATGCTCGAGGTACGTTTCAGGTAAATGTTGTTTCAGGTGTGCAGCACTTAATCAACAATCAGTGAACTTCCAGGAAGGCAGGGCATGCTTGGAGGCTGTAGCAGTCATCTCGAAGTACAGATCCTTTTCACCAGGAGTTCACTAGTTGTTAACTAGAGGCTGAAGAGCAAAAAGATCTCAGTACTAACGGGCTGCTTCCGGGTGCCTGGCTAAAATAACCACATTCAGAAACTTCTATGAATCTGATGAGTAGGAGAGTCGGATCAGACATGGGGAAGTATTTCTTCACCCAGAGGGTCATCGGGTTATGTAATTTGCTACCAGAGGAGGTGGCAACAGCAACCAGCATAGATGGCTTTAAGGAAGGTTTAGACAATTTTATGGATGATAGATTATCAATGGCTGCTAGAATGGATGCCTAAGTACATCTTTCAGGTCATGGGGACAAGCAGGAAACTTCTAAGGCCATTGGCTGAGATTCGAAAGCAGGAGGTTTGCCCTTGTCTCTGCTTGAGGTGACCATGGGCCATTGGTGGACCACTGTGTGCGGCGGGATGCTGGACTAGATGGGCTGTGGCCTGATCCAACAGGGCTCTTCTTATGTTCTTATATTCAGAATGTGGGGGCGTTAATTCCCATTCTCCAGATCTGTGAAGAAACTGTGCCAGGACAATGCAGATAACCATTGGTCTCGCCTTCAAATTTGAGGCCTTTCTGCACTTCCTTTCCTATCCAGGGAATGGGAAAGTACACTCCTACTGGCATGCACCAGTATTCACTAGCAAGATGATCCTAAGGCCATTTGTTGAGATACAAGAACAGGACAAGGTTTGCCCTTGTCTCTGCTTGACATGCCCATGTTAGTGGGTTGGGTTATTCCTATCTGGGCACAGTTTTACAAAAAGGCCTCTACTTAGCTCCTGGAAAGCCTTTGATGTTTCCAGAGAGCCCTGGAAGAGGCCCTGGCCATCACCAAAGTGCCCCCACAGGGAAGTGGATCCCAGGGAGTCAGGCGGGAGTGTTCTGGAGTGGTCTGGATCTCTTCCAGGGCCCTCTGGAACTGTGAAAGGCTTTCTGGGAGCTAAATACAGGCCATCTGAGGCATTTCCGCACTGGATCGCGTTCGAAACCGAACGCGTTCAGGCGGAAAGCTTAAGCCAGCTTCGGGCGCTTTCCCCGTTCACACACAGACGCGCCAGAACGCGTGTAAACGCGTTCCGGAGCGTCTGGGTGCGAATGGTCAAAGCGCCCGAAGCTGGCTTAGCCGGCAAACGCCGGCCAGGGGCGCGCCGGCAGCCGCGGAGGCAGATCGACAATCAGCTGTTTGAAAAACAGCTGATTGTCAAAGCCGCGCGGCGTCGGAGGCGAGCCGGCAGGCGATCGGGAGACAGAAGCGGCGCGAACGCTTCTTCTCCCGAACGGCTGCGGGCGGCTCGTCCGCGTTGGAACGCGTGTAGAGCACTTCGAAGTGCTCTACATTTCGAACGCGGAAAAGACAGCTGCGGACACGTCGGGACGCAAGCCGCGCGCGGCCAATGCGGATGACGTGTCCGCAGCTGCCTTTTTCGCGTTCCGTTTTCCCCCGTGCGAAAACGTCTCTGGTTTCACCAGAAGGCCTGTATTGAGCTTCTAGAAAGCCTGTTTGTGGCTCCAGAGAGCCCGGAAACATGTCCAGGGTGCCACTGGAGCAGGTAAGGGGGCCCTGGGGGGGGGATAGATCTGGGGTAGGCTGGCACAGGGTGGGAGGCCCCCGGGAATCCAGTACCCTTAGAAGCTTCTACCAAAGCTTTTATGGATACTGGATTATTCAATTTGTGGATGGATAAGGCTCTTTGAATAGGGCCCTATTCGATCTGTCCATGAAGCTTCGAATTCCGAATGCACAAATCATTTGTGAACATCCCTACTCCTCGAATTCCAGGACAGAGCAAATTGGCCTCCTGGTAGGTGTGCGCACAAATGCAATTCTTGACATTCGATTTGATTCAAATTGAATATATGGATATCCAAATTCATACGAATAAACAAAAATGAATATCTGGATGTTTGAACTCATATGAATACATTCAAATCCATTCATTTGAATATTCAATACATATCCAATGATACGAATCGTGTATGCATCCATATGCACCCATACACATCCCATTTTTATCCTGTATGCATCCTGTTTCCATCCCGTATTAATGTGTACGGATACGTATGTGATACGTATGTGATGCGTACATACCCATGCACATATGAATGTATGAATTATTCATACATGTAACTCAGTGTGCGACTAATTCCACCTGCTGCAAGGACTAGAAAAACTTCTTAGCCAGCCATCCCACCTGTTTATAGGTTTCTTTTTCTTCTAATTATTATTATTACTGCATAATGTATTAGTGGTTATAACATGTAACGTAATTTTGATGTATGTAAACTGCCTTGGCAAAGATTGTTTTCGATTTTAGTTGTTGATTCTTCTTATTTGCTATATTTCTTTGATGTAATTGATTGAATTTGTATTGGACCTTGTTTTTCCGTTTGTCGTAAACCGCCTTGAGCAAATTTTACGTTTGGAAAGGCGGTATATGAATAAAAATGGAATGGAAAAATGCAATGGAATAATATTTATATTCATATGAATACCAAAAAGCAAATATCTGGACATTCAGTTTGTATATGTATGTCCAAATTCATCTGAATAATATTTTAGTATCTGTGCATATCCCTAGTCCCTGGTAAAAGAGACAGATGATGTATGGATTACAGGGACGCCTCATACCCATTTCATCAGTCTAGAACAGTGCTCTAAAGAATAACCAAAAGGGGAAGAGCCAAGTGAGACAATGCTTGCCAGTTCATCCATCCAGATTTCAGGAATGCATGCCAGATCAGCCCCTTCATTCAGGATCAGGTCGTAGGTGACTAATGCTTGATTTTGGACTGATCCAGCATCTTAGAGAAGAAGCACCAGAGCAGTGGCTGGTTGATAGGCACATCCTAACTCTGTGCTTAGTTGGTAAGAAGGGATAGAAGAACCCACCAGACAGTCTCCGGCCCCAATCCAGGCAAGGAATTCACACATACACATGTCTGCTATGAATCAGGATCTTCTATTTATTGAGCAAATAGCAGAGCACAAGGAATGAAACCAAAGCAGGGCCCTTTCCGCACTTGGCCTTATTCTGGAGTAAATCTCAGGATAGCAGCATGCTGGCCACAAGCTAATGTAGATCATGGTAGGCCTCACCTGGGGTCTTCCATAGCCTGCATTAACATGCAGATAGCATATCCCTGTTCTGGAATATATTCCAGAATAAAGCCAAGTGCAGAAAGGCCCCAGGACTAGATCTAGGAGCTGCAATGTTATCTGGTTCCTGTGCTCTCCCAAGGATATGGTGGTGTGAAAGCGTAAACATCTGAGGTGGTCTCCAAGGAAATGTAGGATCCAGCAGGCAGGCCAGGAGAGGAGGACTAATCTGAGCAACAGCCAAGTGTGGCTGGGCAGTGGCTCTCCCAAGGAGTGATCACTTTGATGCATCTAGTCCTCCTAATTAGACCACATCTTCGGCACCCGCCAAGAGAGCATTTTCCTGCCCATTGCTAGTGACAATCTCTAGTGACAAACCACTAGTATGGTCTAGTGGGAAGGGAGCCAGACTCTTATCTGGAAATACTGGGTTTGATTCCACACTCCCCTGCAAAGCTCTCTTCTGAGCTCTCACAGCCCCACCCACCTCACAGGGTGTTCTGTTCTGGGGAGAAGAACAGGAGGTTTGTCAGCCATTTTGAGTCCCGTTGAATGGGTGGGAAAAGTGGGTAGAAAAGCCAACTCTTCTTCTCCTTCCTTCCTTCCTTCCTTCCTTCCTTCCTTCCATCCTTCCTTCCTTCCTTCCTTCCTTGTCTGATTATTCTCAAATCGCTTTAAAACATAAGAGAATGAAATGAATTTTTAAAACTAGTTTAAAATTATCTCCATCCATCCCACCCACCCCATCAGCCTTTGGTTCTTAACCAAAGGGAGTGTCCTCCAGCCTATCCTGTCCCCAAATGTGCATGCCCAATTATGGCCAGGATCTTTGAAGCAGGCACAGGGGAGGCACAGCAGAAGGAGAGGAGTTGGCTTTTCTACCCCACTTTTCTCACCCATTTAAGGGGACTCACAGTGGCTGACAAAGCTTCTGTTCCTCTCCCCACAAGAGAACGCCCTGTGAGGTAGGTGGGGCTTTTAGGGCTCAGAAGAGAGCTGTGACTAGCCCAACGTCACCCAGCTGGCTTCATGAGGGAGGGTGGAATTGAACCTGCTATTCCCAGGTAAGAGTCCGGCTCCCTATCCGCTAGACCAAACTGGCTCACAGTATAGTTGTTGAAGTTAAGAACCACAGGGAAGCCCAAGGGAAGCTCTTACATTGGGATAATGGGGAGCAGCCCCCTTATGCTGTGGGGGCTTCTGGATATTTGTCTAGGATTACACTTAAGCTAATTTATCAACAGAATACTTCCATCATAATGATTCTTAGAGTCAGCATTTCTTCGTGATGGATTTCACCTTTCAGCTTCTGCAGTGGTTGGCAATGCCATGCAGGCTAAGGCCATGAGGGGCTGCAAAACACAAATACAATGAAAGCAGTTAAGGTGATGGTGGGGCAAAGCCAGACGGATCCTGCAAATCACATGTACTACTCTCCAGCAGCTGCCATTCGTGTTGGCTTTGTAGCTCACTGCTCCTTTGTACATGTACATCAGCAGCAGCACTGCAGCAACAAAACTGACATCATGATAACTACAACTGCTTCTACAAGGAGATTAGGAGGAGCCACCAACAGAGAGAAGATGGCCTTGGCCTCCTGGGGAATTGCCAAACTAGGACTATTTTTTGTTGCCTTCTGGTGGTGCTCTCTGGTCATTCCTCCATGATTCCCGCCTGCGGGTCACAGCTTATGACTGAATCTCCATAGGCCTTTCGAGTCAAGGGTAGGTTGGCATGACCAGCCAAATGGCTACCTGAGATTATTTTGAGAAGACATGGAGTTCTGAAAACAGGAAATCCAACTCTGTGATGGGCAACCTGGTAGACAGCATCCGGGTATGATCTGGTGCCCTGGTGTGGGAAGTTTGCATCCTGATGCTCTGAAAATTGTGAGACCTACTATAGCACTGGGACGGCAGAAATTAGGAAGTTGTAGTGGACGATTATGCTTGATGTATTCCACACTACGCTAGAGATGTGTACAAATTCTGGGGGGCATTCGATTCAAAAGGAATTCAATGGTTGAAAATCTGTATTCATACAAAGTGATCACATTTGAATGTGGCAAAATTCAATTCGATATGAATCTATTCATACATATTCATACATGTGTTCAAAGCATATCTGATACGAACAAATATATTTCTGATTCGAATAGATACATACCAGCTATCTGATACGAACAGATACATATCTGATATGCTTCCCCAGCTTAAAAAAATTATATTATATTATTTATTTATTTATTTATTTACATTTATATCCTGCCCCATACCTGAAGGTCTCTGGGCGAGCTACAACCTTCAAACAACAGATTAAAACAGAATATACATTAAAAGACTTTAAAAATTTAAAACTCTAAAACAATACACATTGTGTTTAAAATGATAGTGTCTGACCTGGGTTGGAAATATAATCAGCTCAGCCAAAGGCCAAGGAAAAGAGGTGTGTCTTTCACCGCCTTCCTAAATATATATAAGGAAGGGGCAAGACACACCTCAAGGGGGAGACTATTCCTTAGTCTAGGGGCCATCACAGAAAATGCTCTCTTCTGGGTGCCCACCAGCCTCACTACTGAAGGTGGTGGGACGACCAGGAGGGCCTCACCACTTGATCTTAAGGCATGGGCAAGTTGGTATGGGAGAAGGCGGTTCCTTTAGATATTTTGGGCCCAAGTCACTTAGGGCCTTATAAGTCAGAGTCAAAACCTTGAATTGGGCTCAGTAGCGAATTGGCAGCCAGTGCAATTCTTTTAAGACCAGTGTGATGTGCATCCAGCTAGATATTCCGGTCAGCACTCTAGCAGCTGTGTTTTGCACTAGCTGCAACTTCCAAACCATCTTCAAGGGCAGCCCCATGTAGAGTGCATTACAGTAGTCCAGTCTAGAGGTTACCAGAGCATGGATAACTGTGCCCAAGTTGTCTCTATCCAGAAGAGGCTTCAGTTGATGGACTAGCTGTAGTTGGGAGTAGGCATTCCTGGCCACGGCCTCCACCTGAGCTTCAAGTGTTAGCGAAGAGTCCAGGACTACCTCCAAGTTGCGCACCTGTGCCTTGCAGGGTATCTCCCAACTACCTGGACCCGAGACCCTGTGACACACAGCACCTCTGTCTTGTCTGGATTCAGCTTCAATTTATTCACCCTCATCCAGCCCATCACCACCTCCAAAAACCTGTCAAGCACTTCAGCCGCCTCTCCTGATTCAAATGGTACAGAGAGATAGAGCTGGGTATCATCTGCATACTGATGACACCTCATTCCAAATCTTCAGATGACCTCTCTCAACGGCTTCGTATAGATGTTAAATAGCATGGGAGATAAGATTGACCCCTGAGGAACCCCACAAGTGAGTTCCTAGGGTGTCGAATCAGTGTCTTCCACAGCCACTATCTGGGATCTATTCTGGTGATAGGAGCAGAACCAGTGCCAAGCATTGCCTCTCACTCCTAAACTCCGTAGTCTCTCCAAAAGGATACCATGGTCAATGGTATCAAATACAGCTGAGAGGTCCAGGAGAACCAACAGGGAAGCGTTCCCCCTGTCTCTCTCCCGGATAAGGTCATCAACCAGGGTGACCAAGGCGGTTTCCGTGCCATAACCGGGCCTGAAGCCAGATTGAAATGGGTCTAGATAATCAGCTTCTTCCAAGCATGCTTGCAGTTGAACAGTGACAACCCTCTCCAGAATCTTGCCTAAGAAAGGTATGTTAGCCACCGGGCGATAGTTGTTTAGAACTTCTGGATCCAGGGAGGCCCTCTTCAGGAGGGGGCACACCAGAGCCCGTTTTAGGGCCAGTGGAACCACCTCCTTCCTCAGAGAGGCATTCACTACCTCCTGGATCCACCCGGTCATACCTTGATGGCTAGTCTTTATCAGCCATGAGGGGCGGGGATCCAGAGAGCACATCGTTGGCCACACCCCTGCAAGCAGCTTGTCCACGTCTTCAGGCTGCAACAATTGGAACTGATCCAACCAAACATGACCAGACATTTCTCTGGACACCTCATTTGGGCTATGTCCAATTGTGACATCCAATCACCTATGAATCTGGGTGACTTTGTGCTCAAAGTGCTTTGCAAATTTGTCACAACAGATATTACTTGGCCCTGGCTCACGCTTCTTTGAGCTTGGTTTTATGAGGTATTTTACTACTCTGAAAAGCTCTGCTGGATGGCTACTCAAGGATGCAATGGTGGCGGAGAAAAAGTTCTTTTTCGCTGCCATCACCATCACATGGTAGGCGCAACAGTGTGCTCTAACCTGTGTTCGGTCAGATTCACAGCCGGATTTACGCCACCTGGGCTCTAGCTGTCGGCCTTCCTGTTTCATAGCCCATAGTTCCATGGAGTACCTAGGAGTTTTTTGGGCTCCACAAGCATGCCGAGGGCACTTGGGAGCAATCATGTCAATAGCCCTGGTCATCTCCTGATTCCAGAGAGAAACCAGGGCTTCGACAGGCGTGCCAGTCATACCAACTGGAAAATCCCCAGGAGCATCCAGGAATCGCTCAGATTCCATAATTTTCTGGGAGCGGACCATTTCAATAGGTCCCACCCAACAGATGGGAGCTGCCGTTGTTGACCAAACTATTTATACAAATATCTGGGAACATTTATATTCATTTGAATGTTAGCATAGACATATTGCAACATTCGATTTGAATTTGAATGTCTGAATTCGGCCAAATTTCTAATGTTATGAATATTCATGCACATCCCTACACCACACGTTTCTCACCTTGAACAGCACAAAAGTTTGGGGGAACAGACCCCCACCGGGTGGGTATGGAATGGGCAGTTATTTCCACTCTGACAAAAGCTTAATTCAATCCTCCGAACACATTGCTCGAAACTGGTTATAGGTGAGGGTATACAACATCCTGGACCAACAATAAACAGTAAGTTATCTGTTATTTGAGTCATTTAAATCATTTTTATATATTTTTTTCTTTTACATGCAAAGTTAGAGCAAAGCTGAAGAACCTTAAAAGTAGGGATTTGCATGAATATTCGTAGGGATCCAAAATTCAATCCATTCTGCCAAATTTCAACATTCGAATTAGAATAGATGGTCCCAAATCCAAATTTAAACATTTCAAATTGAATCTTGAATTTCGTGTCTATTCGTTCAAATTATCTGGATATTCGTATGTATACGGGTTAGTACGTGATGCATACTTGAATATCCGCACCTTTTGCGCATCTGTAAGCATTTGTACGGATCTGTACGGGATAAAAACAGATTGCATACGGGATAGCTGTGGGATGCATACACATGTGTATGGACACGTACAGATGTGTAAGGATGTTGGGAAGATGAGTATGGGCATCTATGCATGTTGTCGACATTCGTAAGTGCAAATTTGAAAGGAAATTTCAAACGAATAGATTTGAATTTGCTTAATTCATATTGAATTTTTGTTAAATTTTAATTTAAATAATTTGTATCGAATTGAATTTTTGAGCATTCACATCGACTTGAATGTAACATAAAAAAAAATTATTGCACATCCCTACTTAAAAGCAATAGTGAACCAGTGAGGATTGAGGGGAGGCAGAACAGATGAATCAGTTGTGTGGACAACAAAGAAGAAGCAATGGGTCTTCATATAGTTTGATCCTGATGTCTCAGTGTGAGGTGCAATTAAGAATACAAAATCCCTATTTAAAAATGAACTAAAAAACTCATTAAAATACATGAGCAGTATTCCTATTCTGTCTCTCTGGCCCAACAACACGAACAATCCCTCAACCCCCTTCACAAAGTGAACTGGCCATCTGGGAGATGGAAGTCCAATGGACTAGGGATGCACATGAATATTCATCACATTCAAAAATTGTACGAATTCGTTTGAATTTGGACATTTGAGTTAGAATCACATGTTGGCCCATTCAAAGTTTGACATTCGTATTTGAATTGAATGCTTCAGAACATTTGTGAACCTGGGAGGTGAGAAAACATCTGTGTCAGTCACATCTGCAATGGATCCAGAGTGGATTTGAAGCGGATTGAGAGCAGATTCAAAGTGGATTCAGGGCAGATTTGGCACATTCATAGTGGACCCGTAGGGAATACGTATCGGATTTGTAGAGGTTTCGTATGTGATTCATATTGAACATTTGTATCAAATTTATATCAAACATTCAAATCAGATTTGAGTCCTACCACATTTGAAGCAGATCTATTTGAACAAATACTTTTTTGTGTTTGATTCGATACAAATTGAACCTCCAAAAACACTTGTGCACGTCTCTAATTAAAATAGTGTTCAAAGTGGGGAAAGACACTATTCAATCAATCAAAAGCTATGGGAAAGAGGTTCATCTTCATCAGGGACCTAATTGTTAGCATGTGCATGAATATTTTCTTCATGTTCAATTTGGACTAAATCGAATGTGAGGAAATCCACCTTTGTTCAAATAGAGCCAATTCCAATGTGGTAGGATTCAAATGTGATACAAATGTTCTTTGAATGCTATTTGAATATAATTCAAATCTCTGCTGCAAATCGCACCTAGGCCGTGTCTTTTTTATTTTATTTTATTTTTATTTCCATTATCTGTGTCCTTTTAGGGCCACACCATTTAAGTAATAGCTGTTTTCCAGACTCCTCCTATCTTCTGCCTGTAATCTCTGGTTGAAAGAAAGCTCTCTGTGCAACATTTTGAATTCTTACAAATCTGTTTCTTTTGACTGGTGTATTCTGCATTAAAATGGCTGCGGTTAAAAACTTTTGCCAGCTCAACACCTTGCCCTCTTTTGTTTTCTTTTATGATTTTTACAGGACTTCTCTTCCTGGATTCCTGAGTCTCCATAAATCGACACTTCTTCCTAAGCTTGTAGACACGCTTTATTGCAATTCTGTTAGCTGGCCTCCATTTCTGTGATTTTACCTTCGAATCATCATTTAGGTTCTTGTTTTGTCCATAATCTCCTGGCTCAGTTCCCAACAGCCTCAAGCATCTGTCCATCGCCTTTTCCAACTTTAAAAGAGCCTGGATTCTGAGTGACTTCTTCTCCATAGTTTTTGTGAGGAAGTTAATGCTATCCGAAACTTCTTCTATAAGAGTCTCTCCATAACTTCGTGTAGGAGTGGTCACTGTTTTTTCTAGGTCTATAGCCGTTCTCCACACTCTCCGAGAAATCAGCTTTCTCTCTCTCTTTTTTTCCCCCCTTCTTTTATTTTTCCTTCTCTTTTTATTCACGGCAACCTTATCTTGGATTCAAAACGTTTTCAATCAACGGAGTCCACACGGCAGTTTGGCTTAACACACTTTCTCCATGTTAAACCACCCCAAAGCGTGGTGAATCTCAATCCTGATTTCAACAGGTCTCACTCCGGATCGTGTGCTTGGAACGTTTTACATTTTTTACTGTGAGGACCATACTGTGTTAAGGCATGAGAATCCATGTTTAGGGTTTCCCTCCCCCAATAGCTTGCTTCCAAAGATAGTGATTTCATTGGAAAAAGTCCACCCTCAAAGCAGCCACTATAAAAATCCAGTCCTTAAAGCTACACTGCAGCGATCTAGCCACTTCACACCTTAATAACAATGTTGCAGTTTTGCACAATTCTAGCTCTTTGAAAGTTCTGACCTTTAAAAAAGGGAAAGGAAAGGAAAGCCCTGGAGGTTCTGTTTTAAAGGCTGTGGCTCTGAAGGGGGTTTGAGTTGCTGCTGCTGTTGCTGTGTGCCCTGGGAAATGGGGAGAGGAGGGGAAAGAATCACTGGCTGCTGGTGCCTGTTTTTCATCCATCCAGGCAAGCGGCAGCCATCCAGCCACCCAGCCACCCAGCTAGGCTCCGTGAAGGGGTCTGTTATGGGTGGCACGTCCATGCCAGGAGGAAGAGGGCAGGGCAGCCCTGCAAAGCGGCTTTTAAAACGTAGCCACTTGAGTCCCCCCTTGAGTCACATACGCCACGTACGATACTCAGAATCCAGATCGAATGCGATTAAGTTAAAAGTAATGGGAACAGGCAAATTCGCGTTTGCATCCGGTTCTATTATTTCGGTTTAGGGAAAGCAAAATAAGCTTGCTGTGGGGATTCCCCCCTACTGAATGCCTCAAATCAGGTCTGAATCTACTTCAAATCCACTCTGAATCTGCTCTGGATTAACCGCAGATGTGACTAAGCAGGGCACATTCCCACCTCCCCGGGTTCACGTATATAACAAAGCTTCAAACGAATATATAGAAGTATTTGATTCACATTTCAATGTCAGTCTTTGAATGTAGCCCACATTCGATTCAAATTCGAATGTCTGAATTCAGATGAATTTGATCAAATTTTGAATGGGATGAATGTTCCTGCACACCTCTCCTAATTGTACGCAGTGAAGATGCCTGGTGCATCTTTCAACAGAAGTTATTTCATAATGTGGGGCCATCACTGAGAAGTCCTTTTCACGCATACCTATCCCATGAAATACTGAGAGTGGTAAATCGGTCAGGAAGCTCCCACTGGAAAACCTTAAGGCAAAGTCAGGACACAGCTACATATTGTGGCCCAATTTATTTGGGGGCTAATAGGTCAATGATGACATGTAGAATTGGGCTCAGCAATGAATTGGCAGCTGAAGCACACAATGAGCAGCTGTGGGAAAGAATCATTTCATGTACTCTTGCACAATAGGACATTGCCTGAACAATGAAATGATATGAATATTTGTAACTGAGGAAAAAATAGAAGATATACAAGATTTTTCTTTGAATTAAGACTTATAAAGTGTCTAGAACTGTCCTAATAACTTACCTAAATCAGGAAGCCCCATCAAGGCAAATAGAACAGCAAAAAGCATACAACTCTTCATAGCTCACCACAGTGAAAAAGTGGATCACTCACTGTTTCCAGGACCCAAAATGAAATGGATTGATCACTTTAAGTGCCATTTATTTATACATTTGTGAAGAGTCCATTATTCCCACCCCTTGATTCATAAAGTTTTAAAATCACTGGGTGGAGCTTGAACTGAGGTTATTTTGTGATTTTTGTGGACAGAAAACAAGTCAGCAAGTGCCATTTTGCCTCTTTATAAATCTATGGTGAGGCCACATTTGGAATATTGTGTACAATTCTGGCCACCACACCTCCAAGGGGATATTGTGGAACTGGAAAAGATGCAGAAAAGGGCAACCAGAAAGATTAAGGGGCTGAAACACCTCCCTTACAAAACCTGAGGCTTTTTCGCACTGCAACGCGTTCCGTTTGGAACGCGTGCAGGCGGGAAGCTTAAGACAGTTCTGGGCGCTTTCACCATTCACACACAGGCGTTCCGGAGCGCCTGTGTGTGAACGGTAAAAGCGCCCGGAACTGTCTTGGCCGGCAAAGGCCGGCCAGGGGTGGGGATTCGGCCGCAGCACTGCCGCCCATTGGGTGAGAGCACCCAAGGGGCGGGCAGCGCTGTCAAGCAGCTGCTACGCGCTTCGTGCCAGGTCTACGGGGCCGGATCGGGCCCTGTGGAGCTGGCACAAACGTGCCCGGGCACCCGGGTGCCCATCGGAGGGCCCGGGGCAAAGTCCCTATGGGGCAGGATGCCTTTGGAGTTCGGAGCCCCTGGCTCCGAACTCCAAAGGCTTCGCCCCGACCCTGTTGCTGCCCATCTGCGGGGCGCGGGCGCCTGGATCTAGGCGCGGGCGCCCCGCAGATCAGTCCCCCCACCCCCCCACCCCCCGAATCCGCCACCCCCAACCACCGTCCGCGCCGGATCGGGCCCATCTTCGCTGTGTGGGTGCCTACATCGAGGCACCCACACCGCTAAGATGATTTCCCCCCTTCCCCAAGGCCCTGGGAGGATGCGCGCGCGACGGAGCACCTACCTCGTGGCCATCCGCCATCCGACTGAGGGGGGCATGCTGGGAGCGCGCAGGATGCAGCCCACCTAGCCCCCCTATTGGACAAGCGATGTGTTCCAGCTGCCCAAGGGGTTCCTCGGCACCAGCCAGCCCGGGATCGGTCCCCTGCCACCCCAGAAAGGGGTGACAGGACGCCGATGCTGGTGGCTCCCCGGCTTCGGCAGCCCCATAGGGGCTGCCAGACCCGGGAAGGAGCCACGTCCCGGCGGCCGTCGGAGATGACAGGCGGGACCCACCGAATCGGGGTTCCCCTGTCCCATCTGCCAGGGTCACTGACCAGCCCGGCAAGTCGGGCCCTGGGGGCGTGCCGACGGCTGTCAGGGAGAGAAGCGTGCGCGAACGCTTCTCTCCTGGAACGCGCCGGGGCGGCTCATCCGCGTCGGAACGAATGCAGAGCACTTTAAAGTGCTCTGCATCCGGAACGCGTGGAAGACAGCTCCGGACGCGAGGTGGCGCAAGCCCTGCTGGGGCAATGCGAATGCCTCGTCCGGAGCTGTCTTCCACGCGTTCTAAAAAGGCCTGTGCGAAAAGGCCTCAGGCTGCAACATCTAGGCCTCTTCAGTCTGGAAAGATGGCATTTAAGAGGCGACGTGATTGAAGTATATAAAATTATGCAGGGTAGAGAAAAGGTGGGTAGAGAAAATTCCTTTTCTCTATCACACACCACTAGAATCAGGGGGCATCTGTGTAGGTGATGGGTTGGAGAGTCAGATCAGACAAGGGCAAGTATTTCTTCACCCAGAGGGTCATCAGTTTATGGAATTGACTGCCGGAAGAGGTGGTAACACCTACCGGCCTAGATAGCTTTATGGAAGGTTTAGACAAATTCAGGGAGATCAGGTGTATCAATGGCTACTAGAATGGATACCTAAGTATATCTTTCAGGCTGTGGGGACAAGCAGGAGGCTTCTAAGGCCATTTGCTGGGATTTGAGAGTAGCATAAAGGTTTTGTCTTTCCCTTCTGCTTGAGATGCCCATCTTGGTGGTCCTCTGTGTGCAACAGAATGCTGGACTAGATGGGCTGTGACCTGACCCAGCATGGATCCTACTATGTTCGTATGTTCTCACCTCTAGGGTTTAATTATTCATTTACTTAGATTATATCTTGCCTCATTCTACATGGGCTTGACCCAATGAGTAGAAGGAGGGAGCTTGCCAAAGTTAAAGGAAGAAAGAAGTTGTTCTGTTTCAAGGAAACCAGTCTTTGTGCGGATGATTCTAAAATCAGTGGCATGGCATGCTGTCTTCATAGTTGTTTAGCTGCATTAGAACAGTCAGAGCAGGAAATGAAGATTAATGGAGCAGAATGAGCAAAGCAACTTCTGCCTCCTTCCTTCCCCCTTTCTTCTTTCAGTTTTTTCTTCCAGCAAAGTCAAATCATGCAGGTAAGATATCAGACTGTTCTCCATAGACCACAAGCCCAGGACAGCAGCTTCCAAGAAATGTGTTATCTTTACTGTGGTGACTCTGCCTACCCCTCCCTTCCCCATCCTCCACAGAGTAACACAGGTTGGAAGTGAGCTCCTAAGCCCCACAGTCACCTGCCAGTTCCCTGCTTTATATGCCCAATGTAAAAGCTCCCTTAAAGCAGCACACAGTTGGAGTTTATTGTTACATAAAAATAAAAGAAGCAAGCTTGAATTTTAGCTTTAATGTCTTTAGGTTGCTTAAAAAGAAAAATGTTGCTTTGCTGAGTCTTTCCCTCCTTCAGTTAGTTGCTTTCACAAAAGCAAACAGCCTCTATTAGGGGGGAAGAGATGGTTGTCCTTTTCTCATCATCAGCATGGAGGAGACATTGCTGGTACTGTTCTTGGAGGAGAGGGTGCTGGTGGTGCCCTTTTGAATGCAATAGACACAGAGGTGCTTGCAAATAAACTGGGGGTGATTGGGTTGATAACTAAAGAATTGGGAGTGCCTTCAGCTTTGGGACTTACTAAGCTTGCCAAAGGAGTAGACTTATTGTGTCAACTTCTACCATGATGCGTAGGAAATGAACAAGAAATATTTGCTGATTTAGGGATTTCTTCAAAACACGGTGTATATAATTTGTCAATTGCTATTCTATGTACACAGTTACAAAATAATTTGATTACTTTTGCATCACAGGTAATGCAAGCTAGTTTTATGGGTAATATGCATCCAGAAATATTGGGATTATTAGAGGAAAGATACTCTGATACTTTAGAGTATCCTGCATCACTTATTAAGGTTCTTGAAGCTTCATGGAGAAATTTGATGCTAATTGTCTGGGTATACAATTAGAGTGAAAGAGTGTATGATGTTATAGAATTGCATCCAGTTTCTTGTTTGGGGGCCCTCGTGGGGAGATTTGGGGTAGGCCAGCACAGGATTCCTACGTCCTGATAAGAAAGAGAGATGTCCTATGGATTACAGGGACACCTCGTGTGAAGATCACAGGCTTTTGCAGCCTGAGCAGAGAAAGCAAGCATTTTTGTTGTTGTTTGTGTTATGCAGCTTCCAGGGTTCCAGGAAGTAGGGGGCAGAGTTCCCACCCAAACAGGAGGGTCATCTGACTCTCCTGTCCAATCAGGAGCTGGGGAGGAAGCCCTATATAAGCTGAGACCTGCAGGGAAAACAAAGTGTTTTTGTTGCTGGGTTTGAGCAGGGAGTAGACAGGAGATAGTTAAAGCTGCCTGCCTGCTGCTCAGTTCAAGCTCTTCTCTTTTCTAGAGAGAGGGAGAGATTGGCTAATCTCTCAGAGGAGAAGCAAGAGGCTTCTCTCTCTCCTGCTGGGTGTTTAGCTGTTGGCTAAACAGCAGGGTTTCTGCAGACAGAGGAGGCATTTCCGCACTGAATCGCGTTCGAAACCGAACGCGTTCAGGCGGAAAGCTTAAGCCAGCTTCGGGCGCTTTCCCCGTTCACACACAGACGCTCCGGAACGCGTGTAAACGCGTTCCGGAGCGTCTGGGTGCGAATGGTCAAAGCGCCCGAAGCTGGCTTAGCCGGCAAACGCCGGCCAGGGGCGCGCCGGCGGCCGCGGAGGCAGATCGACAATCAGCTGTTTGAAAAACAGCTGATTGTCAAAGCCGCGCGGCGTCGGAGGCGAGCCGGCAGGCGATCGGGAGACAGAAGCGGCGCGAACGCTTCTTCTCCCGAACGCCTGCGGACGGCTCGTCCGCGTTGGAACGCGTGTAGAGCACTTCGAAGTGCTCTACATTTCGAACGCGAAAGAGGCAGCTGCGGACACGTCGGGACGCAAGCCGCGCGCGGCCAATGCGGATGACGTGTCCGCAGCTGCCTTTTTCGCGTTCCGTTTTCGCCCGTGCGAAAACGTCTAGGGTCTGGCAGGTCAGCAGGGGCTGAGGCTTGGTGGAGCTCTTGGGGTGTAAAGCAGGGTCTTTCGCTGAGGCAAGGGACTGTTTTGGGGGAGATTGAACTTTGTTTTGATCCAGTTATACTGAGCCTGATATTGAAACTTCTTAGAACAGTTCCATGAACCCTGCAGCTAGTTAAGCTGAAGGAGAGACTAAAGCTACCTTTACATTTATTTTACTTGAACTGCAGCTGAGTTAAGCTATTTCTTTTGAGTTACACTATTTTGCTCTTTATATTACTACAAATGAGTGTAATGATTTTTTCCGGTTACCAGTTCAAGTGGGAGGTGCATTTTCTAATGTATTTTGCACCAAGTTGCCCTGTACTCCTCGGCAGTTGGATGCCCCTTTGCCACTGGGATAGTGGGGTGCAACGCTCAGGCTAGTGACCAGTGTCCTGGGGATAGAGGGGTCATCACACCTCGTCCCCATTTCCCCAGCCTAGGACACTGCTGTAAAGAATAACCAAAAGGGGAAGAGCCGAATGAGACAATGCCTGCCCAGTTTAACCATCCAGGTTTCAGGAATGCATGCCAGATCAGCCCCTTAATTCAGGATCAGGTTGTGGGTGACTAATGCTTGATTTTGGACTGATCCAGCATCTAAGGGAAGAAGCACCAGAGCAGTGGCTGGTTGATAGGCATATCCTAACTCTGTGCTTAGTTGGTAAGAAAGGATAGAAGAGCCCACCAGACACTCTCCGGCCCCAATCCAGGCAAGGAATTCACACATACACACATCTGCCATGAATCAGGATCTTCTGTTTATTGAGCAAATAGCAGAGCACAAGAAATGAAAGCAAAGCAGGACTAGATCTAGGAGCTGCAATGATATCTGGTTCCCGTGGTCTCCCAAGGATATGGTGGTGTGAAAGTGTAAACATCTGAGGTGGTCTCCAAGGAAATGCAGGATCCAGCAGGCTGGGCAGGAGAGGAGGACTAATGTGTCTGAGTGACAGCCAAGTATGGCTGGGCAGTGGCTCTCCCAAGGAGTGATCACATTGATGCATCTAGCACTCCTAATTAGACCACATCTTTGGCACCCACCAAGATAGCATTTTCCTGCCCATTGCCAGTGACAATTGCTAGTGACAAACCACTAGTTTGATCTAGTGGTTAGGGAGCCAGACTCTTTGGTTCTCAACCAAAGGGAATGTCATCTCCATTCCCTAATTTTCATCCCCACTGATGGCCGGGATCCTTAAAGCAGGCACAGCTTGTCCATGGTTATACTTAAGCTAATTTATTAGCAGAATGTTTCCAGCATAATCATTCATGGATGCTCCATTTCATCTTGATGGATTTTACATTTCAGCTTCTGCAGAGGAGTGGGGACACCATGCTAGCCAGACCATTAGCTTTTCCTGCAAAACACAAATACGGTAAAAGCAATTAAAGTGATCGTGGGGCAAAGCCAGACGAATCCTGCAAATCACATGTACTACTCTCCAGCAGCTGCCATTCGTGTTGGCTTTGTTGCTCACTGCTCCTTTCTACATGTACATCAACAGCAGCACTGCAGCAACAAAACTGGCATCGTGATAACCACAACTGCCTCTACAAGGAGATTAGGAAGAGCCACCTCTGCAGAGAAGATGGCCCTGGCCTCCAGGAGACTTGCCAACCTAGCATTTTCTGTTGGCTTCTGGTGGTACTCTGTGATCATTTCTCAATTATTCCCACCTGCGGGTCACAGCCTATGACTGAATCTCCATAGGCCATTCAAGGCGGGGGCAGGTTGGGATGACCAGCCAATTGGCTACCTGAGATTGTTTAGAGAGGACATCGTGTCCTGAAACTGGGAACTCCAACTCTTTGGGTTGGGCAACCTGGTAGATGGCATCTGGGTGTGATCTGGTGCCCTGGTGTGGGAAGTTTGCATCTTGATGCTCAGAAAATTGTGAGACCTACTATAGCAGTGGGAAAGCAGAAATTAGAAAGTTGTAGTGGACAATTATGCTTGATATATTCCACAGTCAATTTACACCACACTAGGAATGTGTACAAATTTTGTTGGAGATTCGATTCAAAATGAATTGAATGGTTGAAAATCCATAATCATACAAATAGATGGCATTTGAATGTTGTAAAATTCTATTTGATATGAATCTATTCATATGTATTCATACAAACATTCAATACATACCTGATATGAACAGATACATATCTCATATGTTTCTCTAGCTTCACAAATGACCAAACTAGTTATACAAGTATCCGGGAACATTTGTATTCATTCGAATGTTAGCATTCAAATATTGCAACATTTGATTTGAGTTTGAATGTCTTAGTTCGGATGAATTTCTAATGTTATGAATATTGGTGCTCATCCCTACACCACACATCTGTTTCTCACCTTATGCAGCACCAAACCTTCTTAGCACACCACCCCAACAGCCTGTACGAAGTTGGGCAATCTTCTCCAGGTATACAACGGGCTCCTGCCTCCATATAACATAGCCTTTCGCTGTTTATAGGTGCCCTTCCATAACATCCTGGACCAACAATAAACAGTAAGTTATCTGTTATTTGAGTTATACAAAGCATTTTTATAATTTTTTTCTTTTATATGCAAATTTAGAAGCAAGGCTGAGGAACCATAAAAGTAGGGATGTGCATGAATATTCGTAGGTATTCGAAATTCAATCACATGTGCCAAATTTTGACGTTTGAGTTAGAATAGATTGTCCCAAATGTGAATTTTGAATTTGGGGTTTATTTGTTCTATTTATCTGGACATTCATATGTGTACGGGTTAGTACACAGTGCGTACTTGAATATCTGCACCTTTTCCATATCCGTGAACATTTGTTCAGATTCATACAGGACAAAAACAGGTTCCACACAGGATAACATCCGGATGCATACACATGTAGATGGATGTGTATGGATGTGTACGGATGTCGGGACGAGTCATATGGGCATCTACGCATGTTGTCGACATTCGCAAGTACAAATTTGAATCAAAAATTTGAATGAATAGATTTGAATTTGCTTAAATCAAATTGAACTTTGTTAAATTTGAATTTAAATAATTTGGATCGAATTGAATTTTTGAGTATTCAAATTGACTTGAATAGAATGTCAAAAAAAATTATTCCACATTCCTAAGCAATATTGAACCAGTGTGGAGTCAAGGGAAGCAGAACAGACAAATCAGTCGTGTGGACAGCAAAGAAGAAGAAATGGGTCTTCATATAGGTTACTCCTGATTTCTCAGGGTGAGGTGCAATTAAGAATACAAAATCCCTATTTAAAAAATGAACTAAAATCATTAAAAATACATCAGCTGTATTGCTATTCTGTCTCTCCGGCACAACAACACAAATAGTCCCTCAACCCACGTGATTAAGTGAACTGGCCATCTGGTAAGAGAGATGGAAGTCCAATTGCAAAGGCATGTGCATGAATATTCATTACATTCAAAATTTGTATGAATTTGGACATTTGGCTTAGAATCAAATGTTGGCCCATTCAAAGTTTGATATTTGCATTCGAATTAAATGTTTCATTACATTTGTGAACCTGGGGAGGTGGGAAAGCATCCGTGCCAGTCACATCTGCAATGGATCCTGAGTGGATTTGAAGTGGATTGAGAGCATATTCAAAGTGGATTCAGGGCAGATTTGGCACATTCAATGTGGACACATAGGGGATACATATTGGATTCATAGTGGATTTGTATGTGATTCATATTGAACATTTGTATCAAATTTGTATCAAACATTCGTATCAAATTTGAGTCCTACCACATTTGAAGCAGATCTATTTGAACAAATACTTTTTTTGCATTTGATTCTATACAAATTGAACCTCCAAAAACACTTCTGCACATCCCTAATTAAAATAGTGTTTGAAGTGGGGAAAGACGCTATTTATTCTACCAAAAGCTATAGGAAAGAGGTTCATCTTCATCTGGTATCTAATTGTTTTCTTCATGTTCAATCTGAGTTGAATCAAATGTGAGGAAATCCACTTTTGTTCGAATAGAGCCAATTCCAAAGCAGTAAGATTCAGATTTGATACTGAATGCTCTTTGAGTACAATTCAAATCTCTGCTGCAAATCGCACCTACTGAACGCCTCAAATCAGGTCTGAATCTACTTCAAATCCACTCTGAATCTGCTCTGGATTAACTGCAGATGTAACTAAGCAGGGTACTTTCCCACCTCCCCTGGTTCACAAATATAACAAAGCTTCAAACGAATATATAGAAGTATTTGATTCACATTTGAATGTCAAATGTTGGATGTAGTCCACATTCGATTCAAATTCGAATGTCTGAATTCAAATAAATTTGATCAAATTTTGAATAGGATAATATTCCTTCACATCCCTCCTAATAGTATGCAGTGAAGATGCCTGGTGCATCTTTGAAGAGAAGGTATTCTGTAATCTGGGGCCATCACTGAGAAGTCTTCTTCACGCATGAAATACTGAGAGCAGTAAATCAGACAGGAAGCTCCCAATGGAAAACCTTAAGGCACAGTCAGGACTCAGTTACTTATTTAGGGGCTAATAGGTCAATGATAACATGCTGAATTGGCCTCAGCAATGAATTGGCAGCTGAAGCACTCAATGAGCAGCTGTGGGAAGGAATTATTTCATGTATCCTTAGACTATAGGACATTGCCTGAACAATGGAACGATACAAATATTTGCATCTGAGAGAGAGAAAAAAAGAAGTTATACAAGATTTTTTCTAGAACAGTCCTAATAACTTACCTAAATCAGGAAGCCCCATCAAGGCAAATAGAACACCAATAAGAAGATAACTCTCCATAGCTCACCACAATGAAAAAGTGGATCACTCACTGTTTCCAGGACAAAATAGGAAATGGATCGATCACTGTGACTGCTAGTTATTTATATTTTTCCACACAGTCCCTTATTCCCACCCCCTTGATTCATCAAGTTTTAAAATCACTAGGTGGAGCTACGTTCTTATTTTCTCACCTTCTATGGGTTTAATTATTTATTTACTTACTTAGATTATATCTTGCCCCATTCTACATGGGCTCAAGAGAGAGCTGGACCCAATGAGCGAGACGATGGACACAGTGTGTACTCTGGAAGCTTCCCATGGTTAAAGGAAGAAAGAAGTGGTTCCATTTTAAGGAAACAATTCTTTTTGTGGATGATTCTGAAATTAGTGGGCATGGCATGCAGTGTTCATAGTTGTTTAGCTGCATTAGAACAGTAAGAGCAGGAATTGAAGATTAATGGAGTAGAAGGAGCAAAGCAAGTTCTGTCTCCTTCCTTCCCCCTTTCTTCTTTCAGTTTCTTCTTCGAGCAAAGTCAAATTATGCAGGTAAGACACCAGACTGTTCTCCATAGACCACAAGCCCAGGACAGCAGCTTCCAAGAAATGTGGTATCTGTAGTGTGGCAACCCAGCCAACCCCTTCCTTCCCCGTCCTCCACAGAGTAACACAGGTTGGAAGTGAGAATCACCTGCCAGTTCCCTTAGGGCTTTATCTTAAAAGTTCCCACCACTGGTGTCCTGCTTTATATGCCCAATGTAAAGGCTCCCCTAAAGCAGCACACTGACTTCCTTGTAAAGCAAAACAGTTGGAGTTTATTGTTACAGAAAAATAAAATAAAGAAGCAAGCTCCAAGTTTCACTTTAAAGTCTTTAAGTTGCTTTAAAAGAAAAATGTTGCTTTGCTAAGTCTTCCCCCCTTCAGTCAGTTGCTTCCATGAAAGCAAACAGCCCCGTTTTAGGCTCTATGTGTAAGCCTAACAGTCCACAGCCCCTTTCCTTGGGCCTTTCCCTTTCAGCTCCTAGGGGAGAGTCCAAACAAAAGCACACTTAGAGTCTGCAGCACTTTGTTCTGTCCTGTGGCAGCTCTCCTTCTCTCTGGCACTGAGAGAAGAGGCCTACGCAGCTCTTTGGAGCAACACTCCGTGATCCCCCTCTAACCCTGATGAGACACAAGCAAGAGAGACGCCAAGCTGCTTTGTCTGCCTGCTTTTATAGTCCACAATCTGGCAGCTCTCATTGGTCTATTATTGGCAGGCTGCTTCCTGTCAATCACGAAGCTCAGAAAGCCAGCCAAGTTGCTGCCCAGCTGTCTAGCCTCTGGCACGAATGTCACATTTAGTGTGGACTAATTCACAGGGAGGCTGCAGCCACTCAGGGAAGCCACATGTTCTTGAATGGAAGGAAATTTAAAAGCAACCCCAAGCGGTTCCCTGGAGGTGGATCAACCCAGCTGCTTCTGTGCAGAGAGCACCAAGTGACTGGGTAGGCTATGGACATATGGGGACCATGAGTTATTTCATACTTCCCTTCCTATCCGCTCAACAAGAAAGGAACATGATTAACCAACGTTGACTAGCACTTGCACTTTGAGTGCTAATCAACTTTGGCCATCCCACCACCACTCCATGATTGAATACTTACCTGATTCAATTGTGGGGCTTGTCCTCCTCTGGGTGCCATCTCCACTTCATGTAATGCTCTGCACACACACAGTCATGTCTATGGTCACCTGAGCATCAGAAGAGCTGCAGATGGTCATGCTGCTGGATGCTCCAGGTAAGTTTCTGGTAAAAGTTGGTTAAGGTGTGGAGTGCTTAATGAACAATTAGTGAACTTTTGGGAGGGCAGGGCATGCTTGGAGGCTGTAGCAGTCACCGCGAAGTGCAGATGCTCTTCACCTGGAGTTCACTCATTGTTAACTAGAGGCCAAAGAGCAAAAAGATCTCAGTACTATTTTGCTTCACGCTTGTAATGACCTGCTCCTGGATGCCTGGCTAAAATCACCACTGTCAGTGGTGATTTCACCACTTGACAGTGGTTATTTTAGCCAGGGCACTCTATGAATCTGATGAGTCAGATCAGACAAGAGGAAGTATTTCTTCACCTAGAGGGTCATCCGTTTATGAAATTTGCTACCAGAGGAGATGGTAACAGCAACCAGTCTAGATAGCTTTAAGGAAGGGTTAGACAAATTTATGGACGACAGATGTATCAATGGCTACTAGAATGGATATTTAAGTACATCTTTCAGGTCATGGGGACAAGCAGGATACCTCTAAGGCCATTTGCTGGGATTCAAAAGCAGGAGAAGTTTTGCCCTTGTCTCTGTTTGAGATGCCCATGGGCCATTGGTGGACCACTGTGTGCGGCGGGATGCTGGACTAGATGGGCTGTGGCCTGATCCAGCAGGGCTTCTCTTAGATTCTTATGTTCAGAATGTGGGGGCTTTAATTCCCATTCTCCAGATTGGTGTGAAACTGCGCCAGGGCAATGCAGATAGCCACTGGTCTCGCCTTTAAATTTGAGGCCTTTCTGCACTTCTTTTTCTGTCCAGGGGATGGGAAAGTGCATGCCCACTGGTGTGCACTAGAGCTCACTGACAGGATGCTTCTCAGGTCATTTGCTGCGTTTTGAGAGCAGGAGGTTTGCCCTTGTCTCTGCTTGAGATGCCCATGGGCAATTGGTGGCTCACCATGTGAGACAGGACGGTGGACTAGATTGCCTGTGGCCTAATTCAGCAGGGCTCCTCTTAGGTTTATAGGTTCTTACGAATGCTAGTGCATGCCATCCCTCCCCCCTCGCAACCACAGACCTACTTGAGGTGCAGATGTGTTTCTGGGCACCCCCATCTTCTTCCTGAAGTCCAGCATGACTGCATGGGTGTCCAGCACCGTCACCAGGATAACAGTGACATGACGTACACAGACACTTGGGGGTGGGGTCTTCATCATCATAGAGGTGAAGATGGGCTTTATCAGAGATGACAAAACCCAACTCTGGCCAAAGTAAGTCTACGTATCTTCTTTGGCATGAGGACATGAGACCCCTCTTCCGAGATATATTCCAGACTAAGGCCAAATACAGAAAGGGCCTTACTGTCTGAGGTCAATTATGAATTATAGATAATTAATGCTTTATTTTTTTCTGAGAGTTTTCCTGCTAGAGAGGCAAAGGATTTTATAAAAATGAAGGCATTTTATCAATAAAGAAAGGAGGTCCTATCCAGTTTTTATGTTTATATCTTTTCTGTGAGTCTACAGCCTCACTCTCTCCCTGGGTAAATTACTGGCAACACCTTAAGCACTGGGAAGATATAACAGGGGGGTCTAAAGTGATTGTTCAAACAACTAATTCTTCCTTGGAATACATAATCTCAGGAAAAATGCATGACAGCCATTACTCAATGGAGCCCTGGCATTGGTACACCCTTTGTCATGCTCATCCTCCAAGCTGGGGGTGCTGATACTACTTAGGAACATTACCCAGGGGTCACCATTTGGGGAAAATAAGAGAAAGAGAAAGAGAGAGTGGATAGATATATATTTAATTCTTGCAACCCAACCTCAAATCCCAGAGTAAATAGTATATAAATCAAATCAAATCAATACATCTTCACAACTCTGAGAGGAGCGTCTCTGATATTTCTCAGCAGACTATACGTTGCCCAGACAAAGGAAGAGTTGGGTTGTTTCCGCATTCGCCGCCAAAAAACGGATCTAAATAGATCCGCTTTTCAGCAATCCACCCTCCCGAAGATCCGTCACTATTTGTGACAGATCAGAGGTAACCCTGCGCATCTGCACATGCGCGGAGAGGATGGACTCTGGCTTGTGCACCAGCGATGCTGCACCCGGAACTGTGAGACTGGAGCATGGAGCTGACAGCACATGGGGGAAGGGCTTTGGAAGCAGGCAGTACTCATGGGATAACATGGATGTGGGAAAGATCCGGAACTTCAAGTACGCATTGTGTACTAGCCCGTACACATGTGAATGTCCAGATAATTCAAACAAATAGACACAAAATTTGAAATTTGATTTGAATATTTAAATTCAAATTTTGGGATATTCTGTTCATAATTGATTGTCAAAATTGGGCACATTCAATCGGATTTTGAATGCCTACGAATATTTGTGCACATCCCTAGATCAAAATGTTTATTTTATACCAAATCTGTATTGTGTATGTTTACTTTTGTGACAAAACTGAAACACAGAATCCACAAATGTTAACACTGTAGGGATGTGCGCAATTTATTTATTTATTTATTTTTGCATTTGATTCGTAATGAAACGATGGTTAGAAAATTCATATTCATTTGAACAGATCACCTTCGAATGTTGCAGGATTCTATTTCATACCATTGTATTCATATGAATTCGCATGAATATCCAATACGCATATGTATCTGATATGTATGTATACTAATCCTATATGGATCTCGTAACATATCTGCTCTGAAATTGTCAAATCTGACCAGAATCCACTTTTAATCTGCTCTCAATCCATGTTGCATGCAATCTGAATCCATTGAAGATGTGACTGCTGCACCACTTTCCCATCTGCCTAGTTTAATGTTAAGTCCAAACTATTCGTAAGAATGTCCAAAACATTCGCATTCATTTGAATGTGAATGTATGAATGTCATAACATTTTATCCATGTACAAATGTCTGAATTCAGACAAATTCAGACAAATAACACATGTTATGAATATTCATGCACATCCCCATAACATTGTCTATAATTTGTGTTTCAATCTGTGAATTATTTTGAAACTTTTGTACGGAGACAGTCTCTGCACTGCATCATTTGCAATGGGTCATTTGTTTGTTTGTTCATTCGCTGTTGTTTGTTCATTCGTTTTTACCAATCTATGCCAACATCTTGGGTTGGTGCAGAGGTAAAACAAAATTAGATAAAACTAGTTGAAATTTAAATTTCTGTCATAAAATCCACCAGCATCATGGTTGAGGAGAACCTAGCTGAGGCCATTTGAGAGTCTGAATGAGATGCGGAGAAAACTAGATGAACTGGTTTCCTTCTCTTTCAAATTCAGTACCAGAATAACTATATTGGTTTTATTTAGACAAAGCTTTAGATCATGTAAAGTACACGCATTTTGCACGTTCTTCAGCTCATGATGTTCCATGATGGTTTTAGGAAAGATGAGCCTTCAACAATTAGATAAATCATAAGTGAGAAATCATTGTCCATCAGCCACTAAAAATAAAATGGTTTGAAAAAGTAAAGTTAGTACACACATACATAAAAAGCACAGTTATTCTTCCAAATATCTCAACATTAATGTTTTTTATTGGTGTAAGTATTCCAGAAGGGGCATGTGAATTAGTACCATATGTGGGGGATTGATGCTTTGATGTATTATTACATGGATGGAGGGATGGAGGGATAGAGCTGCTAGTACCTAGGTAAGGGCAAGCAGGATGCCTCTAAGGCCATTTGCTGGGAGTCGAGAGCAGGAGAAGGTTTGCCCTTGTCGCTGCTTGAGATGCCCATGGGGAATTGGTGGTCACTGTGTGAGACAGAATGCTGGACTAGATGGGCTGTGGCCTGATCCAGCAGGGCTCCTCTTAGATTCTTATGGACAACAGATGTATCAATGGGTACCAGAATGGATGCCTAGCTACATCTTTCTAGCAGGGAGACAAGCAGGATGTCTCCCAGGCCATTTGCTGGGATTTGAGCACAGGTGAAGGTTTGCCCTTATCTCTGCTTGAGATTCCCATGGGCAATTGGCGGGCCACTGTGTGAGACAGGATGCTGGACTAGATGGGCTGTGGCCTGATCCAGCAGGGCTCCTCTTATGTTCTTATAGTCTCCAAAGCTACCCTCCTGTTCAGCTGAAATGGGTATTCCTGTGTGTCATTCATTACTCCCACCTGTGGTTTTCGGTCTACCCTCTACAATTAAGTAATGCACACAGATTATTGCTATTCTAATTTTGTTTCTCTTTTTCTTACCCTAGACAACAAGCAGTCTGTTTATCGCAAGTTCCAATTTCTATGAATGTTTCTGGACAATTCATTAATATGCAGTATGCGTTCCTGCGAACGCATGATGCCACGTCATTTACAATAGAGGATCCTGTACAAAGGAAACCAGTATGAAACAATTGTAAAGGAGCGTAACAAGATCCATCATAAATTAACCTGACTGCCAGTCTTGTTGCAAAATATTTCACGATTCCTGATGCTGACTGGGATAAGGGATAAGGGAGTAAACACCAACAGAAGAAAACAGAATCCTTGATATACAATAAACTATAAGGGAAAAAAATATATAAAAACCCACTTGAAAATTGACCTCATGGAACATAGTGGATTATAAATACACAATCCTGTATTGAAGCATAAATAAAAGAGAAACACACAGTGGACAAAGGGTGATTCTCTACGGGATGGTATCCTGGACCAATGAGAACATTAGGAGCCTCCCTTCTGCAAGTTTAAGTGAGTCCCCTCCTAAGCGAGTGGAGAGGATGCAATATTTTGGAAGAAGCAGGATCCATTTTTGATTAAGAACATAGTCTAGATGGGCCATGGCCTGATCAAGCAGTGCTCCTGTTATATTCTTATGTTTATGCCTTATTCCATTTGTACCTAGGTGTTGTATATTTTGGACTCTTGTTTTCTGCTAAATCTGTCCCCCAGCATTTTCCTTTGTTCTTCTTATATTATTTTACTGACAAGCATATTAAAAATAGACAAAAAAAACACTTTTTTTAAAAAAAAATTAAAGGCAGACTTTATATTATATAGGAAAGCGTATAACTTCAAGTCTGAGAAAAGAGATAAATAAAATATTTATTTATTTATTTATTTATTTATTTATTTATTTATTTATTTATTTATTTATTTATTTATTTATTTATTTGGCCTTTTCAGTCATCAGCACACATGCAGCAAGCATGGGTTGAGCCCTTCCTAAATCTTCATTCATGAAGGCAAGCCATGATGATGATGATGATGATGATGATGATATTTATTTATTTATTTATTTATTTATTTATTTATTTATTTATTTATTTATTTATTTATTTATTTATTTATTTATTTATTTATTTATTTACATTTCTATCCCACCCCATACCCAAAGGTCTCTTCAGTTTGGTCTAGTGGTTAAGAAGCCACCCTCCCCCACGAAGCCAGCTGGGTGACCTTGAGCTAGTCACAGCTCTCCTCTGAGCTCTCACAGCCCCACCTACCTCACAGGGTGTCTGGTGTGGGGAGAAAAATAGAAAGCTTTGTCAGCCGTTTTGAGTCCCCTGAAATGGGTGAGAAAAGTGGGGTAGAAAAGCCAACTCTTCTTCTTCTGTAGCATATTGATTTGCTGCTTTTTACCTGCATTGACTCAGGGTAGGTGGGAGATAAGGAACTTACCCTGTTGACATTTTGTTTTTATCTTAAGCTGCTTTGCAAATTTTGCTAGTGCAGGATCCACTTTATAACACTGAGGCTCAGCTAGCAAAAAAAAAAAATCAAAAGAAAAAGAAATATAAGCAGAGTATAAGCATTATCCTGACTGAATGAAACTTGATCAAGTTCTTCCCACCCCCTGAAGACCAAACCATTTATGGCACTGATCAAATGAGGTTGGAAATTTCCCCATGGGGTGATGGGGTGAGGGAAATAGCCAGCAACAGCTCAAAGAATGTACATCCATCATGAATCATGACCTGGGATGTGCATGAATGAAAAATTCATGTTCGTTTTGCAAACAAATGTCAGATTAGAAAATTCATTTATTTGTGGAATTGTTCATATAAACTTAAACTGCTTCAAGATCTTTTGATGGGAAACAGTATAGTAAATGTCTCAATTAATAAATAATCCCTTTCAATAGATCATACCTGCCTTCAGTAGAAACCCCAAAACAAGTAGTGTAGAAAGAACTTTAAAGGATGTCATGGCAGGAACAGGTCCAGCACTCTCAATGCCACTAGAATTTAAAAAAAAGACATTACACAATGCCTTCTCTTCCTCATCCAATGAAAAGATCAATTTTTCTCCCACATTTGGGAAGAAACACTAAGATGCTATGAAGGTAAAGCAAAATGCAACATGCACAATATGTGCAAAGGTGTTTTTTCAGCTGAAAAAGAGAAGAAGCTTTCACCTGAACACGGTGTCACCTTTTTAAGATCCTAAGAGTAGACCTGCTGGATCAAGCCACAACCCATCTAGTCTAGAATCCTGTCTCACCCAGGGTCCCACCAGTTTCTTCCAAGCATCCCAACAGCAAAGGCAAAATGTTCACCTGCTCTGGACTCCCTGCAAAAGGCTTTTACAGGCATCCTGCCCGTCTCTCCCATCTGAAGGTGATACCTAGGCACCCCTTCTAATAATCAATGATACATCTGTCCTTCATTGTTGCCCTTTTACCCTCCCCCAATGTTTTATGTAATTTTCATAGTATATTATACCATTTATATATAATTTTATAATATTTATTTACTGTATTAGTGTACTCATTGAATGTATGATGTATTACTTTGTATTTACTTTGTACTTTGTATTTACTGAGACTGATCTGTTATTTACTGAGATTGTTCTTTTTTACTTGTATTGATTTGTGGTATTCTTTGATGCAACTGATTATTTATTGTGATTGATTTTTTACTTGTATTGATTTGTGTATTCTTTGTATTTTTTTCTATTTGTTGTAAACCGCCTTGGGCAAAATTTTGTTTTTGGAAAGGCGGTATACAAATAAAAATGGAATGGAATCTAACCCTTTCTTAAAACCACCTAGGCTGTCACCGCCTCTTCTGCTAGTAAATTCCATAGACTGATGACCCTCTGGATGAAAAAATACTTTATGAAATATTGAATGACCTTCAAGCAAGAGAGGCTGAAAAACAGAAAGAAAGGATTGGTCAGACTCATGAAGGAGAAAGAGTAACTGTCTCAGCTCTTGGAGATAATGTGCCTCTACAGGCCAAGTACTTGGAGACAATGAGCAAAGCTACCTTGCAGTCAGCTTTGGCTAATGTTTTCGGTTGATGTGGCGGTAGCTGGATTTGACCAAAGACTAAGAACACATTCTCAGGTATGGTTTATGCATGTTGGAAGCACTTCATGGGATTGTGCAACAAGCACATTTACCAGAAGGGAATACTTCCTGGAGAATACTTTAGTGTGGATAATCCATAGTCTGAGGAGGAAGCTGTGCCCAAGGGGATGTTCAGAGTTTGTCTCAGGTTAACTCTATGCTTCTGGAGAAGGTCCTATGGACAGAAGAGGCACCATAGAAAGAATGAGAAGATGCCATAGAATGGCTTCTCCTCCATGTAGGGCAGGAGACACTTCCTCAAAAGGAAGCATCTCCATCAGTGATTCTACTGGAAAGGGAGCCAGTGTAGTTGCTGTGAGGGACTCATTGCTGCTGAAAATAGTTATGGTCTATTTTAGGGATGTGCATGAAAAAAATTTACGTGTTCATCTCACTGTTGAAGCAAAAATCCATTCATTCATCTCATGGTGAAATTAATTGAAAAATTGGTTTTTCATCAAAAAAAAAAACAAACCACCACTTTTTCCATTCATCAAAAACACAGTGCAACATGAAAGTTTGATAGAATTGTTCATTTTTGCAAACAGGAGACGGGTTTGCTTTGATCAAAGTTTTGGATATGAAAAAATAACACCACTGGATTTTTATTTCAATGTGAATGGTTGCAAATACAAAATAACCGATGGAATTTATGAATTCGAAAATAATTTTGCACATCCCTGTTCTACTGTAGTTTGGTGTGAACTGAGTGAAAATATGTTCATCCACTCCCATGTGTATAAATCCCATAAATATTTGGAGTCTGTTATCATCCTAGATTCTCTCAATTGCTCACAAAAAACTGAACAGGCATCAAATTTCTCTTTAAAAATTAAAACAAAACAAAAAAGCCTTATTTATTTATTTATTTATTTATTTATTTATTTATTTATTTATTTATTTATTTATTTATTTATTTATTTATTTATTTATTTATTTATTTATTTATTTATTTATTTATTTGCATTTCTATCCTGCCCTATACCCGAAGGGCTCAGGGTGGGTCACAATATTATATTATGTGGGGGTGCAGTTGCCCATTCTGGCTAAGAAGTAAAAGACAACTGTTGCTACGTTGAAGTTACTAGGCCAAAAGGAAGCATTCCTAAGGGCAATGTGACTTTGTTAATCTCTAATGCAAGGTTTTAGGAAGTGATAACACTAGGCATAACATCCTCCTATCATTTGTGTAACATCCACTGTGTATGTATCAACAATGTACAGTACTCAAGGATGGTAACATCTTATCCGGTGATGCCAAATATGGGCACACCAGGGGGAAATTTACATTGAGAAATGTATTCTGTAACTGGGCATAAAAAGCCCCTAAATCTTCAGTAAAGACAGACACTTTTCACCTGGCAACCATCCTGCGTGTGAGCCTCAAATCATTACTACAAATGGCACCCGAGAACAGGGACTTGAACTCCTTGCAAGAAGAAAAAGAAAAAATCTATGAAATGGGCCTACTCAGGAGCAGACCGCAGGAATCAGGAACCGCACTCGCCCGGAGAGGGTCAAAAGACGCGCGTCAGATTTCCGAGCCTGGGGTGTGTGAGTATATGCAACCTCTTGCTCTCAACAGGTGCGGGATTCCCTACTTCCTAATTGGAAAGGAAGCAAAAAAATGGGTGGTCGCCTCCCTTCCCTTAAGGGACATTTGCAAAGGGACTTCTGATTAGGCTAATGACATGGAATTTCTGCTCTCTTTTTCTGCAAACTGTGTCTGTGTGTCAGTAACTTGATGCTGTCTCCTTTCTCTTTCAAAGAATTCTCTGCTTGAGTATCTCTCCCCCCTTCCTACTAACTGTAACTTGAAAAGCTGCTTGCAATTTCTCCTTCCTTTTCTTTTGTCTTGGGACAGGAGCCTGATCAAACTTTCGTCTAAGCCATCAGTAAAAACTTTTCTCCTCTCCCTTAGCTATCTCTCTCTTTAAGCAGGATTGTTGTGCCCTAAACTCAGCTGTCATGCAGGTCAGAGACAGTCTGGAAATGGGGTGAATCATGTGCCCACGATGGAAAAAATTTTATAGTTAATTGTTCATGTCATAATTTTGGTCCTAATAAGACCTAAAGTGAATTGATATCCCAGTTCTAGGAAGGAACTAAGCCTTGAGTTCTTTTTAAAGATAAATTGGAGTTGATTCTTTGTTTTTTTTGTCATACAGTAAAATTAGCAGAGAGACAGGATTGTTAGCTCATGATTTGTTACTGAAGGGTGTGTGGCAGGTATGCAAGGGAGAAGGAAAGATTTGGGAAATATGGATGATGGGTTTAAGAATGTGTAAGAATGTGTGGACATGAATAGATGGCAAACTGGAAAAAAAGTGATGTAAAATTGCCTACTTACAGGAGGAAGGAATTTATCATAAAGCAATAGCAAGTGGATAAGAAGGTTTGAGCAAGTAGATAAGAGAAAGAGTTTTTGCATGTTGAAAAAGGCTTTTGTGGGAATCTCTTTGTTGGTTTGTCTGAATCTAAAACAAGTTATTAAAACCCTACAGAATTCCAGAGAAATTCGAAAAGATCTGGACATACATCAATATTGATTACATTTTGCTAATAGCTCATTGCTTATGTCATGATTTCATCCCATAAATTTAATGTGCATTAACTATGCTCATATTCCATTACCAACAGGATGGTTCTTTAAAAATCTGAACCAGGTGTTTTTGGAGCAAACTCATTGCAGATTTATTAATTGAATATTCTTATTACACCCAAGCAGTGAGAAAGTTATATTGTATGACAGTTACCAATCTGACATGCACCTCATGAGAAAACAAAGAATATTTCCTTAAGCAGCATTCTTAAATGGGGCTGCTTAGGCTTCCTATGCAAGTTCAAAATTAAATCAGCTTGCCTTGCAATCAAAAGGCATTAATGAAATCTCCAAATTGGTCCTGTTCTGGAATTTTCCAAAGGTTGATAACTAATCTGTTTTAGTCATATTTTGCCAGTTCTCCTTTTTTCCTGAGCAAAGTCACAGATGTGCCTGAAGTACCTGGACGAGGTGCCACAGCCATCGTGGAAGAAAAGATCCAAGACCTAAGAATTGTACCTGGGTTTCCAGTCATACAAGGATTCATCTGTGCCTGTGTCAAGATTCTGCACCTGGCAACAGACAACATGGAAGCAGCAGTGTGCCTCATCCTTTTGGAGATCAAAGGACTTTTGCATTTGTGCCAAGACTTTAACCTGCCTTCTTCCTGAAAAGAAGACCTGTGACAAGATTCCAGCCCCTGGCCAAAGTCATCGTGAAGGCCAAGATTTAAGAACTGTACCTGTGCCAAGATCCAGCTTTTGGTCACATGAACTTTTAAGCTTTGAGCCTGTGACTAAAAAATCCATCATTTGGTCACTGAAAAAACTTTGGAAATTTAATTCTTAGCAAGCATTGCTTGTGCCATCTTTATTAATGCTAATTGCTGTTTAACAATTGTTATATTGTTCTTTTCTGCATAATTGTGATATTGCTAATGTGGGTTCACATTGTAATTTGGTTTTGGGTGTTATACTTTCATTCAAAATGTTTGTATGCTTCACATATTGGTCCCACATTGATAAGTCATTGCAAACACCATAAGTCCTCAAAAATATGGGCTTTAGCAAATTCAGGCCATTGAAGCACACACATCTATCCCATGTTCCATCTTAACATGTCAATTGTGACATCACACATTCATTTAGGCCTACAAAACACATGTTAAAACACCAGTTCTATATACACACCAGCATATCACACCTTATTAAGAAACTAAGGCCTGGATTGTTGAACATAATGCCATTTTCCAAGCATAAAGCTGATTGTTGTTCAATTTAGTTAAGAAAGATCCTCAATGGCTTCTGAACTTTGAAATCTTGCTGAAGCAAGCTAAGACAATGTCCATAAGTGTCTATGCTTGATATAAGGAGCCAAAGAGCTTATGCATATGTTTCACAGAGTCACACACACTCTCAATTTGATTCTGCATCATTAATTTGGCCATTTCAAAAGTTTCCCAAAAAGGGAACACAAAGGAGTTTCCAGAGTCACAATCAAAGATTTGTTGTTGTAGCATATCTTCACTCATGTCATTTATAAATTTGGTCTATTAAGGAAGCAAAGTATTTTTGGCCAATAAAAGGGACAGACCCTGGGTGTTATAAAGCTGGGGCTTGGTGGTTCCATGAAAATATGTAGGGGTATTGGAATTAAGAAAAAAAAAAACCATACACCATAATTAGACCTCAAAAAATTGGTTAGAAGGGGTTAGTGACAAATTGGGGTTTATATAGTTTTAGGCTCACATTTTATTAAGGAAAAAGTCAGGGCATGTGGGGGTGCAGGAGTTTTGCTAACCCACCTTGTAGGAACGCCTCGGGGGTGGCAGGCTACTGCACGTGCCCTTTTGACCTAGTTTTCCTTAAACCTAAACATGCATCACAGTCACAGATAGACTCATAAGTTTGGTTGCTTGTAAAGTTGATTCATGGAGACTTTTTGCTCTAAGCTAAATGACATCTCAGCTTTCCCTGGCCACATGAGCTTCCTCAAATTGACCCCCCTTTTTTATGAACAAAAAGAAAGAGGGGACATGTGGGGGTGCAGTTGCCCATTCTGGCTAAGAAGTAAAAGACAACTGTTGCTACGTTGAAGTTACTAGGCCAAAAGGAAGCATTCCTAAGGGCAATGTGACTTTGTTAATCTCTAATGCAAGGTTTTAGGAAGTGATAACACTAGGCATAACATCCTCCTATCATTTGTGTAACATCCACTGTGTATGTATCAACAATGTACAGTACTCAAGGATGGTAACATCTTATCCGGTGATGCCAAATATGGGCACACCAGGGGGAAATTTACATTGAGAAATGTATTCTGTAACTGGGCATAAAAAGCCCCTAAATCTTCAGTAAAGACAGACACTTTTCACCTGGCAACCATCCTGCGTGTGAGCCTCAAATCATTACTACAATATTAATCTTAGACAGGTTAATCTTTAGCTACTTACCAGAGTCCTGTAAGACACAGATCCAGCTGGTTTATAGTCTGTCCTTAGATTTGTTATCATTTTGCTCATGCAAACTTTACTTTATATCAGCTTCCCAGGGGGGTTATTCAGCTCATCCAGAAACTAATTTGTTGTACTTTATTGACTTTATAACCTTATTTTGAATCACTGTTACCACATAAAGAAGAAATGGTTCTTTTACTTTGAGCTAATAGTTTTTTTGTGCTGTGTTTTTTTTCTTTAAAGCTAATAGTTTGAATTATTGGCACTTCTTTTGTGCATAATATTCTTGTGACAAAAACAAAACAAAAAAGACCCATAGAGAAACAAATAGGCCAACTTCAAATTGTTATTCTATGGTGATGAATAGGGAGGTGCACAAATGGGGTTTTTAACATTCTATTCATAATGAATCAAATGTTAGAACATCTGGATTCATTCAAATAGATTCCTTTTGAATTCAATTGAATTCACCTGAATTTCAGCATTTGAATTTGAACCAAATATCCATAAATTTGAATTCAGAGGTTTGAATTAATTTTGAATTTCGGATCTATTTATTTGAATTATCCAGATATTCATATTCATATTCACATGATGCGTACTTGCAGATCCACATCTTTCCTGCATCTGTATGCATTCGTACAGATTCATACGGGATAAAATGGGTTGCATACAGGATAACCACGGGATGCATGTGGACGTGTACGGACGTGTACGGACGTGTACAGGATGCATAACGATGCATGCGGGCACATAGAAATGTTGTTGACATTTGTAAGTGCAAAGTCAAATTGAAAATTCAGACAAATAGACTCAAATTTATTGAATTCAAATCAAATTTAGTTAAATTCAAATTTTAAAGATTCAAATCAAATTAATTTTCATATATTCGATTAAATCAAATTGAATCCCAAAAATTGCAATCATGCACCCCTCTATAGTTATATAGAGTTATATAGTTATATAGAGCAAATGACTGTATTGATTAGTCATTACGTATCACCAAGTCAGGACTGCCCCCTGGTGGTGACTTTTTTTTTAATTCAATAGGTTTGGGAGATTTGAAAAATGTTGTTACTTTCTCCCAGAGAAATGGCAGCAACAGAGATATGCATAAACTTCTTTTCTTGTTTACTTCAACTCAAAAATAAACCACATTTCATGTTAACAAATTCACATCAAACTTTGATATCCTGTTTGAATGTTCACTGAAGCAATGGAGGTGAAAACGAAGAGAGGGCAGCAGAACCAAAGTTCCACAGAGTTTGAGATGGAAATTCTAAAACTGGACTGGAGCTCCTGGAGCGGGGGGGGGGGGGGGGAGGGGCATTCCAGAAGGGCCCCTTGCAAATCTCAGGATAATAGGATACAGCATTGATTTAAAAACAAAAAAATACTTTTTCATAAAAAATCTGACATTCACAGATGAATTGAATAGTCAGCAAATTGGATTATCCAGTATTCATTGAAGCTTTGGTTGAGCCTTTGGTGAAGGCTGGAAGCACCTGGGGGCTCTTTTCCCCCATCCTGGGGCCTCCCATTATCCCACATACCTTTTGTTGCATTGTTGCTACCACCATGTGCTTTTCTTGTAAGTACTTCTGGGTCTTTGTGTGAATCTTCCACCATGTTGCATGATCGCCAGACAGGGAGCTGTGTGTGCAAACCCAGAAGTGCTTTTTCAGCCTCCGAAGAGTGCCAAAATGTTTGTTTGTTTGTTTGTTTGTTTGTTTACATTTCTATCCCGCCCATACCTGAAGGTCTCTGGGCGGGTTACAAGTAAAAATAAATTAAAACAAGATACAAATTGAAAGCAATACAGATTAAAATGAAATACAAATAAAACAAGATGCACACTTAAAAACATCTTAAGATGCAACAAATGTAAAACCGTGCACTCCGTAGTGCATTAAAATGATGCCATTATAGCTGGGGAGGGAAAACAAATCCTTAACCAAAGGCCAAGGTAAACAGGTGTGTCTTTAAGGCCCTCCTAAATAAATATAAGGAGGGGGCATGGCGCACCTCGAGGGGGAGGCCATTCCACAATCTTGGGGCCACTGCAGAAAAAGCTCACTCCCAGGTGCCCACCAGCCTCACTACCGAAGGTGGTGGGACAACCAGGAGGGCCTCATTATTGGATCTTAAGGCACGGGCAGGTCGGTATGGGAGAAGGTGTTCCTTTGGATATTTGGGGCCCAAGTCATTTAGGGCTTTATAAGTTAAAGTTAACACCTTGAATTGGGCCCGGTAGTAAATTGGCAGCCAGTGCAATTCTTTTAATACTGGAGTAATGTGTGTCCAGTTAGTTGTACCAGTCAGCACTCTAGCTGCTGCATTTTGCACTAACTGCAACTTCCGGACCGTCTTCAAGGGCAGCCCCATGTAGAGCGCATTACAATAGTCCAATCTAGAGGTTACCAGAGCATGGGTAACTCTGGCCAAGTCATCTCTATCCAAAAAAGGCTTCAGTTGGCGCACCAGCCGTAGATGGGAGTAGGCACTCCTGGCCACGGCCTCCACCTGAGCTTCCAGTGTTAGTGTGGAGTCCAGGAGCACCCCCAGATTACGCACCTGTCCCTTCCAGGGCATAACAACCCCATCAAGAACAGGGTGTCTCCCAACTACACGGACCCGAGATCCTGTAACACACAGCACCTCTGTCTTGTCTGGATTCAGCTTCAATTTATTGGCCCTCATCCAGCCCATTGCTGCCTCCAGACACCTGTCAAGCACTTCAACCGCCTCTCCTGATTCAGATGGTACAGAGAGATAGAGCTGGGTATCATCTGCATACTGATGACACCTCACTCCAAAACTCCTGATGACCTCTCCCAGCGGCTTCATGTAGATGTTAAAAAGCATGGGAGATAAGATCGACCCCTGAGGAACCCCACATTTGAGCTCCCAGGGTGTCGAGTCCACATCCCCCACAGACACTATCTGGGATCGGCTTTGGAGATAAGAGCGGAACCAGTGCCAAGCATTGCCTCCAACTCCTAAACTCCGTAGCCTTTCCAGAAGGATACCATGGTCAATGGTATCAAAAGCCGCTGAGAGCACCGGGGACACCCCCACCGCCTCCCCAAAGGTAAGTGAGAGCACCAGAATGTAATGGGAGGCTGCAGTGACCCATTTTAGTGCTCCCAGGGATGGAAAGGGAGGAGTGGAGGTTTTCTTCATTTCATTCATGGATATTTGTATGAATATTTGTGCACAAATATGTTTGTGAAGGTGGAATCTGGCCAAAGCCGAATATCCCTGCATCAAATCGAAGGTGGGAAATTGGCTTTGTGCACACCCCTGATCTGGAAGCTTCCCATTTGTCCCTGTGAAGCCAGTGAGAGATTTCTAAAAACATTAATAGAAGTTCTGAACATGTCGTGGTGCTCACGAGGGCCCTTCCTTTAATCTCTCCAGACCCACGTGCCAATTTAGAGGTTCTATCTCAAAGTTGGCCACAGGGACAAAACCACCTTGTGAAATAGGCCTGGAGGGCCAAAGTCCTGCAAAGTTTGAGCTGTGTTGTGCTGGACATGCAGGCATGAGAAATGGAAACTAAACGAAATGCCTGGTTTTGCTCATTGTTTTCTGTTATCAAAATAAAGTCGGAGAACTTTCCGCACTTTGATCTTTTTGTTATTAGAAAATGTCTGGAAAGAAAAAACAGAGACAAAATTAGTATCTCTGCCAGCCAGTTGCCCACACCCACAAGCAAGCATGGACACAAAAACATTCCCACCTCAACTAAAGTCTCAGGATCTGGTACTTACTTCATGATCCTTGGGTGTTTGACATCTAGTTGAGGACTAGTAGATACAAGGAAGATTGGATGATTTAAGAATGGAGACGGAGATGCAGTATTACTTGCATGTTTCTCCATGTTGGCCAAAGACTGTACTGGCCCTTGGGTCCTGACCTAAACACCTGGGGCACCAAGCATATCCTGTGCAACTCACTGAAGCCAAAAGTAAAGAAACCTGGGTTTTTTCGGCATTTGATGCATTTGATTCAATCAAATTGAATTTCTGAAAATTCAGATCAATTTGAAAGTTTAAAATACAATCGCCAAAGCTTTGAATTCTTGATAAATATTTTGAAATATTCCCTAGTTTGTAACTTTCCCACTCCGGAATGGCAGAAGTGACTTCACTTACCTGACTGTTCCCCAAAACAGACATCAATCTAGAAAGGACACTGTAATATTTGCACAGCATTGACCTCAGTGGAAGAAAGGGGAATGAACTTCCTGTCACGATTAGAGTGTTCCCAAACATTGAGCTGTTGTAATTCTGTACAACTCATATATATACACACACAAGCATAGCACCTTCTCCCTGAAATCTCATCTGAATTTTCTGGTGCACAGAAAAAAAGCAGGAAAACATCTCAGTGTCAACCATGAGGCTCCTTTTCCTTCTGTTTGCTGCCTTCTTGTTCCTCATTCAAATGGTCCCAGGTAAGAAGTCATTCAGAATAAGAAGCCTGCTTTGGATACAGAGCACTAGAGGCCTTTTCCCACTAGGGCTTAGAACCCTTCTAAGACCCCATTTGGAACCTGATCAGTACCTGATTGGTACCAATTGGGAAGGGCCTGTCCCCACCTGGAACCCATTGAAGGCCCCATCTGCAAGGCCCTGTCCACACAAGGGCAGGGGAAATCTGGATTCAATAGGTCCTTCAGGCCCTTAAATCTGGATTTCATGTGGACCTGGTTAAAGTTGTCCACAGTGGGGTCTTTGGGCATCTTCAAAATCCCGATCTCCAGGAGGAACCCATCTCAAAGATCTGGATCTTGATTATTTGGATCTTTGACCGTGCATGGAAAAAGGGGACAAATCTAGTTTGGGTAGGGCTGTTCTGAGGTGAGAAGGTCTTTTTAATGTAATCGGCTTTCACTCAGATATGACCTGAAGCTCTGAACATTGAACCTAAGAACATAAGAGGACCCCTGCTGGGTCAGATCACAGCCCATCTAGTCCAGCATCCTGTCTCACAGGCTGTGGTCATACCTTCACTTTAAGTCCATTTTCTGGTTGTAACACTCACACCTTTTCACTACTATCAGAATATTTCCTAGTTAGCTGAGATTCCATTTGACTAGAAATTTGGAATGCTTTTTTCAAGAGCACTGAAAATCTGAAAGTCTTTTTTACTTACCTCAACATTACAGAGGAAAATTAAGGAGTTTAAACCACCCACTGGTAAAAACAGATGCAAGCTGAACTTATAGGATATCTTTCCAAAATACAGGAATAATTATCTCTCATTGAAGCACTATCTTATGAGTTATGTGAATTGGACCACACATGTATTCTCAGGTCCATGAGGCAAAGTCAAGTCTCTGAAGCTTGTACACTAGCAATCTTGTCCCTCCTGAACAGATTGCATTCTCTGAAGGCAGTAGGACAGGAGAAGCTTGCAAAAGGTGTTTGGCAAAAGAACATAAGAGAAGCCCTGCTGGATCAGACCACAGCCCATCTAGTCCAGCATCCCATTGCACACAGTTGCCCACCAAATGCTCATGGGGATGTCAAGAGGTTGACTCTTGCTGGGTAGAAGATGGTTTGAGGCACAGAGGTTCAAGCCAGGGTGGTAGGAGAAATGACAGAAGGAATGTCCTCCTAGTGATTCATATGGGATTCATATGGGATATGTATGGGATTTGTATGCATTTGCGTGCATTCATATGGAATTTGTATGGGACTGAACGTTCATATTGAATTTGAGTCCCACCACATTCAAAGGGGATCTATTCAAATGAATACAAATTTTCATGCATTTGATTCACTGTGAATCGAAAACAAACAAAAGGATCATGCACACCCCTAGAAGCTACAAAACAACACAAAAATGATCTTCCTTCAGTTTCAGCACAGGGTAGAAGTCTTGGAATCAATAATCTTCCTTGACTCCCCAGATCTCAGGCCAACAAAAGCTTGGAACATATTTCACTTGAGGATCCTGAGGAACCAGCTGATCCAGAATGTTTTAGCGGCAAGTAGTTCAGCATGGCAATGAGGGGAAATCCCACCTGAGGTCCACCTAAAACAGTGTATTTGGACTACTGTGTACAGTTTATCAGCCTACGGAATTTGTGGCCAGAAGAGGTGGTGACAGCAACCAGACTAGATAGCTTTAAGAAAAGGTTAGACAAATTCATGGATGACAGGTGTATCAATGGCTACTAGAATGGATGCCTATGTACAGCCTCTGAGTTGGGGATGGCGTTTGAGGTCTTCTGCTTAAGATGCCCATAAGCAACTGATGGGCCACTGTGTGAGATAGAATGCTGAACTAGATGGACTGTGGCCCAATCTAGTAGGTTCCTTTTATGTTATTATGTTCTTAAGAAGTGGGCAAAACCTGGGTTTTTGACAACCTTTTGGGATTGTGGGGGAGAGGAGTAAAAGGGGGAGTGGTTGGAATGTTATTGAAAAATACAATTTTGATTGGTTGCAGGTAAAATTCAAACTCGGGGGGACCCAGAGCTGAGCACATGGCATCCAGGTGTTAGGATATCCCTTCAGGCAGACATGTTCACCAGTATGCAAAATCAAGCCAGAGAACCAGAAAAAACTGTGAGCGGCAATACTCACTTCTAACAATGCAAATATTATAGGGATATGTCCCAGTGTGTGATTCAAGTCAGCTCTCCATTCATATTGATAGCTGCTACTAGGTATCCATTCTAGTAGCCATTGATACATCTGTCATCCTACAGTTGGTAATAATGAGTCAGCTGGAATTAAATTGGTTTGTTCATTATCTCCTTCCTTTTCTTCCATTTTGTCCCAGGAAATGCTGGGTACCCTGATGAAGATACTCTGCAGTGTAGGTATTCAAGAGGGTTTTGCAAGAAATATGCATGCCCCCCACGGACCTCTGCAACTGGTGGGACATGTCAGTCTGGCTCTCTTCTCTGCTGTAAACGGTAATAAAAAAATCCCTTTTTTAGTTACATAAGGAGCCCTTCTGGATCTGGCCACAACCCACCTAGTCCAGCATCCATAAGAACCTAAGAGGAGCCCTGCTGGATCAGGCCACACCCATCCAGTCCATAAGAACCTAAGAGGAGCTCTGCTGGATCAGGCCACAGCCCATCTAGTCCATAAGAACCTAAGAGGAGCCCTGCTGGATCAGGCCACAAGCCCATCCAGTCCATAAGAACCTAAGAGGAGCTCTGCTGGATCAGGCCACAGCCCATCCAGTCCATAAGAACCCAAGAGGAGCCCTGCTGGATCAGGCCATAGCCCATCTAGTCCATAAGAACCTAAGAGGAGCCCTGCAGGATCAGGCCACAAGCCCATCCAGTCCATAAGAACCTAAGAGGAGCCCTGCTGGTTCAGGCCACAGCCCATCCAGTCCATAAGAACCTAAGAGGAGCCCTACTGGATCAGGCCACAGCCCATCTAGTCCATAATAACCTAAGAGGAGCCCTGCTGGATCAGGCCACAGTCCATCTGGTCCATAAGAACCTAAGAGGAGCCCTGCTGGATCAGGCCACAACCCACCTAGTCCAGCATCCTGTCTCACACAGTGGTCCACCAGGTGCTTCTGGGCATTTCAATCAGAAAACAAGGACAAAATCTTCACCTGCTTTAGTCTCCCTGCAAATGGCCTTCAGAGGGATCCTGCCTGTCTCTCTAACATAGAGGCAGTGCCTAGGCATTCATTCTAGTAGCCATTGGTGATTGTATCCTCCATGAATTTATTCTAACCCTTTCTTAAAGGCATCCAGGCTGGTTGCTCTCTCCACCTCTTCTGACAGCCACTTCCATAGATCAATGACCTTGTGGGTGAAACAAAACCCCTTCCTCTCTTTGGTCTGAACTCTCCTGCTTATCAGCTTCATAGACCGTCCCCAATTATTTTCTATCCACCCTTTTACCACCATGCATGATTTTATAAACTATAGTCAGATCTCCTCTTATATGCAAATTTTCAAGGCTGAAGAAGCCATTGGAGCCTGATCCTAGATATTGCAGCCTGATTTTGTAAGGGTAGTGTTCAGTCCTCTTAATCATTCTGGTTGCCCTTCTTCCAGTTCCACAATACCCTTTCTGAGGTGTAGTGATCAGAATTGAACACAATATTCCAAATGTTATCTCATCATAGATTTATAAAAAGGCACAGTATGCTTGCTGACTTTTGCCGACTTATTTCCTATGCCCTTCTTAATCACTGCAGCACTGAATTTGCTTTTTGCTTCCTTGATCAGTCCACAAGAATCCCAAGATCCCTTTCCTGTCTGTCACAGGAAGCTTAGCTTCCATCTGTTTATACAGTGGTACCTCGACATACAAGTGCCCTGACATACAAGTGTTTTGAGATACAAGCCGCCGAGCGAGTGATATTTTGCTTTGAGATGAGAGCAAGATTTGAGATACAAGTATGTAAATACAGTACAGTACATAACAAAAACAACTGAGGTGGTGTTTTGGGAGCCGGAATGGATTAATGGGAAAATTGCTTTGAGATATGAGTGATTTGACATAAGAGCAAGGTTACGGAACGAATTAAACTCGTATGTCAAGGTACCACTGTATGTGTATGCATTACTTTGCACTTGCGTAGATTGAAGTACATCTGTCACTTGGGGTGCTTTTCCATTGTCACTAAAACTACCCATTAAGTACCCACTAATGGGTACGTAATGGCATTTTTGTACCCATTAATGGGTATTTAATGGGTACTTCTAGTGACAGTGGGAAAACGCCCTTGGTTGCCCACTCACCCAATGTCAGGAGATCCCTCTGGAGTTTCTCACTATCTCTTTCACTTTTTACTACTCTGAATAATTCAATGTCATCAGCAAATCTAACTATCTCACTACTTACTCCTACTTCTGAATCATTAGATTCAGAGTGTTTGATTCGAATCAAAATTCAAAATTCCATATTTTTGAAAATCCAATTAGAATCAAATGGTACGAATGTCAGGAACATTTGTATCTGATTTTCACATCTGTTCGCATCCCATATTTATCACGTTTGAGTTCCGTTTACATTTCGTTTACATCCCATATTGTATGCACAAATAGACTCAATATTTGGAGGCAGCATATGATGCCAAATGCAGCTCAATCATCCAAAAATCCGTATCAGATTTTCAAAAATCTGGATTCGATCTGAATTCGTAAATTCAGATTTTTGAAAATCCAATTCTAATTTGCATGTTGATATTCATCTAATTCGAATAGGATTTTTGAATTTTGGTAGCATGTCCAATTATGTGCCTCAAGAATGTGAAAAAGGAAAATAATGATCAAAACTAATAATTGCTCTTTTCTTTGTTTAGAGACTATTCCAGATGAGTTAAACACCAAATACGTTGTATGAATTATTCCCGTCAACTTCTCAGATGGATTAGAACCAAGATGCAAAGAACTGTCTACTGTAACTTCAAAGAAATTTAAGTGCTATAGGCAGTCTACACTGAATATCTTCTCGCTGCCCTCCATTTATATCTCACAGAGAAAGTTTGTAAATGCTTCTCACAATGCATGATTGTTTCAGATTTCTTCCTTAATAAATTCTACAAGTGAACTCTCAAGAAAATGGGATTTTCCTGGTTTTATGTCTAAGGTAGGATTTGCATGAAGTCTTAATGGTGCTGTGAGATTGTTCTGTAGATGGAAGGACACCATATCTGTGCATTAGGGATGTTCATGGATTTTTTAAAAATTTGATTTGTATCAAATTGAATGCAGGAAAATCTGTATTCATTCAAAATGGATCCCTTCCCAATGTGGCAGGAGTTGTATTCGATACGAATGTTCATTCCCATATGTATCCCATATGAATGCATGTGAATAGCATACAGATCCTATACACGAATTCCTATAACTGGCATACAGGCCCCATACAAATGTATACAAGTAGCATATGGACCCTATATAAGAATTTGTACGACTAGTATACAGATCCCATACAAATACGTACAAATAGCAAATGGATCCCATATAAAAATCCCACACAAAGCTTCATACAAATGTATCAAAACTTTCAATTCAAATTCGAATGTCCATCTTCGAATGTGGCAACATTTGATTCTAATTCAGCCGAATTTGGCTGAATTTCAAATGTTACAGTATTTGTGCACAGCCCTACTATGAATCCCTGTTGCATTATGGGAATATTTGACAGAACAGGTTAATTAAGTGGGTTACACTGGGTTAAACTAAGATGGGAAAAATGCTCTCCCAGGCACTATCTCTACAGGACTGTTAGGTGATTGGATAGGTTTCATGGACAATTAACTAGCATACAGCCACATAACAAGGAAGCAGGTAGCTAGAATAACTCAAAAACATAAAAATCTTCCAATAAAAAAATTAAAACTTTTAAATTTTCAGTAATGATGTATTTTGTTGTATTTTAATTTGTTATAGTTGCAATTGTAAATTTTGTCTAACTTTGTACAACACCTCATACATTGTTGGCACTTTATAAATAAATCATGCTGCTGATAATAATAATAAGAAGAAAAACACAAGAAAAATGGCAGCAAGCCGATATCAGATGCAAGAAAATGTGATAATCTGCCAAACAGTTGACTTGGCAACTGTCAGAATGGAAGCAAAAGTACAGCAGTAACAAGCTACCCTCCTGTATGGTGCATGTACAAAATTTTGACAGCAAATGCTATTTTATGAATTTGTTTATGAAATAAATTTTGTCAGGGGTTTCTAACAGGGGGTGTTGTAGGGAGCTAGAGAGGCAATACTGAAAACTAAATGCTAGGAAGGTATTCTAAACTAAAGGTAGGGATATGCATGAATGAGTTTCTTGCATTTGATTTGTATTGAATCAAATTTAAGCAGATTTGTATTAGTTTGAATAGATCCCCTTCAAATGTGGATTCTATTCACTAAGAATGTATTCTTACAAATTTGTATGAATATCCGATACGAACGGATACGTACCTGATATGTATCTGATACATATCCAATACGTATCTGATATGTATCCATACGTATCAAATCCACCCTGTATCCACTTTGCTCTCAATTTATGTCTAATGCATTCTGGATCCATTGCAGATATGTCTGGCTCAACTGCTTCCCCACTTGCTCAGGTTCACAATGTTCCGAAGCATTCATACGGATGTTCGGAAATATTTGTACAAATACGAACGTCAATGTACGAGTGTCATTACATTCAATTTGTATACGAATGTCCAAATTCATATGAACTTATACAAATATTGAATATTATGAATATTCATACACATCCCTAACTCAAGGTGAAATATACAGATTGTCTCACCTTCCGGTGCAGCATTGCATTTATTCTGAGGTCTCTCATCACGACTACACTTCAGGTAAAGTATCCACAAAAGGGTAGATGAAAATCAGCAAGAGTGCAAATCAGCAGACAACCAAAGAGTTCTTGGAGTGCAAAGTCTGAGTCAGGCGAGGTTGCTTCAGATCTAAACAACCATCCTTTTGAGATGATGGAGAAGACCATGGAGCAATTTGGCAGATGTTTAAATGATCACAAAGAGGACAAGTCTAGTGATGGGGAACTATACTGGATTCTAACTGGGGGACTTTTGTTAACGTTATTTGGTTGGACAAAATGTGTCTGGAGTGTAACTTTATGGGGAATTCAAAACTGAACCAACATGATCTTAGTGATTAGTGCAAAGCATGGGTAGCTTGCCCATGTACTGTATTCAGAGGCAAATGTTCACATGCCAGCTGCCTGCAGTACCTCTGGGCTGTAATAATGACTTCTAGATGATCTGCATAAATAGGAAAAATGGAGTAGCACCCATAGACAAAGCCAGTCAAGTATTGGGACGTCTGCTGTCTTCCAAATCAAATCAAGGAGGGTTGGACAACATTCCTGAAGCATGCGCCTCTGTTCCTGAGTTCCACCAACAGTGCAGTTAACCAAGGGCCTATTTGCACTACAGCCAGTAGTGCATAATTAGTTAATTTCTGGGGAAGGGCATCTGCACTTGGAGGAGGTTGCTACAGCTTCCAAACATGACCTGCCTTCCCAGTTCTTTGATGGCTCCAAGCAGAATACATATGGCTTATCCTCATCATGCTATTCCAAGAACGACCACTAGGAGGCACAGCCTAGAAAGTATAAGTAGATCTGCAGCTGCTGCATCACCTTGACTTTTCCTCGGTCGCTTCTTCCAATCAAACCACTGAGACCTGTCTCATCCCTAATTGTTGATTAGGTGTAAAGCATGAAATTGCGCTCCACATCTTTACCAACGTTAGCCCTAAGCCTACCTGGATCATCTGGGCAGTGGCCATTTGCTCCTTGTCCGGTGTTCCAGGGCTGTCTGAGGTGCCGCACCTCAGATGACCATGGACGTGACTGCACATGTGCAGAGCATCATCATCATCATGGGCAGGATGCTGATGCATGCACAGTCCCTAACCACTGACTGAACTGGCTCAGGAGAGAGAGGTGGTGGATGGAAGAATTCCATACCTTTTAATCCCTCAAACCTGTCACGTTTATACCAAAACTGAACAATGGAAATGCCACCCCATCTGTAGTCATGACTTGTAACTTGTTTTTCCTGACCCAGCAACTCCTTATCTATTTCCACCAGCTCCCAAATTAATAAACACTTTATAAAGGAATGGCATAGTTTTGAGGTTCTTTTAAAACTTCTGACATTGATTATTTCTGCACATCCCTGATTATAAAAATGTCAAAAGTTTCCCATTATAACTTTTGGTCTTCTTGATGAGACAATGGTCATTGAAATGCAATAATCTTATCTAAAGCCCAAATCCCACATCTGTCCTTCCTTATCACTTAAACAGAAGCATAAAACCCCAAATTCCATTTGTGCTTAATTTAACAGAAAATTACAAGTGAAGCAAACAACTTGCTTCTTTCCTGGTTTTGCCTCAGCATTCCAGAGTCCAGTTGACTTCTAGTAACACTCCCTTATTTACATATATTCTGCTGTAGGGATGTGTATGAATGTATTTCTGACATTTGAATCTGAGTAGATTTGAATGTCAAAAAATCCGATTTGATTAGGATATTTAAGATCCAAATATCATAAAATCCGATCAGAATCTACAACATTCGAATCTGTATGTTTGAATGTTAGATTCGTATTTAAAGATATGAATGTCGACATTTGTATCTGTTATATGTATCTGTGCACAATCTGTGCGCAATCTGTATGCATCCCGTATTATCCTGTGTGCATCTCATTTTAATCCCTTATTTTAAGTGCAAGATAGAGATAATTTTCCCACAGATTCGTATATGACAGATACGTATCTACACATTCGAATAATTGGAAAACCATATCGGATTTTCAAAAATCCATATTTGAGTTTGAATGGGCAAATTCGGATTTTCAAAAATCCGATTCGAGTTCAGATGTCGACATTCGTCAGATTCGAATGGAATATTCAGATTTTTGAATATTCGTGCACATCCCTATTCTGCTGAGCCCAAGATATCTAGAATATTTTTGTGATCTATTTCTTAGTCTGAGTCATAGAGCTTTACTGAACTCTCTTGCTCCATAATGTTCCTGTTACTTATAAACAAAATTAAATATTAAGCTATTTGCACTAGGTATTATTTTTAAAATCCCACCTCTCTATTCCTCCAATCCCAGGCATTTGTGAAAACAGCACACACGAACAACTGAGAACGAGTTGTAAGACTACGGAATGTTGAGACATTTTGGCTGTTACTCAAGTGGAGCCATGCAGTACATGAACACATTTCCCATGAATCATCAAGTGGGACAAGTATTCAGTGTCATGGGGCTGTAGCAGATCATTTAGTTTACATGAGGTGATGCCTACAAGACAACAGAATATTTTAGAGGGAAGGGAAGTACAATGTATTTGATTCATGTTGAATTGAATGCAAGAATATTCATATTCATTCCAATAGATCCCCTTTGAACATACAAATGTTCAATCTCATACGAATCCCATACGTATCCCAGACGAATCCCATACAAAGCTTCATACAAATATATCAAAACATTCAATTCAAATTCAAATGTCAGTCTTCAAATGTGCCCACAATTGATTCAAATATGAACATCCAAATTTGTACGAATTTTTAATGTTACGAATATTCATGTACAAATTGAGAAGGAGACTTCAGAGGCTTATTTATTTATTTATTGACTGACTGACTGACTGATTGTTTGTTTGATTGATTGATTGATTGTATTTCTATCCCGCCCTATACACAAAGGTCTCAGGACGGGTAACAACACTTAAAATCCAGGATGTTAAAACAAACCAAATATGTATTAAAAACTATACTACCTAAAAGTGTGTGGGGGGATGTAACCACATTTAGCCAAAGGCCAGGGCAAAGAGGTGTGTCTTTACCACTTTCCTGAATATATACAGAGAAGAAGCCTGGCACACCTCAAGAGGGAGACTATTCCATAGCATGGAGACCATGACTGAGAAGGCCCTTTCTTGGATACCCACCCACCTCACTGCTGAGGGTGGTGGGACAACCAGGAGGGCCTCCCCACCAGATCTTAAGGAACAGGTCATTTAGATATTTTGGGGCTGCTTTGGACGAACACTGTTATTGCAAATGGTATTCAGATCATGCCTGGCTGGGATCCAGAAGGTCTCATGGGCCATGATCCACTAGTTTGGATCACAGCAAGACGGTGCAGAAAATCCCTAAGTCTGCATAATATGAGGAGCACATTTTGCCTTATTATCCCTGGACCCATGACAACTACACCCCTGCTAAAGGGACTTAACTTTGCTCCCACTGCAATCCCACAAATGTTTTACTCTGTGAACTACAATTTCCCTTAATTGTCCAGGTTGCCTCTTTCTGCCCCTTACCCATTTCTGCAATGTATTTTGTGAGGCACATATCTGAATGTCAGTCACACATCAGTGGATAACATTTCTGCTATGTCCTGCCTGTCAACTCATGGTGGAAAAAGACTGCTGAAGAAAGTGGACTTTGGTTTGATCCAGCCAGCCAGTTCTTAACCCACCCCTTTTCCCCTCCAATCCAAAGTCCTTTATGGGAACAACCCACCTTCTGCTAGGAGGAGAGGAGAAGAGAAGGGTAGTTATGTAATTATGACATTCTGGTTGTTCTGTGGGCCAAAAGGGGAGTAGCTGAAATGTGCCCAGCTGACTCTTATTTCTGTAGGTCTCAGCTAGGGGTTTGGGGTGGGTGGTTCACAAACGTGTTACACGGTGTTCTGGAAAAAGCCACCTTTGACTTCTGAGCTCATCATCAAGCTGATAAAAACCCTTGGTTTCAACAGCTGAATCTAGACTTGAAAATTTCTCTCTCTTTCACTCTTCTCCCAGTTAAGAAAGAATTGGAGATCAGCCATGAAGGCAGTTTTCCTTCTCTGTACCATCTTCCTGTTGTCCTACCAAGTTGTGCCAGGTAAGAAGATAATGAAAATCATTCAACAGTCTAGACAGTGATAATCCTTGATCACCAGTACTGGACATCTGCATTAAAGGCTGATTCCTTTTCTTCTCCAGTTGGGGAGATAAGTTGAGGGGCAAGTTCTATTTCCATAAGGTGTGGGAATACTCACCTTATGATTAGAAGAATCATGAATTAAATTCAGTCCTGAATTAGACTTTCCCAATATTCACCCGGATTGAATCACTTTGGTTAGCTATCAAATGCATGTTTTGTTCTCTCTTTCTGCCCCTGAATCCACCTTTAGCAAACTTCAAAGACCTTTCTTGTCTTACCCATAGAGATGTGTATGAATGTTTTTTTGCCATTCAGTTCAAAATGAATTGAAAGTTTGGAAATCCATATTCATATGAATAGATCACATTTGAATGTGGTAAAATTCTATTCAATACGAATCTATTTGTAGGTATTCATATGAACATTCTTATGAACATTGGATATGTATCTAATATAAACAAATGTCTGACGTGAATAGTTAGGTATCTGATGTTTCCCCAGCTTAACGAATGTATGAATGTCCAGAAATATTTGTATTTGTTCAGATGTTAGCATACAAATATCGTAACACTCAATTTGAGTTTGAATTTTCAAATTTGGCCAAACTTTAAATGTTACAAATATTCATGCACAGACTCGGATCTGTGGATCCAAATCGCATGGGGGCTGGTCTTGATCCATTCTGGATTGGCCACTACACCATCACAAAGCTTGCATGAACTTCAGAGTCAGCACAGACGACTACCCTAGTACACCAGTAGAACTTGTTATTGAAGTCTACCAGTATTTAAGATATAAAATGGACTAGAAGTCTGGAATACACTCTATCTCATGGGGTCAGAGTACACCAAAGGGCTAGCACATATGGAATCTTAGTCCACACCAATGTGTAGACTGTGGGCCTTTTCACACTCAGCCTTATTCAGGAATATATCCTGGAACAGGGGCCTGATGTCCACATTCTAGTGCAAGCTATGGCAAGACCAAGGCAAAGCCTGCCATAGTCTACATTGGCATGCTGACAACAGACTCCAATCCTGAAATATATTCCAGAATACAACCAAGTGCAGAAAGGGCCAATATAAACCAAGAAAACAATCAAGATCCAGACAGCAGTAAGAACAGAGAGAGCCCAAGTCACAAATTAATGACAGCAGATTCCAGGGGTCCAGGGGAAATAAAGCAATATAGATTTACAAGGTGCTTCCTCCAAAGCCCATTCTGTGCAGTTTAACAATATCTGCTCCTCATAGAAAAGGAGGACACAGAACCAGGGGTCATTCTATGAAGGTGATGGGTAGGAGAGTCAGATCAGGCAAGGGGAAGTATTTATGAATGACAGCCTTATCAATGGCTACTAGAATGGATGCCTAGATGCATCAACCAGCCTGGAGAGACAGGCAGGATGCCTCTAAAGGCCAATTTCAGGAAGTCAAGAGCAGGTGGAGGTTTTCCCCTCACCTTCTGCTTGAGAAGCCCTTGGGGTATTGGTGGGCCACTGTATGAGACAGGATGCTGGACTAGATGGGTTGTGCCCTGATCAAGCAGGGCTTTCTTTATGTTCTTATCTAGAATAGAAGAGACAGAGAGGTTGCTTCCCATATCATTCTGTTGTTATTTTAGTTTGCAAATCAGTTGCTTGCAGCTGGCAACTCTGTTTGGTCCTGTATTTGTTTTACTTTTGCTCTTAATCCATTCACATTTGTGATATATAGGAACTGCTCAGGCCAGTGATCCTGATACACTAAGCTGTGTTCAGAATGGTGGTGGCTGTACATATGGGCCCTGCAGACCACCTTCTGTAGCAGAAGGAACTTGCAGAGGTGGAGTACTGAGATGTTGTAAATGGTAAGCCTAGTCTTCATGTATGACTATCTTATGAAATAATCCTTTGGTTCATTGCCAGAAAAGGAGCAATGATGATGGACGAAATCAAGTGATTTTTTTAAAAAATAAGTTGGGAAGTGATCTGGATTCAGACAAGGTACAGAGGTGACCTTGATCGCTCTGATGGATCTATCAGGAGAACGATGGACACAATGAGACAAGGGATGTGAACACATTTTTTTTTGTATTTGATTTGTATCTAATCACATGCAAGAAAATTTGTATTTGTTTGAATAGATCCCCCTCGAATGTGGTAGGATCATATTTGATACAAATGTTCAATCTCATACAAATCCCATACAAATGCATACGAATAGCATACGGATCGCATACAAATGCATACAAATACTGTAGTATACAGATCCTATATACAAATGCATACGAATAGCATATGGATTGCATACAAATGCATACAGATAGTATACAGATCCTATATACAAATGCATCTGAATAGCATACGGATCCCACAGAAATGCATGCAAATAGCATACAAATCCCAAATATGAATCCCATATGAAGCTTCAAACAAATGTATCAAAGCATTCAATTCGGATTCAAATGTCAATCTTCAAATGTGCCAACGTTCAATTCAAATTCAAATACCCAAATTTGGTTGAATTTAGCCAAATTTAAAATGTAGCAAATATTTGTACACATCCCCAGCAATGAGACCTCTTGTTTGTTCTTCCGGGTCTCTCAGCATTTATCATGGTATCTTCCTGGAACAGCTGTGGGCAGTGGGACTTAGAGGCACTGTTTTACAATGGTTTTCTTCCTATCATCATGGTGGGTTCCAAAAAAGTTGTCTTACAGTAACCAAAGCATACAATGATAGGGAAAATTTCTCTATCGCCCAGCACTGGAACTAGGGTCACTGTACGAAGCTGATGGGTAGGAGAGTTAAGAAGAACAAGGGAAATACTTTTTTTCACCCAGAAGATCATCAGTCTGTGGAGCTTACCACCAGAAAAAAATGGTGACAACAAGTAGCCGGGACACTTTAAGAAAGTGTTACACAGATTGAAGGAGGACTGATACCGATGGCTACCAGAACTAATCCCTAGACACCATCTCCTGGTTGGAGAGACAGGCAGGGTGCCCCTAAAACTATTTGCAGGGAGTTGAGAGCAGGTGAAGGTTCTGCTTTTGTCTTCTGCTTGAGACTGCACAGAAGCTGATGTGGTCTCTCTCTAGTCCACACCAACGTACAGACAAAATATGCCAAGAAAACCATCAAGATCCAGACAGCAGTAAGAACAAAGAGACCCCATGTCACACATTAGAGGAAAAAGTAAGACTGTCAGCAGATTCCAGGGGTCCAGGGGAAATAAGGCAATATGGACCAACGATATGCTTATTCCAAGCCTCATTTCTGCCCAGTTTAACAATATGTGCTCTTCATAGAAAAGGTGGATCGAGAAAAATTCATTTCTCTATTGCACAACACCAGTTTGGTCTAATGGTTAGGGAGCCTAACTCTTATCTGGGAATACTGGGTTCAATTCTGATCCCCCCATGAAGCCATCTGGGTGACCTTGGGCTAGTCACAGCTCTCTTCTGAGCTCTCACAGCCCCACTCACCTCACAGGGTGTTCTGTTTGAGGGAGGAGAATAGAAAAGCTTTGTCAGCCACTTTGAGTCGCCTTAAAGTGGGTGCGAAAAGTGGGATAGAAAAGCCAACTCTTCTTCTTCTAGAACCAGGGGTCATTCTATGAAGGTAGGAGGGCCCGATCAGACAATTGAAGTATTTATGGATGACAGCTGTGTCAAGGGCTGCTAGAGTGGACGCTAGATACATCTTCCAGATGATGGTTTTGCCCTCATCTTCTGATTGAGGTGCTTATGAGCAATTGGTGGGCCACTGGGTGAGATAGGATGCTAGACAGGATGGATTGTGGCCTGAATTACCAGTGTTCCTTTTATGTTATTATGTTCTTATAGTTGGCTGTGTTACAATTCATTCCTAAATCAGAACATCTTTGCTTTCGTTTGCCACAGGCCTCGCCAGGGTGCATAGGTGAAAGGGGAAGTTTCAGGTATCACGCCTCTGAAGAATGCGTTGGACTGAAAACAGCAAACACTGAGCACATAAGAAATACAATGTAGAAGACACTACTGATATCATTGTTTATTAATTTCTTCTGCATAATAAAGACAAACAACACATTTTTGTAGTTTTTTGGTGCCTCGTCCCTACTGTGAGAAGATGCTGAAAAGAGATTAACCATATCTGAGGTAACCACAGTGAATTGGATACCATCCAGGCAAATCTGAGCACTTTGTGAATTTTATTCATTTTAATGAGAGAAATTTTAATAAGCAAACATAATAAATAACTAAATATCTTAAAATACCTTAAATATCTTAAAATTGCGTCTGGGCCAGTTTTCTCTCCCTCCCTCCCTCCCTCTATCTTTGAAACACATGTACACACACATATATATCTAATTTAATTATTGATTAATTGATTGATTTACATTTTTATCCCACCCTGTACCTCGAAGTCTCTGGGTGGGTAACAAAATCTAAAATCAAACATAATTAAAACATTAACAGCATCTCCCAGTGGGAAGAAAAAAGTGTATCCCCATTCAATCGGAGGCCAGGACCAAGAGATGCATCTTCACTGCCTTCTTAACTGCGTACAATGAAGGTGACAGAGGTACTTCAAGGGGGAGACTATTCCATAGCCTAGGGGCCATCACTGAGAAGGCCGTCTCCCGGGTGCCCACCCCTTTTCCTGGGATATGCATAAACCAGAGAGTGGATTAAACTCTTTTTGCTGCTTGTCTACTGTAAGGCTATAGTCATATTTAAGGTTTAATCCTGTTTCAGTCCACTTTCAGAGTGGGAGAATGCATCAGCAAAATGACAAGCTGTCTTCTTTCAGTGTTAAATAACTCAGAAAATTCACCTTTGGCGACAGACAAGATGGAAAGAAAATTACTGGTCACTTTCTTGATGCGTTCTCTGGCTCTGAGAGTGAACTGAAGCTGGATTGAACATTAGGTATAACAAAACAGTCGATTGTAGTTGTGAAAGGCACATCTGCAATTGATCTAGAGTCCATCCAACAAGATTTGACAGCATAGGAATATGCATGAATGCGGTTGTTTTTTGCATTCAAATTTGATTCAAATCAAATGTCAAAACATTTGATCGATTTAAATGTTTAGAATCCAAATGCAACAAAATCCAGTTTGAGTAGAATACATTTGAATCTATTTGTTCGAATGTTAGATTCTAATCTGAAGATACAAATGTCAACAACATTCATATTTGAAGATACGGATGTCGACCAAATTTGTATGTGTCACTTGTATCTGTACACATTTCCTACACAAATGCACACAGATATGTATTTATACATTCGTATCTGTACATTCATATCTGTAAATTTGCATCTGCTCACACGTATCTGTCCATTTGAATGTTTCAAATGATTCAAACGTTTGTTTCGGGACATTCAAAATTCACCTGAATGTTTAAATTAAATTGTGTAGACATTCTATTCAAGTTCGAATCAAGAGCTCAGAAGAGAGCTGTGGCTAGCCCAAGGTCACCCAGCTGGCTTCATGGGGGAGGCAAAATCAAACCCGGTATTCCCAGGCAAGAGTCTGGCTCCCTAACCACTAGGCCAAACTGGGGTGGCTGAGACTGCACAAATGCTCACCAGATCACAACTGGCAACACAATGGCCTGGCACACAACGAAAGTTGCCACAGCCTTTGCTATGGCGATTTGGACAGACTGGGGGTGTTTTACCACTGTCACTAAAAGTACCCATTAATGGGTACTAAATGGCATTTTTGTACCTATTAATGGGTACTTAATGGGTACTTCTAGTGACAGTGGAAAAACACCCTGGGATGGCCACCTGCACCATAAACGCCTGTGGTTAGGATGTGCAGTGCTTCTGTGGTGTGAACGTGAGCCAGCTAGGATGTGCACGAATTGGGTTTTTGGCATTTGATTTGATATTCGTTCAAATAGATCCCCTTCGAATGCGGTAGGATTCTTTTCAATATGAATGGGTTCATACAAATTTGTACAAATATCAGAATACATATGGATCCTGGATACGTATCCTATACAAATGCATACATTATGGATACAGATCCCCTTCCTGTCTTATACACACACAGACCTCGCCTCTCTGTTTCTTCGAACCTGTTTCCCCCTCCTGTCTCAAGCACAAACCCCTCCATCTCTCTCTCTCTCTGATTCTCTGATGGGGTTTTCCCTTCAGTCTCTCCCCCCCCCCCCAGTTTAACGAATGTCCGTACTGTTCCTAGAAATGTTCCAAAACATTCGTATTCATGTGAATGTTAATGTACGAATGCTGTGACGTTCAGTTTGTGTACAGATGTCGAAATCCATATGAGTAATGAAGGTTATGAATATTTTTTGCACTCTGCCCTTCTTCACAGCAACCCACATATCTCTGCCCAGTAGCTCAAAAGTGCAGACGCCTTTCTTCGGTTGTGATACTTTTCCTTAGGAATGTGCACAGATGTTGTTGTTTTGCACTCAATTTGAGGTGAATCGAATGCGAGGAAATTCACATTCATTCAACTAGAATTCATTCCAATGTGGCAGGATTCAAGTTCAAGATGAACGTTCAACACAAATCCGATTCAAATACCTGCTGCAAATCCCTACAAAAGCCTTACAAATCCACTCTGACTCCACCTCAAATCTGCTCTGAATCCACCTCAAATCCATTCTGTTCATCAACTTTCATAAAAATATTAACGTTCTGGACATCCGTATGAGTAGTTTGGACATTAGTTAAACTGGGGAGGTGGGAAAGCAGCTGTGCAGGTCACAACTGGAAATGGATCCAGAGTGCATTCGACATGGATCAAGAGTGGATTAAGAGTAGATTTGATGCTTTCAGAGTGGATATGTTGTGGGAAACATTTTGGATATATATCAGATACATATTCATTTGTATCAGATACATATCGAATATTCGTACAAATTTGTATGAATACATTCACCTCAAATAGAATCCTAGCACATTTGAAGGGTGTCTCCTCAAACCAATACGGATTGTCTAACATTTGATTAATTACTAATCAAATCCCCCAAAACATATTCATGCATATCCCTCCTTCCCTCACATAATCCCACAGACTAACCAGCAGCAATATGTGGTGCTACATGCTTCGTGAGCCAGTTTGGTGTACTGGTTAGGGAGCCAGACTCTTATCTGGGAATACCGGGTTCAATTTCACCCTCCCCCATGAAGCCAACTGGGTGATCTTGGGCTAGTCACAGCACTCTCTTCTGGAGCTCTCACAGCCCCACCTACCTCACAGGGTGTTCTGTTGTGGGGAGAAGAATAGAAAGCTTTGTCAGCCGCTTTGAATGCCCTTAAATGGGTGAGAAAAGTGGGGTAGAAAAGCCAAATCTTCTTCTTTCTTCTTCTCCCTCATGTGGCACCCATTTTATGGCATCAAATAGAATCCTACCACATCTGAAGGGTGTCTATTAAAACAAATATGGATTTTCTAACATTCATTATGAATCAAATGCCCCAAACCCCATTCATGCATATGCCTACTTCCCTCACATCACCACACAGACTAACCATGTGGTGCTACATGCTTCTATGAGAGATTCCCAGAGTCACAGAAGAGGCCTTTTCGCATTGGCCTTTCCGGAACGCGTGGAGGACAGCTCCGGACGAGGCATACGCATTGCCCGAGCGGGGCTTGCGCCGCCTCGTGTCCGGAGCTGTCCTCCACGCGTTCCGGATGCAGAGCACTTTAAAGTGCTCTGCATCCGTTCGAACGCGGACGAGCCGCCCCGGCGCGTTCCGGGAGAGAAGCGTTCGCACGCTTCTCTCCCTGACAGCCGTCGGCACGCCCCCTGGGCCCGACTTGCCGGGCCGGCGATTGCGCCGGCGCGGCGAAGCCGGTAGACGGGACCCACCGAATCGGGGTTCCGCTTTCCCGTCTGCCAGGGTCAGTGACCCTGGCAGATGGGACAGGGGAACCCCGATTCGGTGCGTCCCGTCTGTCGCCTCCGACGGCCGCCGGGACGTGGCTCCTTCCCGGGTCCGGCAGCCCCAATGGGGCTGCCAGACCCGGGAAGGAGGCACCAGCATCGGCGTCCTGTCGCCCCTTTCTGGGGTGGCAGGAGGTCGATGTTGGGCTCGCTGGGGGCGAGGAACGCCTTGGGCGGCTGGAGCGCATCGCTCCGGTCCCCCAAGGGTCCTCCCCGCCCCCATCGTGGCCATCTACGGGCTGCAGGCGCCTGGATCTGGGCGCCTGCAGCCCGCAGATCACCCACCCACCCACCCCAGTCCCCAAAACCCCCACCCCCACCCACCCTGTGGCCCGGATCGGGCCCATCTTTGCTCTCTGGGTGCCCACAGCGGGGCACCCAGAGAGCGAAGATGTTTCCCCCCCTCCCCCAGGGCCCTGGGAGGACGCGCGCGCGAGGAATGACTTACCTCGTGGCCGTCCAGCGTCGAACTGAGGGTGGCATTGTGGGAGCGCGCAAGACGCAGCCCACCTAGCCCCCCTATTGGACAAGCAGTTCACATGAAGATGGGCGAGATCGGGGCGCGGGGCGAGCCCTTGGAGATCAGAGCCAGGGGCTCTGATCTTCAAAGGGGTCCGGCCCCATAGGGGCCTTGCCCCGGGCCCCATGATGGGTGCCCGGGTGCCCGGGCATCTTCGTGCCAGCCCGTAGAGCTGGCACGAAGCACGGGGCGGGTGGCTTGACAGCGCTGCCTGCCCCTTGGGTGCTCTCACCCAATGGACGGCAGCGCTGCGGCCGAATCCCCGCCCCTGGCCGGCCTTTGCCGGGCCAAGACACTTCCGGGCGCTTTTACCTTTCACACACAGACGCGCCGGAACGCATTCCGGCGCGTCTGTGTGTGAAAGGTAAAAGCGCCCGGAAGTGTCTTAAGCTGCCCGCCTGCACGCGTTCCGTTTGGAACGCATTGCAGTGCGAAAATCCCTAAGATCTCTGAGGTTTGGCTCCACTGAAGATGGGTGGGACTTTCTAACACTGGTCTACACAGTGGCACAGAAGCAGACCAAGACCCTGACACAAACAAATCCATGTTAAACCTGAGATAGAAAACACAAAACAATTGCATTCAAATGCTTTGACTTCTAAGTAATTTAAAGGCACTAATAGGTCCATGTAAGTGACAGCAGCTGAAGCCTTGGAGAAGCCCCACTATGCAGCTGACATTTTGGAAAGGAGGATGGCAGATGTGCTTCAATTGCTTCTTTGCTTTGCTGTGCTGTGCCAATGGAGGAAACCTTGAGCTTTGCTTCAGGGCCTGGCCTCATTTAAGCCATTATAAAACATGGACTGTTTAGCCAGATTCCATCAGTTATGGTGTTGTGGCAGAAGTTCTTTTTCAAAGCGCCAGGTGTAGGTGTTCTATTCCATTTATGTTCCTTGTGGTTATCGATTTAGCATTTCTACCCTCCTCGATATACCTTGAAAATGGAAAAATATATAATTTTCTTTAAAACATTCAGGATGTTCAATTTCTAAATATCATATAGAGTCACAGTCTAGTTAACCTTGCCTTGTTCGGGTCTGGACTAGGGCTGTGCATGAATGCAACTTTTGATTTGATTCGATTCTAACCAAAAGTTTGATTGTTTGAAATGGTACAAATAGAGAAAAGACAAATGTATTCAAATTCAAACCGATTCTAATACATTTGTATCTATTCGTATGAATATTCGATACATATTTGATGATACAAATGTTGACAACATTCTGGATGAATGTTGACAATGTTTCTATGTGTGTGTATTCATCTCTACGCACCTGTACACATCCTATTTTTATTCCATAGGAATCCCGTTTTCATCTCATACTTATCTGTACAAATACGTACACATACAAATGTCTGAATAATTCATACAATTGATTTGAAACATTCAGATTTGTTCAAATGTTAAAAAATGAATCTGTAGACATTTGATTGGACTTCGAATGTCCAAATTCAAATGACTTTGAATGACTTTTGAATGTTTTGACTTTTGAATGTATTGCATGACCCTGAGTATGCTAGAAAATGGGGGAGAGAAGAGATGAGGCAGGAGGCAGGATCAGCTGGAAAAGAGTGATTTATTTTCTACTGAGGTTTATATAAGCTGCACCAGGAGGAAGCGTGGAGGAAGTGACGTAAAGGCACAATCCAGGGAGGTGATTGGTGGAGCTGTGTCAGGTGGGCAAGCCAAAAGTCCTTCTGATGTCACATCCTGTGGCGGGAGGCATGGAGAATCCTCAAACAGGAAAAGAAAGGGTTGTTGTCCTTTGGGGCCATGTGCTTTCAGACACCATTATGCCCCAAGGCTATTTTGAGGTTTGTCTTCTTGGTCAGTTGGAGGCTGGTAGGGAAACTTAGGGGAACCTGTGCAGCTTCTGTGGTTACTACAGTCTGAAAAAGCAGTGCCTGCACATAGGAACACAAGAGGAAGACCATCAGAGTGAGTAAAGTGGGTTGGAGCTAGGGATGTGCATGGATGGTTTTTTTGCATTCATATTTGAGGCAAATTGAATTTCAAAACATTCCGTTTGCTTTGAACATTTAAAATCTGAATGCTAAAAAACACTATTCGAATCCGAATCCGTTACATTCGGATCTATTTGTTCAAATATTAGATTCATATTTAAAGATACAAATGTTGACAACATATGTGTTACACATATCTGTATGCATTTCCTATGCATCCCGTTTTATCCCATATTATAAGCGCAAATGCATACAGATACGGATAATATTTGCACAGATAGGTATGTAACACATTGGGAGGTAAGTGCAGAAAGACCCTCACTCTCAGCCTCACCTTTTCTTTCTGACTTCCCTCTTCCCTCATCCTTTTCATCCTCTTGATTCTTTTGTCTTTGATTATAATTTTTATAATCCAAAGTTTGAGATTAATGCACACTATTGCACACAGTTGTACACAAACATAGATTCCTGACATGCATCTCCTGGAGGTTTTGAGTCCACTGGGTGGTCTGGAGAAGCATCATTGTGCAGATGGTCCTGTTCCAGAAAGATCCATCCATCCATCCGTCCGTCCGTCCGTCCGTCCGTCCGTCCACCCATCGCTCAATCGATCGATGGATCGATCCTTCCATCCTGCCTCTCTCCCTCCCTCCTTCTTTCCTGTTGATTTCTTTCCCTAACCCTAATCCTATACCATTATCATTATTTTAAGTGTTTGAAATGGAAAATGATTTTTTAAAGGACAGTCAGCTGATGTTACCTGGAGCCACCTGTGACACACCCATTATAATCAGCTGTATTAAAATCCATGGAAATCTCTGAAAAATAGTTCAGATGAAAGGGAGATTTGTTGTTTGTAAACAAAGCTAACAAACCTGTGTAGGGTGGACTGAGACCATCCCAAGTGTGTTAGCAGGATTGGCCCCTGCTGCTAAACAGCAATTGAAAATTAGCAGGACAATGACGTAAACTGCAAATGAGTAGAAGTGCTCTTTCCTTCACTGGATTTTCCACGCTCTAGACTATTTCAACAAGGTGCTATAAGGAAGATGATGGTGTGAAACAAGATGTTAGAAATTTTTCCATTTCCCACAACCACATGATATATCTGAGATAGCCATAACTTACTGCCTAGGGACTGTAGTAAAACCTGAGTTCTGCTTACTGCTACATCAATGCAAACTGTGCCTATGCTATGAAAATGTTCATAGCTAGGTGGACTTAAGCGTAAGACTATACCTAATCAATAATCACCATATAAGCAAATAAGCAGTAGGCCAGCAAGCAAGCAGCAAGCGTAGATATTAAACAGTCAAGAAACAGCATGTAGTGATCATATCATATGATGATTTATTGAGAGATTTCAAGCCTCTCTTATACATAATAATTTGCTGATCCTATGTGAACACAAACATCCAAGCGGCCTTTCTCATACGCTTACACGTAACATTATTTTAGTTGCAAGCTAGGAAGGACAACAGAAACAATAGGTCTCTCAATAAGGCTTTTGGCAAGAACTGTGAACAGAGATAAAACCAACTCTTGGCAGGCATAGATACTTTTTCAAGATCCGCTTGTTGCTAGCATTGAGCTGCAATTCAGCTTTTAAGCAAAGTATGAGAGACCTTCTTTTCAGCAATTCAATAATCAATTGATTGCTTATAGGAATATCTCTATAAGTGACAGCAAGTCCTCGGTCCTCCACACTTTCCAATCTTGCGCTTACACCAAGAATGTGGTAGATGATAGCACTTTCCTTGTGCAATTTTGCAGTCTGCTTCATTAACTATTCTTGTAAAGATTCCTGCATTGATGAAAATAATACAAATGTCAGTATTTCAGATAAGATAATGTTATCTTTCCAAGAAGTAGTTCAGGAGAATTCATTTCCTTCTTCAAGACTCTATAGCAATAGCATTAACACTTAGTACAATTTCTTAGGTAACTGGGACCATCAGAACTAAATTGGTTACAAACACTCCCTTCAGGACCCTTTCCTGGTACACTGGAACCGGAAGTGAAAATTGTTTCTCCAGGTCAGTTCACAGTCTGTCAAAGAGATCTCGGAGTTGTGCTCTGCTGATTTTGTCAAAGAGAATTGACAAACGGAATGAAAGTAGTTTGGGATCATTTGGAAGATTGCTGGAATCTACCAATCTACCCCATTGAGTTATATAATGGGGAAATGTGGATCGCTAAGGGAAAAAATGATTTCCAGTGGAATTTTGGCACAAGTAAAATACCTGTATGATCTTTGTCCCACTAAGGATAAAAACAAAATCAACAAGAATTTGGCTTATGGCCCTATGTAAGGCAGGTCAAAGTTTTGTTCAGATTAGAAGACTGGATTTTGCTTTGATTTTTCAAGCATAAAATTTGGCTATAAAGTAGAACTGTCAAACAGGGATGTGCACAATTCTTTTTGTATTCGATTTGTATTGAATCAGAGGCAAGAAAATGTGTATTCGTTCAAATAGATCCACTTCAAATATAGTGTGATTTGAATTCAGTCCAAATGTTCAATCCCATACGAGTCATAAATAAATGCACATGAATAAATACAGTACGAATCCCATATATATCCATACGAAGCTTCATACAAATGTATTGAAACATCCTTTCTTCCTGTTATTTTTGCTTTCACCTATACCATTATCATTATTTTTAAGTGTTTCAAATGGAAAATGATTTTTTAAAGGACAGTCAGCTGATGTTACCTGGAGCCACCTGTGACACACCCATTATAATCAGCTGTATTAAAATTCATGGAAAGCTCTCATCCCTAAATAGTTCAGATGAAAGGGAGATTTGCTGCTACTAAACAAAGCTGACAAACCTGTTTGAGGTGGACTGAGACCATGCCATGTGTGTTAGCAGGATTGGCCCCTGCTGCTAAATAGCCATTGAAAATTAGCAAGACAATGTCATAAACTGCAGGTGAGCAGAAGGAATGCCTTCTCCAATACCGACCTGCCGGTACCTTAAGTTCTGGAGCTGAGATCCTCCTGGTTGTCCCACCACCCTCAGTAGTGAAACAAATGGGCACCTGGGAAAGGGCCTTCTTGTTAATGCCCCCCAAGGTCATGGAATAGTCTCCCCTTGAGGTTTGTCAGGAAGGCTGTGAAGATGTACGTCTTTGGCCTGGCCTTTGGTTGATGTGATTATCCTCCCTTCCCCATGGCAGATACTATTATTTTACTATTTTAATATGCTGAATCTTTTAAATGTTTTTATATATATTATTAGTTTTAAAATTGGTTTTAATTTGTTTTTTAAAGTTGTTACATGTTGTTCGGGTATAGAGCGGGATAAATTAAATAAATAAATAAATAAACAAATAAACAAATAAACAAACAAACAAATAAATAAATAAATAAATAATGAGCCCTTTCTTTCACTGAATTTTCCAAGCTCTAGACTATTTCAACAAGATGTTACAGGGAAGATGATGGCGTGGAACAAGATGTTAGAAAACATGTTTCCCATAACTACATCTTATATTTTAGATAGCCATAACTTACTGCCTTGACAGCAGGCTCTCCATCTTCTACACTGTCCTATCTGGCGATCACACCAAGCCTTTGACACGTGATAGCACATGCCTTTTGCACGTTTGCACTCTGCTTCGTTTTTTACTTTTGTAATGACTCCTGCGTTGATGAAAATAAGATAAATGTCAGTATTTCAGATAAGATAAAGATATCTTTCCAAGAAGTTCAGGCGCATTCATTTCCTTATTCAAGAATTAATATTTAGTCCATTTTCTTCGGTAACTGGGACCATTAGAACTAAATTGGTGTACAATTTAGAGCTGACAGGGACCCTTTTCTGGTACTCTGGGACCGGAAGTGAAAATTGTTTCTCTTGGCTAGTTCACAATCTGTCAAAGAGATCTCGGAGTTGTGCTCTGCTGATTTTGTCAAAGAGAACTGACAAAGGGGATGGAACTAGTTTGGGATCATTTGGAAGACTTCTGGGCTCTACCAACCTACCCCATTCAGTTACATAATGGGTAAATGTGAATCGCTAGGGTGGAAATTGATTTCTCGTGGAATTTTGGCACAAGTAAAATTCCTGCATAAATTTTGTCCCACTAAGGTCAAAAACAAAATCAACAAGAATTTGGCTTATGGCCCTATGTAAGGCAGTTGAAAGTTTTGTTCAGATTAGAAGACTGGATCTTGCTTTGATTTATCAAGCATAAAATTTGGCTATAAAGTAGAACTGTCAAATAGGGATGTGCACAATTTTTTTGTATTCAATTCGTATTGAATCAAAGGCAAGAAAATTTGTATTCGTTCGAATAGATCCACTTCAAATGTAGTGGGATTCAAGTTAAATCCAAATGTTCAATCCCATACAAATCATATATGAATGCATACGAACAAATACGAATCCCATATATATATATCCATACGAAGCTTCATACAAAAAATCATTTCCAGTAGAATTTTGGCACAAGCAAAATTCCTTCTTTTTTTGTAATTAATTTTTATTTATTTTTAATAATAGAATAATAAAACTTCAGGGTTCATTGTTACCCCTGTTTTACAACTGTCATATAATAGTCCATTTTTTACAACTGGTGAAAAAATTAGGTGTATAAATTTTGTCCCACTAACAATGTAAACAAAATCAACAAGAATTTGGCATATGGCCCTAAATAAGGCAGTTGTGATTTTTGTTCAGATTAGAGGATTGGACTTTGCTTTCGATTAATCAAGCACAAAATTTGGCTATCAAGTAGAACTGTCAAACAGGGATGTGCATGAATTTTGTTTTGTACTTGAATTTAATACAAAAGTCCAACCTCATACAAATCCCATATGAACCCCAACAAAGCTTCATACGAATGTATCAGAACATCCCATTCAAATTCGAATGGCAAGCTTTGAATGTGGCAACATTTAATTCAAACATGAATATCTGAATTTGGCTAAATTCATGTGAATTTTGAATGTTACGAATATTCATGCACATCACTACTGCCAAATAACCAATGCTTATCGGAGATGCTTCACTGGCCCAAAGTGCCACGCTACCTTCACTTTTGGTGGCAGTGGCAATGGCATCTTGAGTGCAGGTTGGTTTTTCATATCCTATGTGGAGGTGTCATAAAATGATGTCCCTATGCTTCAAAGAGAATTGACAATGGAATGGGTTTGGGATCCAAGGGGAAGTGAGGAAGATCCCCTTTTTACACAGTGCTACTCTGGTGGGCCACCACTGAGATTACCCCATGGGGAGGTGATTTTACCAGCATCAGAGAATAACCTGAAGCATTAGAGCACCAATGGTGGGATGACCAAGACTAACACATCTCAGCCTGGCATTCCATTTTTTAATCTCTCCAAGTTTTATTTTGATTCTCAGAGTCCTCCTATTTTCAAACGCTAAAGAAGATCCACCACCACAAAAAGGAATTTAGAGTTATGAACACCAGCCCAATAGCAAGACTGGGGAGAAAGGACCCCAGAGGTAGGTGCAAGATATGTCTCAGTCACATAGATACACATTTCATGTTGCTACATCTCATCTCTGCAAGAAGATTCTAGGAAGACTCAGCATCACCACTGCATTTCTTGAGCATAACAATTGCTGCGGCTCTGATTATTACTAACCTGAACATAGACAAACAAAGAAAATGAGGACAAACAGAAGACAACAGATCCTCATCGTGACAATTATACTGTGGATCGTTCTTGAATCCAAATGAGGTGTTTCTGAAGATGAAGGAGTTGATCCTTTTATACTGCTCTGGTGTTCTCAACCTGTAAAGCTAATGAAGGATGGAAATTTTACCTTGGGAGATATGGAGATAGGTGAGCCACTGAAGATTTAAGAAGAAAATTAAGAACAGTTGGCTTTTCTACCCTGCTTTTCTCACCCATTTAAGGGAACTCAAAGGACCTGACAAAGCTTTTCTATTCTTCTCTCAGAAGAGAGCTGTGACTAGCCCAATGTCACCCAGCTGGCTGCATGTGGGAGGGTGGAATTGAACCCATTATTCCTCCCCAACCACTAGACCAAACTGGAGTTGTGCAATACAGAAATGCCATCCACCTTTTCTATGAAGAGCACAGATTGTTAAACTGTGCAGAAATGAGGCTTGGAATAAGCACATCGTAGATCCATATTGCCTTATTTCCCCTGGACCCCTGGAATCTGCTGACAGTCTTATTTTTTCCTCTAATGTGTGACTTGGGGTCTCCTTGTTCTCACTGCAGTCTGGATCTTGATTGTTTTCTTGGCTTATTTTGTCTGTACATTGGTGTGGACTAGAGAGAGACCACATCAGCTTCTGTGCAGTCTCAAGCTGAAGACAAAAGCAGAACCTTCACCTGCTCTCAACTCCCTGCAAATAGTTTTAGGGGCCTCCTGCCTGTCTCTCCAATCAGGAGATGGTGTCTAGGGATTAGTTCTGGTAACCATTGATACTAGTCCTCCTTGAATCTAACACTTTCTTAAAGTGTCTCAGATACTTGTTGTCACCATCTTTTCTGGTGGTAAGCTCCACAGACCAATGATCCTCTGGGTGAAAAAAGTATTTCTCTTGTTCTTCTTAACTCTCTGACCCATCAGCTTCATACAGTGACCCTAGTTCCAGTGCTGGACGATAGAGATATTTTCCCTATCAAATGCATATAAATAGCATACGGATCTTATGTACAAATTCATACAAAGACCATACGGATCCTATATACGGATCCAAGACATTTTCCTCAGAAGCTCGTGGAAAGTTGTATAATGGTTTAAAAAGGGACAAACATGACCTGTACAGGTAGCTTTCCGTTGAAGTACAATTTCTTCCAGGAACCATTCCTGAATACAACCAGTCGCAACTAATTGCCTTGTACTTCCTTGGATCCAATGTCAATTTGTTCTTCTATACCTAGCCAAGTATTGCAAACAGACATTAGTTTTTGGACATTATGTTCTCTATTAATGAGAACAACATGGACAAATAGATACGGGGGTCATCAGGACTCTGATAGCATCCAGCAGAAAGTCTTGTAACTGGCATTCTATAGTGGTTTATGTAGACCACTATACAAAACTCCCAGTATAGAGGAAGAATGTTCTCCAAAAGACACTATTTGAAATCTCCCCAGGAAATAGGACTGGAATCACTGTCAAATCATACCTCATACCCCTAATTCTGGAAACAATCCCAGAGGTAACTGTGACTGAAGACACAGAAGGCTGCCAAGTGTTCTAAACGGATCAATTCATGCACATCCTTAGTAATGAAAAGGATTATTGGATTGGTAGAACTTAAAAGTACAAGACAATTGTGAGCAAGACTCTTATCTGGGGACACTGGATTGAATTCTGATCTCCCCCATGAAGCCATCTGGGTGACCTTGGGCTAGTCACAGCTCTCTTCTGAGCTCTCACAGCCCCACTCACCTCACAGGGTGTTCTGTTTGAGGGAGAAGAATAGAAAGTTTTGTCAGGCACTTTGAGTCCCCTTAAATGGGTGAGAAAAGTAGGGTAGAAAAGCCAACTCTTTTTCTTCTTCTAGAACCAGGGGTCATTCTATGAAGGTAGGAGGGCCCGATCAGACAATTGAAGTATTTATGGATGACAGCTGTGTCAATGGCTGCTAGAGTGGACACGAGATACATCCTCCAGGTGTTGGTATTCCCCTCATCTTCTGATTGAGGTGCCCATGGGCAATTGGTGGGCCACTGGGTGAGATAGGATGCTAGACAGGATAGATTGTGGCCTGAATTACCAGTGTTCCTTTCATGTTCTTATGTTCTTATAGTTGGCTGTGTTACAATTTATTCCTAAATCAGAACATCTTTGCTTTCACTTGCCACAGGCCTTGCCAGGGTGCATAGGTGAAAGGGGAAGTTTCAGGTATTATGCATACCTCTTGTTCTGCCCCAGGTATACTCAAGCTTTTAAGTTCAATCTGCACTCTGGCCTTGGGCAGAGGTCTTGAACAAGTCAAACTCCTCCCTCTTTGAAGAATCCACCAGTCTTTCTTAGTATGAACAAATTACAGTATTTATTGCAACAGCAAAACAAATATATAACCACTTTCTTAGCAAATAAGAGCTTACAGTTTCTTTGCAGCTTAATGGGTCTTCAGGCTTTAGTTACTGTCTTTTGCTGAGGCACTCAGCCTAGAAAGACTTCCTGCCTTCCTTTGTGACACTGGCTGGTCTAGAAGGACTTTCTGCTTCCTTTGGCTCTTGCTGGCCTGTTGGAAGTTGCTGCTTTACTCTTTCTGTCGTGGAGTTTCTTCTTTCTGTGGCACTTGTGGCCTATGAGGAGTTTCAGCCTGTCTAAGAATGATGATACCTTCCACTCTCACAGCAGACTGAAAACTGGCCTAACTCTCCTGTGTAAGCTGTAAAAGCTCCACCCTCCTTACCCATAAGCCTACCTCTTAAAGACACAGGCTCACATTCCTTTCTAAACTTCTAATAGACAACATAAACTTCAATTGCTATAAACAAACTTGTTGCAGAGGCATAACACCTCTGAAGAATGTGTTTTACCACGTAAACAGCAAACACTGAGCACATAAGAAATGCAATGTAGAAGATACCACTGATATCATTGTTTATTAATTTCCTCTGCATAATAAATACAAACACATTTTTGTAGTTTTTTGGTGCCTCATCCCCACTGAGAGAAGATGCTGAAAAGAGATTACCCATATCTGGGGTAACCACAGTGAATGGGATACAATCCAGGCAAATCTGAGCACTTTGTGAATTTCATTCATTTTAATGAGAGAAATTTTAATAAGCAAACAAATAAATAAATAAATGTCTTTTCCATTTATAAATTAAAATTGTGTCAGGGCCAGTTTTCCCTCCCTTCCTCCCTCCCACTAGAACCAGGGGGCATCTATGCAGCTGATGGTTAGGAGAGTCGGATCAAACAAGGGGAATTATTTCTTCATCCGGAGGCCATCGAGTTATGGAATTTGTTGCTGGAAGCGGTGGTAACAGTTTCCTGTCTAAATGGATTTAAGGAAGGGTTAGACAAATTTATGGATGAGAGTGTATCAATGGATACTAGAATGAATGCCTAGGTACATCTTTCAAGATGGGAGGGAAGCGGGGGCGCCTCTAAGGCCATTTGCTGGGATTCAAGAGCAGGGGAAGGTTTGCCCTTTTCTCTACTTGAGATGCCCATGAGCATTTGGTGGGCCACTGTGTGCGAAGGGATGCTGGATTAGATGGGCTGTGGCCTGATCCAGCAGGGCTTCTCTTATGTGCTTATTTGTTAAATTGGGGAGGTGCAGAAGCAGCTGTGCCAGTTGCAGTTGCAACTGATCCAAAGTGCATTCAACATGGCTTGAGAGTGCATTAGGAGTGGGTTCAGCGCAGGGAAAGTACAAGTCATCTCGAAGACAAAGCAATAAATCATTGTGCAAAGATTCCGAGCCTGCAGCTGGGAGAAGATGATACCAGTTTATCTATGGAAGAATCATTTAATCCTGGGAAACAGAACTACAAGGGCCTTTTTGCATAAAAAAACTATGAGAAATTTTGGAGGAAAGGGGAGGTCATTTGTAAGAAAGAAAATACAACAATAGAGTAAAAACAAATATTGACAACAACAGCAAGAGTAAATTTGGTTTGGTGATAGAATGTTAACAGCAGTATAAGGCTAAATAAAATATGTGATTTAGATTTTTTTAAATATAAATTAGAAAAGATTAATATTGGATTATCAAAAATTGTTACCATAACTGAAATAAATTCTATAAGTGTATAGAAGGTTAAGGCAATTAGTGAACTTTAGTTTCATCTTTCTGTTCTGTTTTGTTTTGTTCTCTTTTGCTTTTCATTTTTAGAAGAAATGTAGTAAATATATGAGTTTATCAATTTTAGGAAAGTAATAATAGAAATACTGCTATATGAATAGATTAGATCATAGTTTAGTAAATGTTAATATAATAGTAATTCAGGTTATGAGGCTCTTTCGGGTAGAAATATAGAAGGAAAACAATTGCTATGAGGGTGAAAATAGAAATATATTATATGGATAGTAGAAATCATTGTCTACGTAATGATAATATGATATAACCTTGATGTTTCTTTAAGAATTAGGTTTGATGAAGGAATTTAACGAAAACTGGTTCTGTGAAGTTTATAAGGTTAACTGAAAAACAGAAAGAGGGAGATAGAGTGTGGATGAAGTAGATATTAAGAAGAGAAGATGTTTGAAGAACAAGGAAGTCACTGAAAAATACCAAGAAGATGTATGGACACTATTAGATTGGCTTATGGTGTTCTGTTATTTTGTTTTAGCTTATTAATAGAAAATTTTTAATAAAAATTATTTTAAAAAAGAGTGGATTCAGGTCAGATTTAACGCTTTCAGCGTGGATATGTTAAGGATACATATTGGATATGTATAAAATACATATGTGTTCATGTCAGAAACATATCGGATACATATTCATTTGTATCAGATACATATCGGATATTCGTACAAATTTGTATGAATACATTCACCTCAAATAGAATCCTACCACATTTGAAGGGTGTTTATTAAAACGAATAAGGATTTTCTAACATTCATTACGAATCAAATGCCCCAAACCCTATTCATGCATATGCCTACTTCCCTCACATCACCACACAGACTAACCGTGTGGTGCCCTGACACAAACAAATCCATGTTAAACCTGAGATAGAAAACACAAAACATTCGCATTCAAACACTTTGACTTCTAAGTAATTTAAAGGCACTAGTAGTTATGTGCATGTAAGTGACAACAGCTGAAGCCTTGGAGAAGCCCCACTATGCCAGCTGACATTTTGGAAAGGAGGATGGCAGATGTGCTTCAATTGCTTCTTTGCTTTGCTGTGCTGTGCCAATGGAGGAAACCTTGAGCTTTGCTTCAGGGGCTGGCCTCATTTAAGCCATTAGAAAATACGGACCGTTTAGCCAGATTCCATCAGTTATGGTGTTGTGGAAGAAGTTCTTTTTCAAAACGCCAGATGTAGGTATTCTATGCCATGTGTATTCCTTTGTGGTTATCGATTCCGTGTTTCCACCGTCTTCCATATACCTTGAAAATGGAAAAATAGACAATTTTCTTTGAAACATTCAGGAAGTTCAGTTTCTACATATCTTATAGTCTCACAAGGCCCTAGTTAACCTTGCCTTGTTCGAGGCTGGTGGGTCTGGACTAGGTGTTGGCACGAATGCAATTTTTGACATTCGATTCAAACTGAATATTTGAATGTTTGAGTTTGTACGAATAGAGAAATATGAATGTATTCAACTTTGGACCGATTCGAATACATTCGTATCATCAAACACATATTGAATATTCAGCATATCATGTTACCAATAGGTATGTCTTGATTAACAGCACCTGCTAGTTAGTTTCCCATGAAGTTTGGCCTCAAGGGCTGCATATTGTGATTTTTTTTCTTTTCTAACTCTGCATTTAACCCTTAACTGCCTCAACAGCTACAGCCCACCTAGTATGGAAATATTGCAAAAAAAAAAAGTATTCTGGAAGATATGTAATGGAGCATAATCCCCATCAGGGAGGCTCTGATTCGGGTCACCTCCCTTTGTGTGAATATTAGAATATTTCAGTTGACATTCATCTCCTGGTAGATCTGAGTCCTCTGGCTGGTTTGGGCAATTATCGCTGAGCAGATGGAGCTGCTCTAGACTTTGCCTTTCTGTCATTGTAACCAGTGGCCCTAGCTGGTCCAGAGCAACTCAAGTGGACCATTGGGAGGTAAGTGCAGAAAGACCCTCGCTCTCTGCCTCACTTTTTCTTTCTAACTTCCCTCTTCCCTCCTTTTCATGCTCTTGATTCTTTTGTCTTTGATTATTATTTTTAGGATCCAAAGTTTGAGACTAATGTACACTATTGCACACAGTTGTACAGAAATGTAAGCTGCTGAAATGCATGTCCTGGATGTTCTGAGTCCACTGGGTGGTCTGGGGAAGGATCATTGTGCAGTTGGTCCTGTTCCAGAAAGATTCATTGATCCATCCATTGTTCCATCTATCCATCAATCCAGTGATCCAGTGATCCTTCCTTCCTCCCTTCCTTCCATCCTCCCTCCCTCCCTTCTTTCCTACTTTCCTGTTGATTTCTTTCCCTAACTCTGACCCTGACCCTAATCCTAACCCTAACCCTGTACCATTATCATTATTTTGTTTGAGATTGAAAATGATTCTTTAAAGTTTAAGTCTACCTGAGGTCAGTCAGCTGATGTTACCTGGAGCCACCTGTGACACACCCATTACAATCTGCTGTATTAAAATCCCTGGAAAGGTCTGATCCCTAAATAGTTCAGATGAAAGAGAGATTTGCTGTTTTAAACAAAGCTGACAAACCTGTGTGGGGTGGACCGAGACCACGCCATGTGTCTTAGCGAGATTGGCCCCTGCTGCTAAATAGCCATTTAAAAATTAGCAGGACAATGAGATAAACTGCAAGTGAGCAGAAGAGCTCTTTCCTTCACTGAATTTTCCAAGCTCTAGACATTTCAACAAGATGCTACAGGGAAGAGGATGGTGTGGAACAAGATGTTAGAAATTTTTGCATTTCCCATAACCACATATCTTAGATAGCCATAACTTACTGCCTTGACAACAAGTCCTCGATCCGCTACACTGTCCAATCTTGCGATCACACCAACCATTAGATACCTGATAGCACTTGTCTAGTGCAATTTTGCAGTCGTTTTTTATTTTTGTAAGGATTCCTGCATTGATGAAAATAATACAAATGTCAGTATTTCAGATAAGATAAGATAAAGATATCTTCCCAAGAAGTAAGTTCAGGAGAATTCATTTCCTTCTTCAAGACTCTATAGCAATAGCATTAACACTTAGTACAATTTCTTAGGTAACTGGGACCATCAGAACTAAATTGGTGTGCAAACACTCCCTTAAGGACCCTTTCCTGGTACACTGGAACCAGAAGTGAAAATTGTTTCTCCTGGTTAGTTTACAGTCTGTCAAAGAGACCTCGGAGTTGTGCTCTGCTGATTTTGTCAAAGACAATTGACAAAGGGAACTAGTTTGTTGTTGTTGTTGTTGTTGTTGTTGTTGTTGTTGTTATTTCTAAAGCGCTGTACATGTACTCAGTGCTGTACAATACTATCTTAATCTTAGACAGGTCCCTGCCCTCAGGCTTACAATCTAAAGAGACAGGAAACAAAAGGAAAATGGTGTGGGAGGGAACAGGGAACAGCAAAAAGCAAGCACTAGAGGTCTTCAGTTCCAGTTCTTCTGTCAGTTTCTTATTGCTGGAGTTTTCCTGTTCTCTTAACTTTGAATTTTCTCTTCATTGATGATAAACCAGATGATGGTAGAGATGGTCAACTGGCATCTACTCAGCCCCACCTTGTTCGGCCTCAGGACCAGACATTTTCCCAACTGGTGGATCGGCTGCCATAGTCTCTTTGCCATCTTGTGATGATGGCAGTTGAAGGAGGGAGGGGCACTGTTGGGAGCAAGATGGCAGAGCCCAGCCTGCTGCCTCTTCTCCACTCCTCACAGGCAAGATGGTTCCTAGTTTGGAATCATTTGAAAGATTGCTGGGATCTACCAATACACCCCATTCAGTTATATAATGGGGAAATGTGAATCGCTAAGGGAAAAATTGATTTCCAGTGGAATTCTGGCACAAGTAAAATTCCTGTATAATTTTTGTCCCACTAAGGACAAAAACAAAATCAACAAGAATTTGGCTTATGGCCCTATGTAAGGCAGTTCAAAGTTTTGTTCAGATTAGAAGAGTGAATTTTGCTTTGATTTATGAAGCATAAAATTTGGCTATAAAGTAGAACTGTCAAACAGGGATGTGCACAATTTTTTTTTTTTTGTATTCGGTTCGTATTGTATCAAATTCAAGAAAATTTGTATTTGTTTGAATAGATTCACTTCGAATGTAGTGGGATTAGAATTTAATCCGAGTTTTCAATCCCATATGAATCATAAATGAATGCATACAAATGCATACAAATCCCATATGTATTGAAACTTCCTTCCTTCCTTCCTTCCTTCCTTCCTTCCTTCCTTCCTTCCTTCCTTCCTTCCTTCCTTCCTTCCTTCCTTCCTTCCTGAAGATGGTCAGCTGATGTTACCTAGAGCCACCTGTGACACACCCATTACAATCTGCTGTATTAAAATACCTGGAAAGTTCTGAACCCTAAAAAGTTCAGATGAAAGGGAGATTTGCTGCTTGTAAACAAAGCTGACAAACCTGTGTGGGGAGGGCTGTATCCATGCCATGTGTGTTAGCAGGATTGGCTCCTACTACTAAATAGCCATTGGCATAAGACAATGGCATAAACTGCAAGTGAGTAGAAGGAACACCTTCTCCCATACCGACTCGCCCGTGCCTTAAGATCTGGAGCTGAGGTCCTCCTGGGGTGCTTCCGCATTGACCCTTTAACACCCATTAAAAACACAATGGGAAAACCGCGTCCGCACAGTAGCACCCATTTGAGACAGATCGGGAAAGCTGCTTCTGCATCTTTCTTTCTCTAATGGGTGCTAACTGGAAGACCACATAAAAGGTATTTTTAATGGGTGTGTTTGCTGTTAGGACACATCCATTTAGGACACGTCCGCACAGTGAAAAGGGTCCCTAACTGGGCCCTCCCCTGGCCTGCCATCATTGGCTCCATGGGAGCCAAGCATGGCAAGCTGGGGGGCTCGTATTTCGGGGCTTGCCCTCACCCCAGAAGTGGTGGCTTACCGCTTCTGGAGCCAGGGGGAGCTTCACCTGAACCCCCCAACCCCCCCCCGGGCAACCGACCGAAAACCCCTCCTTTCCTTAATGCAGCCAGCAGGATTCTAGCTGCTGTTTCCTTCGCGCCTGCATCCTGTGCACCTCCTGACTTGCCAGGGAAGCGCCTGGCTTCTGGAGGCTCTCTGCGCAGGTGCTGACCTTGGCCAATCAGGAGGAGTGCTTTGGCCACGGCCAGGCCCTGTGCAGAGAGCCTCCTGGAGCCAGGCACTGCCCTGGTGAGTTAGGAGGCATGCAGGAAACAGGCGCAAAGGGAACTGAAACCCCTCAGCTAGAATCCTGCTGGCTGTATTAAGGTAAGGAGGGGTTTTCGGTCGGTCGCCCCAGGGTGGGTTGGGGGGTTTAGGTGAAGCTCCCCCTGGCTCCAGAAATGGTGATCTGCCACAACTGGGGCAAGGGTGACCCCCAAACGAGGAGCCCCTCAGCTCGCCATGCTTGGCTCCCATGGAGCCAATCATGGTTGGCCGGGAGAAGGCCTCCATAGATCCAGATTGAGGTCCACCTCAATCCGGATCTAAATCCATCCTTCTGCCATGTGTGTGGACAGAACAACTAGCAGTAGATCTGTATCTATTAGATCTGTATCTACCTTAACACGAATTAATAGATATGGATCGACCATTAACACAAATCTCCAAAATCCGGATCTAGTAGATCCGGATTTCGGAGATGCTGTGTGGAAGCACCCCTGGTTCTCCCACCACCCTCAATAGTGAAACAGGTGGTCCTTCTCAGCAATGGCCCCCAGGTTATGGAATAGTCTCCCCCTTGAGGTGCATCAGGAAGGTGGTGAAGACACACATCTTTGCCCTGGCCTTTGGCTCATGTAATTATACATTCCCGCCATGGCAGATACTATTATTTTAGTATTTTAATATGCTGAATCTTTTAAATGTTTTTATGTGTATTATTGGTCTCAAAATTGGTTTTAATTTGTTGTTTTAAAGGTTGTTACCCGCTCTGAGACCTTCAGGTATAGGGCAGGATAAAAAATAAGTAAATCAATAAGTAAGTCAATAAATAAAAAGCCTCTGAAGTCTCCTTCTCAGGATGTACATGAATATCCGTAACATTTAAAATTCACTCCAGACTATTTCGACAAGATACTACAGGGAAGAAGATGGTGTGCAGGAACAAGATATTAGAAAATGTTGCATTTCCCATAACTACATGATATATTTTAGATAGTCATAACTTACTGCCTTGGGAGAAAGTTCTCTGTTTCCCACACTGTCCAATCTTGCGATCACACCAAGCATGTGACAGGCGTTTGCACTTGCCTTGTGCACGTTTGCAGTCTACTTCATTTTCTATATTTGTATTAATTCCTGCATTGATGAAAGTAATACAAATGTCAGTATATCTTATAAGACAGAGAAATCTTTCCAAGAAGTAGGTCAGGAGCATTCTTTTCCTTCTTCAGGATTCTGTGGCAACAGCATTAATTCCTAGGCTGCATCCCCGTGCACTCTGTTTACTTTGGGTTCAATTTGGGTTATTCCCAATAGGACAGCAGTTCTCAACCTTCCTAATGCCATGACCCCTTAATGGAGTTCCTCATGTTTTGGGGACACCCAACCAGGGGAGCACAGCAGCTGGGAGATGGGAGGGAAGGGCAGCGGGAGGCTCGTCGCGACCCCTCTGAAAGGGTAATTCGACCCCCAAAGGGGTCCTGACCCCCAGGTTGAGAACCACTGCAATAGGATGTTGAGGTCAAATTGGCCCATCCCCATGTGATTGATGAAAGTGTGGGCTCAGGTTGAATACACCTGTCCCCAAGCAAACCACGCTAAACCCCTGCATCGGGAAACCACATCTTTTTCTCTCCACCCCTTCTCTCCTGGTAGGAGTGAGGGCAGGGATATCCCACCCAATGGCCCTTCCCCGATCGCAACTGCTGGGCATTAAACAGTGATCAAACAGAAACAAGCCTCTTCTGTCTGTGATCTGATCACGGGACACACATAAAAGAACTGGTTACCCCGGCAAGATGTACTGATGAAGGGGGTCACCTGGCCCTTGCTGTCCCACAAGCCTCTTCCTGCAGCCCTACTCCCTGATTGCCAGCAAGCAGTTTCTGAAGGACCATTTTCTGGTATGCTGGGACCAGAGGTGAAAATTGAGACCTCAGAGTTGTGCTCTGCTGATTTTGTCAAAGAGAATTGACAAAGGGAATGGAATGAGTTTGGGATCCAAAGGGAGGTAAGGAAGATCCCCTTTTTACACAGTGCTACTCTAGTGAGTCACCAGTGAGCTTACTCCATGTGGAGGAGTTTTTACCAGCATCAGAGAATAACCTAAAGCTGTAGAGCACAAATGGTGGGATAACCAAGAATAACACAGCTCAGCCTGGCGTTCCATTTTTTTTAATCTCACCAAGTTTTATTATGATTCTGCCCTCCCCCACAAAGCCAGCTGGGCGACCATGGGCTAAGCACAGCTCTCTTCTGAGCTCAAACAGTCCTATCCACCTCACAGGGTTTCTGTTGTGAGGAGAAGAATAGAAAAGCTTTGTCAGCCGCTTTGAGTCCTCTTAAATGGGGGAGGAAAGTGGGGTAGAAAAGCCAACTCTTCTTCTTCAAAAGCTAAAGAAGATCCACCACCACAGTAAGGAATTTAGAGTTATGATCACCAGCCCAATAGCAAGACTGGGGAGAAAGGACCCCAGAGGTAGGTGCAAAATATGTCTCAGTTTCCTAAGGCCTTTTTGCACAAGGGGGTTTTGAACACATGTAGAATGTGTTGGGATGGAGCATTCGCTCCTCTCGACTGGCAGCTCTGTTCTGAACCACCCCGTCCCATCACATCTACAGGGGTTCTGGTTTCAGAGCACAAAAGTGTGCTCTGAAACTGTCCTGGGACATTTTGCCCATCCCCGGCCATTCCCAGCTGTACCAGAGGGAAAGCATTCACACACGCTCCCTCCATGGCAGTTGGGCCCCTCCCCCAGCCTCCCCCAATTGGCTACTGTGGAGCCAGAGGAAGGGAGGTCTGTCAGCTGCCTTCCCTGGAGTCCCACACACTCCCCAAGGCCAGATCGGCTTCCCAGGGCAGCAGGAACCCCCCCCCGCACCCCCTGTGCCCCCCCGCACCCCCCCTAGGGGCACGTATGCATGAATGGGGTTTACCTGTTCGGCATGGAGCAGCAACTGGGGCAAGGAGGCCAGCTGCATGGTCGCTGATTAGCCAGGCACCTGCCTGGCTTCAGCTGGCCATCTATGCAGGCATGAGCGCCTGGCCAATCAGGGACCATGAGGCACACATGTGCATAGCGCTGCCAGCCTCTGCGCCCCAGTTGCTGCCCTGTGCTGAACAGGGCGCGTGCCCCTGAGGTGGGGGTGCTGGATGCGGGTCCCATCACCTGCTTGGGCCTGATCCAGGCCTATGCAGCTCACCGCACCCCAGGGAAGGCACTCAACAGGCCTCCCTACCCCTGGCTCCCAGGAAGCCAATGAGGGGAGGCCAGGGGAGGAGTGTCCTGCCCAAATCCCAGCCTTTCCAGGCTAGGACACGTGGGAATGCTTTCTCCATTTGCATGGAGGGAGGCAAGGAACGCGTGTAGATGCACTCCTGCCTCCCTCTGTGTGAATGGAGAAAGCGTTCCCAAGTTCTGTACTGCATAGAGGCCTCTAGATGCACACTCCACGTTGCTACATCTCATCTTTGCAAGAAGATTCTAAGAAGACTTAGCAACACCACCACATTTCTTGATCATAGCAATTGCTGCAGCTCCGATAATTACTAACCTGAACATGGACAAAAGATGAAGAAAATGAGGACAAACAGAAGACAACACATCTTCATTGTGATAATTATACTGTGGATCGTTCTTGAATCCAAATGAGAAGGTGTTTCTGACGGTGAAGGAGTTGATCCTTTTATACTGCTCTGGTGTTCTCGATCTGTAGAGTTAATGAAGGATGGAAATTTTACCTTGGGAGATATGGAGATAGGTGAGCCACTGAAGATTTTTTTAAAAATAGTTTAGGAAGAAAATGAAGAAGAAGAAAAAGAGTTGACTTTTCTACCCTGCTTTTCTCATCCATTTAAGGGGTCTCAAAGGAGCTGACAAAGCTTTTCTATTCTTCTGTCAGAAGAGAGCTCTGACTAGCCCAAGGTCACCCATCTGGCTTCATGGGAGAGGGCAGAATCAAACCCAGTATTCCCAGATAAGACTCCAGCTCCCTAACCACTGGACCAAACTGGCTCACAATTGTCTTCTACTTTAAAGTTCTACCAATTCAACAATCCTCCAAAAGGAATGTCCTTTCAAAGGATGCCAACTGTAACAGTAATGGTCACTTTGTATGCAGAGATGAGGATCCTGAGAAAAAATGAAAGTGAAACTCTGGTCTTAAAGGCATATATATGGCCTTTTCAATACTAAGGATGTACATCTTTTGTTGTTGTTGTTGTTTATTCAATTCATATTGAATCAAATGCAAGAAAATCCATATTTGTTTGAATGAATCCCTTTGAATGTGGTAGAATTCAAATTCAATACAAATGTTCCATACAAATATGATACAAATTGCATACAAATCCCATACGAATCAGTAAGGAAGCTTCGCATGAATGTATTGAAACATTCAATTCAAATTTGAAGGTCAATCTCCAAATGTGCCAACATTCAATTTGAGTGTCCGAATTCAGTCAAATTTGTCTTTTAGGTGTTACAAATATTCACTCCCATCCTTAAGTTGGTGTATATTAATGGAAATCAAGACAGGTCTGATCCATCCAATAAACAGATTGCTTTTGAAAGGATAGCAGCTTCTCTACCCCTGGTTGTTTTGGGTCAAATCAATCATCTGAACATGTTCTACACTACAACAGCACATTGAATTGAGAATGGCTTCTTTATTTCATGTTTGTTTGTTTGTTTGTTTAATTTATATTTACATTTATATCCCGCCTTATCCCTAAGGCAGTGATGGCCAACCTATGACACACGTGTCACAGGTGACACGCCAAGCCCTTTTGGGTGACACACATGGTCACCCTGGCACCTGGGTGTGTAGTACTTGCTTGTTCTTGAAGTGTACAAAATATCAACTTTCAGTTGAAGATTTAGTAAATGTAAAGAATTATTTGTTTTTGCTTTTAATAAAATACATTTATCAAAAATATAACTTTTTTACTAGAGCTACAAATATCACAAAATTGTGGATATTTCTAGACGTGACACAGCACCCAAGCTGAGCTAGGTTTTTGACACACCGAGCTCAAAAGGTTCACCATCACTGCCCTAAGGTCTCAGGGCAGGTAACAACATTTAAAAACAGACATATTTAAAATAGAACCATATATCTAAAACAGTATAAGACAATAATGTCTGCGGTGAGGGGAAACTATACCACATTTAGCCAAAGGCCAGAGCAAAGAGGTGCATCTTCACTGCCTTCCTGAATGTATACTGTGAAGGAGCCTGACGCACCTAGAAAGGGAGACTATTCCACAGCCTGGGGGCCATTACTGAGAAGGCCCTCTCTAGGTTGCCCAACTGTCCTACTATTGATGGTGGTGGGACAACAAGGAGGGTATGGGTATATCTTAGGGTATGGGCAGGTTGGTATAGGAGATAAACAAAGAGTGACTCTCTTGATCTGATTAGAATACTTGGCAGCCTTTTATGTCCTCAGTCACGGTTACCTTTGGGATAGTTTCCAGAATTGGGGATGTGATGTATAATTTGACAGTGATTCCACTCGTATTTCCTGGGGAGAGTTCAAATTGTGTCTTTTGGAGATCATTCCTCCTCTTTACTACATTAAACCACTATAGAACGTCAGTTACAAGATTTTTTGGTGGATGCTATCAGAGTGTTGATGACCCCCGTATCTATTTCTCCGCATTGTTCTCATTAATAGACATAATGTCCAAAAACTAATGTCTGCTTGCAATACTTGGCTAGGTATAGAAGAACAAATGGACATTGGATTCAAGGAAGTACAAAACAATTAGTTGCAAGTGGTTTAGGACGACCTTTTCTGGAAGAAATTGTACTTCAACAGAAAGCTACCTGTACAGATCATCTTTGTCCCATTTTAAACCATTATACAACTTTCCATAGGCTTCTGAAGAAAATGTCTTGGATCTAGACATAGCACTTTGAATTTTGGGAACCCCACCATGTGACTGTCCTAAGGCTCTGGCATTAACTTTCATATAGTTTCCCCATTTTAAGTATGCATTTAAGATCCATTGACCTAAGCAATTGTTTATCACTTAATGGAATGAAGTGCATTCTCAGTCTGCTAGACCCATTGGCAACATCTGCACTGTCTCCTACGATCACGCTAGATGTCTTCTGGGTTCCATGAAGCAACATAAGTCTCAAGAGGGCATAGCTTACTGTCCACTGTGTAGACACCTGGGGCCTTTTCACGCTTCAGCTGGAAGGCTAGAGTGCTCTAAAAATGGTACACATGAGGGACATGTTGACCATTCACATTGGCCAGGGAGGGAAGCATACTCAAAGGGTCCCTTACTGGTCAGGGTGCGAATGGTCAACCCATCTCCCGCATGTACCAGCTGGAACTCCTCCCGCCAGACTGCTGCCATTGGCTGCTTCCAATCGCACCAGCTAGCAGTCTGATGTCAGGGGATGGGATCAAACTGGGCCGGTGTCATATTGGGCTGCTGCAGCACCCCAACACCCCAGTCAGGATCGGTTGCTGTAGACGGCATGGGGGACCAATCCAGACCAGACTGGCGATCTAGAGAGGTGAGCACAGCACGGGGGAAGGGGAGGTCACACACCCGCCTGGGTGATGTTGGATGCAGGGTCAATCCCCACTGGCTGCTGCGGGCCCGACCTTGGTGATTGATCCCACCCCTGGTATAGGACTGCTAGCCAACACATCACAGAACACGTGACAGGGCCAACAGTAGTCAATAGCAGCAGCTGGGGGGAGGACTCTTGAGCAGCTCAGGAGGGAGAATGAAAATGGTCTCCCTGCAGGGTGGTTCAGGTTAGCCTGGAGTTAACACTGAGGAAGGTGTGGAGCACAATTTCATGCTCCACACCTTGACTGCAATTAGGACAGCTCTGGTAAAGGCTGGGATGCTTCTGGGCAGCAAGGGCCTCCTGCAGATGCAAGTGGCCTGTACAAGAGCTGTGCTAATTGCATGCTACAGGCCTAAGTGCAAATAGGCCTTTGGTGGTGGCAAATGTGATCCAAGTCCCATTCCAGGGCAAGGTGACATTTTGCTAGCTTCTGAAAGACACCCACTTCTGGGGGCATGGAAACACGTTCCTCATCTGCAACTCTGAGGCCAATGAAATTGTGTTCCCTGCTTCTAGGCTAGGCTAGGACTGATCCATCAACGGTCTTATGGCATGTTGATGTAGATCGTGAAATTCAGGCCAAAAGCTTATAAAGAGGTTTGATTTGCTTTAATGCTTCATAAATATTTGGGACACATTATTCAGAAAGCAGTGTGCATGGTTATCAAACACTATAAACCAAAACAGACAATATGGATCCCTGGGATCCCTGAAGATGTTAATGGAATTCAGTGTACAGTAGATCATGGGATCACCTTCTTCTTTTTTAAAACTTTTGAGGGACATTGTACAATTATCAAATTAACAGAAAGAAAAGGAATGGCAATATAATATTCAGGCTAGTTGTCATTGGACATCTTATCCTGGCACTGAAGAAGTAGTAAAGATTGTAGATATGGAAAAACAATAAAAGTAGGTATTCCTTAGAAATAATCACATGAATTTATTTCCTCCCTGAAAACTTTTTGTCCAGATGTTCATAGAGATGTGGGCGTGCGGTCTGAGGAGTTTCCTCTACAGAATGCTGTGTGGCCTAGAAGTTACCATGAAAGGCCGGTTCCTCATGATGTTGCTCTTTTCAGAGTTGAACTGGATGTGGCTAATTTTTTGCCTACATGAAAGACAAGGTTATTCAAATGCCTGGAGTTCAATAAGACAACTACCAGATGTGTAATAGATTGCAAGAGGTTACTCCTTTGCATCGCTTTGCCAATTGAGAAGGAGAAGTTTGGCATTTGCTCCAGATTACTACTTTCCTTAAGCATTTTTTTTTTTTTTTTTTTTTGCATAAAACACCCTTCCATGTTTACACTGACTGTTGGGTTTTATCTGGATTCTATCAGTTACTCTGCTGTGGCAAAATATATTTTCCAAAACTCCAGACATAGGTGTTCCACGAGTGGGTAGAAAACCATGTGTTATTTATGGTCTTTTATAGGTGATTTTGCGGTCTGAAAAACACAGAAATTAAAAAAAAATCATTTAGGATATTCAGTTTCTAAATGTCTTATAGAACCACGGGACTTTGTTGCCCTCAATTTGTCTTATTCCTGGATCATCTCTCTGGAATTGGGATCTGCATGAATATTCGTATCATTCAAAATTCAGCCAAATTTAGCCGAATTTGGCCAACATTCAAACTCAAATTGAATGTTACAATATTCGTATGCTAACATTCGAAGGAATACAAATGTTTCTGGGCATTTCTCCAAACAGTTCAGACATTCATTAAGCTGGGGAAATGTATCAGATATGTAACTATTTGTATCAGATACATATCTGTTTATATAACATTTATGTCTCTATTCATAATAGATACGTATCTTTTCATATCAGATACATATCGAATGTTTGTACAAATATATATGAATAGATTTGTATCGAATAGAATTTTACCACATTCCAATGTGATCTATTAATACAAATACGGATTTTTGAACATTCAATTCATTTGGTACTGAATGCCAAAAAAAACATTTGCGCATATTCCTCATCTGGAACATGGTAAGGTGTGGTCTGAAACAAAGTGTCTGCCCATAAGAACATAAGAGGAGTCCTGCTAGATCAGGCTACAGCCAATCTAGTCCATAAATATTACAGAACATTTTCTGGATGAAAAGTAATGGATCATAATCACCATCAGAAAAGTTCTAATAAAGTTCACCTCTGCCTCTGAGACTACCAGAGGACACAATTCAGTAGAGCATTAAACTCCACCACTGACATGTATCTCCTGGTGGCTCTGAGTCCTCTGGCTGGTCTGGGTGAACTAGGGATGTGAATGAATATTCTAAACATTCGAAATCCAATCAAATTCATTCGAATGCGGACATTCAAACTTGAATCAAGTGTCTTCACATTTGAATTTAGACATTCAAATGCATTTCAAATGTAAAGAAACATTCCTTCTGTATAAATATTATATGCATTTGCGCTTAAAATCCAGGATGAAAATGGGATGCATACAGAATAAAACGGGTTGTATATGGAGTGCGTACAGACACGTGTAACACTTAACGAATGTTGTTGACATTCGTATCTTCAACTTCGAATCTGACATTCGAACAAATAGATTTGTTCGGTTATTTCAGCATTCGGCTTTTAAACATTCGAATTGAATTTAATGTTTTGACATTCAATTTGACTCAAATTCGAATGCAAAAAACCAATCGTGCGCATTCCTAGGGTGAACAACACTGTGCAGGTGGTGCTTTTCTACATCATGCTGCTTTACAGTGTGGTAAGTGATGAAAGGCCTTTTCTTTCTTTTTTCTTTCTTTCATTCATACACTCTCTCCCTCCTTCCCTTCTACCTTTCCTCCCTCCCTCCCTCTCATTCCCTTGGTTCTTTTGCTTTTGGCTATATCTTCCTTCCTTCCTTCCTTCCTTCCTTCCTTCCTTCCTTCCTTCCTTCCTTCCTTCCTTCCTTCCTTCCTTCCTTCCTTTCACTCTCTCCCTACCTTTCCTCCCTCCCTCCCTCCCTTGATTCTTTTGCTTTTGGGTATATCATTATTTTTTGTATTTGAAATTTTCAAGTAGCCTACCTGGTGGCATTGATCTGGTGTCATCTACAGCCACCTGTGACAGTCCTGATATAATCAACTGTATTGAAACCCATGGAACGTTCTGATCTCTAAATACTTCAGATTAGGGTTGTCCACAAAGGTGTTTTTATTATTATTATTCATATCAAATTGAATGCAAGAAAACTTGTATTTCTTCTAAAAGATCCCCTTGGAATGTGATAGGATTTGCATTTGATATAAATGTTCAATCCCATACAAATCCCAAACAAATGCATTCAAATAGCATACGATCCCCCAATAAGTCCCATACGACGCTTCATAGGAATGTATGAAAACATTCCATTCAGATTTGAATGGAATGTTTTGAATGTGCCAGCATTCTTTGAATTTGTATGCCTGAAAGCTGGACAAGTTCAAATGAAATTCTACAGTTACGAATATTCCTTTGTTCAGATGAAGGGGAGAATCGCTGCTTGTAGATAAAGCTGGAAAACCTCTGTGGGGTGGTTCTATTCCATGTTGTGCGTGTTGGCACCACTGGCTACTGTTGCTAAATAGCCATTGAAAATGGCTTAAGCTTCAGGAATAAGTTCTGGAGTATTTCTACAAGGTAATACAGAGGAGATGATGGTGTGAAACAAGGGTTAGTTTTGTACTTGGCTTCCTGTCCACTGAATGGGAAGAGTGCATTAGCGACTGATGTATACTTGGGCATTTGCACTTGGGAATAGTATTGCGTGTTAGACTAAACCCTCTGTGCCCAGAGATTTACCAGTGTCTGGGTGCATGTTTGACCCCCGGTATGGTACTGTCTTGATTGACGAGCCCTACACTACTGTGCTTGTGCCAGCACCATTGCTATGGTGAAAGGATGCTCTGTGCACACGCACTTGCATTTTAGGTCATCTGAGATGCCGGCATGCTTATGTGATTCCTCAGATGCCCCTCACAATGGAAATGATGCAAATTGTCACCCACTCGATGCTCCAGGTAAGTTTCCAAGTAAGGTTAGTATGCCCGTGGTGCACAATTTTGTACACCAGTGCTAGTTTATTATAGGTTAACATCTGGTCTGGCATTTCTAGATTACAAATGCCTCCTGCAAGTGCAGATGCACCCGCCCAGATGTTAACCTATCAAAAACTACAGGGCCAAGTGCAAATTGGCCTGGTATGTTAAATCTTGCATTTGCCATAATTACATCATATATCTCAGGTAACCATTACTCACTGGGATTACAACAAATTTTCATCTCCCCACATCGGCCCATGATGGGACCACACAGAGTCTCCGGTGTAGTACTGCACTTGCCTCCCGCACGCTTGCATGATATTTCATCTTCTATTAGTTTACTAAATCCTGCATCAATGAAGATAATACAAATGTCAGCATCTCAGATAAGATAAAGATATCTTTCCAAAGCGGAAGTAGAAGAGCGTTCATTTCCTTCTCCAAAACCCTCTGGCAGGGATGTGAATGAATATTCGTAACTTTTGTTATTCGTAAAAATTCAGACATTCATACAAGAATCAAATCTTATTTGTTTGTTTGTTTACATTTCTATCCCGCCCCATACCCTAAGGTCTCTGGGCGAGTAACAGCAAATTAATCACAAGATACACATTAAAAATGAAAAATAGATTAAAACAATATAGTCATTAAATACAGACTAAAAACACTTAAAAGTTCAGCAAATTTAAAACAGTTATGAGATTTGTACATTAACAATGGTAGGAATATGAATGCTTTGGAACATTCATGTGAATAGTTCAGACATTCATTAAACTGGGGATACCTATCGGCATTTGTATAGGATACGTATCCATTCACATCAAATACATATCCATTGGTATCAGATATTCATATAAATAGAATCCTACCGCATTCAAATAGGACCTGTTCAAACGAATATGAATTTTTTCTAACATTCGATTTGTTATGACTCAAATGCCCAAAAAACCACCTGTGCACATTCCTAGTCCGTGGCAGTAGCATTCATACATAATGCAGTTTCTTGGGTACCTGGGACCATCCAGATTTGTTCTGTGTATAAACACTCCTTTAAGTACCATTTTGTGCAATATTTGGGTGGAGGATAAGAATTGTTTGCTCTTAACAAAGAAATTTTATAGTTGATGGCATAACCTTCCAGAGGCAAGGAATTTAAGGGTATGATTACCAGCCCAATACCAAAATTGGCGATAAAGGACTCCAGAGGTAGGTGCAAGGTATGTCTCGGTCAGCTAGATACACCCTCCATGTTGCTTCATCTCATCTCTGCAAGTAGGTCCTAGCAGCGGCAACAACAACACATTTCTTTACTGTAACAATTGCTGTGGCTGGTCCTATTACTACAAACCTGAACCCGGAGAAAGGATGAAGAAAAGGAGAACTAACAAAAAACAACAGCTCCTCATTGTGATAATTTCACCATAGATCTTTCTTGAATCCAAATGAGAAAGAGCTGCTGAAGATGAAGGAGTTGATACTTTTATACTGCTCTGGTGTTCTCGATCTGCAGAGTTAACGAGGGATGGAAAATGTACCTTTGGAGGTATGGAGACAGATAGGCCCCTGAAGGTTCGAAACAATTCATTTAAACTTTCACCAGTTCAATAATCCTTCAGAAGGAATGTTCTTTCAGACGATGCCAAGTGTAACACAAAAATAGCCAGTGTGTATACATCCATGATGTTCCTGAGAGAAAACCAAAGTGGTAGGTTTTTCTTAAAGTCACAAACTAAAAAATGTTTGATCCATCCAGTACACTGTTCTCCCTTAGGTAGTCTTAGATCAAATTGGTAATCTGAACTTGTTCCACACCAGGGCCCTTTCTGCACTTGGCTTTACTCTGGAATATGTCTCAGAATAGGAACCTGCTATATCCATGCTAGTGCAGACTATGGAAGGCCCCAGGTGAGCCCTGCTCTAGTCTGCACTAGCTTGTGGCCAGCGGGTCCCTATCCAAGGATAAATTCCATAATAAGGCCAAGTGTAGAATGGGTCCCCAACTTTGAACTGAGAATGGCTTGCTAAAACTAGGGATGTGCATGAATTTATTTATTTTTTCATTTGAATTCAAGTCGAATCAAATGTCAAAACATTTGATTTGATTCAAATGTTTAGAATTGGATACAAATTTGAAGATATGAATGTGTACAGATATGTGTAATATTTGTACAGATACGTATGTAATATCTGTTGTGAGAAATTTGCAAGGCACTTTGAATGCAATGTCATTCACATTCATGGGGGATTGGACTCCACAGTTAGGAATAGTCCAGAGGAAGTGTGCAGAGAACTATCTGATCAGTTACAATTGCTGCAGCCTGAGGATGTGGACAAGCTGCTTGTGGGAGTTCAACTGACAACATGCTCTCTGTACCCTTGTCCTTCCTGGCTAATAAACGCTAGCTGGCAAGATATGACCAGGTGGGTCCAGGAAGTAGTAAATGACTCTTTGAGACATGGGGTGGTCCCAGACAAGATGGAGGTGTTGTGTGTCACAGGGTCTCGTGTCCATGGAGTTAGGAGGAATCCTGCCCTAGATGGGGCCATAATGCCTTGGAAGGGACAGGTGAGAAATTTGGGATGCTGTTGAACTCAGTGCTAATGCTTGAAGCTCACGTGGAAGCCATGGCCAAGAGTGCCTATTCCCAACTACAGGCCCCTTCTAGACAGAGATGACTTGTCCAGTTACCCACACTAACTTCCAGACTGGACTACTGTAGTGCACTGTACATGGGGCTGTCCTTCAAGATGGCTTGGAAGCTGCAGTTGGTGAAGAACAGCTGGCCAGACACACATCACAAAAGAGTTGCATGGGCTGTCAATTCACTACCAATGAAGAAGGAGGAGGAGGAGGAGGATTTTCAAAATTTTCAAAGATAATTCCCTGAAAATTATTGTATGCAGGCATGCTTTAGGATTACCTGGGGGAAATTCATACTTCCTGTCCCATCAAGGAGATGGAAATGATAAAGTTCCATTGGCATGTGGTAGCATCTGCACTCACAACTAGTACACCCCAAACCGCCCATCCACAGTTGTCCAGACACTTACTTTGTGCTGATGTCTGGACACCAATGGGCACCAAAATAATGTGCTGTGCATGTGCAGTGATGCCAGGACATCACATGATGTGATAATGTGCTTCTGTGGTGCATCATGTGGACACAGCTGGATCCTACTGGACGAGGTAAGTGCAAATGTGGAGCACAAAATTCTGCTCCGCGTGTAGTTTGCATGTAGTACTCTCCTTATATGGAAATAGCCCCTTCAGGGGCAGATGCTCTGTGAGCAAACTGCTCGCAAAACACAAAGCCAAATATCCTCCCCCTTTGATTTGCAAATGCAAATCTTTACCAGGTGCCATCTTCCTATAACTTTTTTGCTATCTTTTCATTCCTTCTTGCTGAAATGAAAGTTTACATTTAACAATATATTTATGTACCGGGAATATGGTCTTAAATAGAAATCTCAGGTTCATGATCATAACTCTTTATTTCCAGCCTGAATGTCAATAATATGCCAGTTATATAGTTTCATGCAAGGTCAGAGGTATGCCTTTCCTTTGGTGGCACAGCACTGTTAAGGTAGGGGGATTCTGGAAAGCACATGCTAACAACAGATTCGACAGCATTTTTGCTGCTTCCCACATCGTCCAATAGTGCGACCACATGAACGCCTGGGTGGAGTATAGCACATGCCTCCTACCGCCAAGCATTGTGCTTTAGTTTTTACTTCTACATCTTCAGGGAATCCTGCATCAATGAGAATAATAGAAATGTCAGTATTTCAAATAAAAAAAAGATAAACAAATTAGGAAGGGTTAGACAAATTTATGGGTGACAGATAAATCAATGGCTACTAGAATGGATGCCTAAGTACATCTTTTAGGCTAAGAGACAGGCAGGATGCTTCTAAGACCATTTGCTGGGATTCGAGAGCAGGAGAAATTTTGCCCTTGTCTCTGCTTGAGATGCTCATGGGCAGTTGGTGGGCCACTGTGTGCGACAGAAGCTGGACTAGATGAGCTGTGCCCTGATCCAGCAGGGCTCCTCTTATTTTCTTATGTTCTAAATACAGATAAATTAGTAGCTTTTGGTAGAGATGTGAGTGAATGGTTTTTTTTTGCATTGAATTCATATCGAATCAAATGTAAGAAAATTTATATTTATTTAAATAGATCCCCTTTGAATGTTGGTAGAATACTATTTGTTACAAATGCATTTGTATGAATTTGTGTGAATATCCGATACAAACATGTACATGTCTGATACACGCCTTGTAACATATCTGCTCTGAAAGTGTCAAATCCATTCTGAATACACTTTGAATCTGCTCTCAAAACATGTTGAATGCATTCTAGGGGCGTTTTTCTACCGCAGCCCTTAGATCCAGATCTAAGAAGATCCGGATCTAAGGAATGGGTCCAGATCTGGGTTAAGGGAAGCACCCAATGCTAACCCCCCTGCCCTGGAAACACCTTTGCACCCATGTGGGGAATCCGGATCAACCCTCAAAGGGTCGGTCCATCACCCCAGGTGTCTCTGGAGGCAGGGGGGTGCGATCTCCGAAGTCCCAGCTTCCGAGTGATTTTGGAGTGATTTTGAAATGACTCCAAAGTCCCTCCGGAGAGATTGCCAAGGGCTTCGGAGAGGCTCCGGAGCTGTCAGTGCAGTCTGTGCACTATTAGTGCAGACCACGTGGACTCCCCTCGAAGTCGCTCCAAAGAGATTGGCAGAGACTTTGAAGCTGCTCCAAAGGGACTCCAGAGCAGCTTCGAAGTCTCGGCCAATGTCTTCGGAGGAACTTCAGAGTCACTTCAGAATGATTTCGAAATGACTCCGAAATGACTCCGAAGCTGGGACTTTAAGGCTCCCCCCCATGGGTGCATCCCCTCCCCCTAGTCTCCTCTATACTCCCTTTAATCCGGATTTTCTGACAGAAAACCCCATTGTAGAGGGGTCTACTGAAAATCTAGATGAAAGGGCAGAAAGCACCTATTTGATCCAGATTTCCCCCACGGCAGTGGAAACAATCGGGTCCCAAATGGGTGCCATGGTGGAAATGGGGTCATCGGGCTCACACCCAAATGGGTCCTTAATGGGTGCAAAAATGGGTACTTTTTGACAGTGTAAAAACACCCTAGATCTGATGCAGATGTGACTAGTGCAGCCACTTTCCCACCTTCTGGTTTCAGAAATGTTCCAAAGCATTCATACAAATACGAATGTGAATGTACAAATGTTGTAACATTCAATTCATATAAGAATGTCCAAATTTATATGAATTTGTATGAATATTGAATGTTATAAATATTTGTACACATCCCTTGTTTTTGGTGCTACCAGAGTTTACTGTCAGACCTTAGACCTTGTTTATTGTTTTCTTTTAAAATTACTTTTCTCAGATCGTGAGACTAAAGGTTGATTTCTATTAACTAGGAAAAAGTGATTTCAGCATAGAAAACTAAGTTAAAGCAAGTGAGAAAGATGCACTTTTCTTTTTTTTAAGAAACCAAAACACCTTTTTATGATATACATTAGTTTGTTATATTGATTGTATGCTAGTGTAACAATACGATATTGTATGTAAATTGTTGAGTTTTTTAAAAAAAAACTGGCAATTTAGGGATGTGCACAAATATATTTTGCATTTGAATTTGAGTCGAATTGGATGTCAAAACTTTCGATACAATTCAAATCTTTAAAATCTGAGTGCTAAAAAAACCTAATTTGAATCCATTACATTTGAATCTAGTCATTCGAATGTTAGATTTGCATTTAAAGATACGAATGTTGACAACATGTCTATGTGTTATACATATCTGTACGCATTTCGTACGCATCCCGTTTTATCTTGTATGCATCCTTTTTTCATCCAGTTTTATAAGTGCAAATGCATACAGATAGGTATAATTTTTTTACAATCGAACGAATGTTTTGTAACATTCAAAATCCACTCAAATGTCTAAATTGGAATGTGAAGATATTCTATTTAAGTTCAAATATCCACATTTGTCAGATTCGAATCAGATTTTCAAATTTTTGAATATTTGTGCACATCCCAATGGCAATTATACTACTTTTCATATCTTATCATTTGTATTAAATAGTTCATATATTTTAATGTTTGTTTTCTTAGCTATTTGTTCCTGTATCAGACTCCTTTAAGATTATCTCACAAACTTGTTTTATTTTGGTGGCACTCCAAACCAGTCTTGGTACCATGAGATGTTCTGGAGAGCAAGTATCTTAGGTGCCCATCCACTGAGATCTCAAGGAGGGGTCTTTCTTCTAATCCCTTCTCTTTCAGAGGTGCAAGGCATAGGGGCATGCAGGAAGGCATTTTCTGCAGTGGCCCCCAGACACTGGAACAGCTCTCCTCTAGAGATTCACCTACAGCGTATAGTTTTTAGCAGCAGGTTAAAATGCATCTTTTCACCTAGGCTTTGCTTAAATAGCTTCCTTGTGGTGCTGTCCTGTTAGGGAGAGAAGGTGGTGGGAAGAAGGGTAGGGGAGAGAGAGGATGGTTATAGATTTTTTAAAATTATGTTTATATATTTGATATGTTTTATTCTTATTATAACCCACACTAGGACCCTTTGGTGAAGGGCAGGATGTAAATTTCTTAAACAAAATAAGATATCTTTCAAAAGTAGAGGAGCATTCATTTCGTTCTCCAAATTCCTTGGGTAACTGGGCCCATCAGGACTAAATCTGTGTATAAACTAGGGATGTGTATGAATATTCAAGAAATTTATTCTTTGTACAAATTTGTACAAATACTGACATTCACAGATGACTCAAATAGACATTTGTAGGCCCTATTCATCCATCAATCAGATTTATCTGCCATTCATCAAAGCTTCATTCAAAGCTTCAGCCAAAGATGGATCCCCCACAGCCTCCCGTTCCCCCCCCCCCGGCCTCCCATCCCCCCCTTAATATTTGGTCAAACTGCTGCCATGCACTCCCTTTGTAGGTACAAGTAGGCCCTCTGGTTCTTTGAGCACCAACCCCATCATGCAATCCCTGGATGGAGAGCTGCATGTGTAATTCGGAAGTGCTCTTTGGGTATCCAAAGAGCACTGAAATGATGGTGAATGACATGACCATGCCCCCCATTCCACCACCGTGCTCTTCCTTACCTTTACAGAGGTAGTGGCGGCATGTCTGTGCCCACTTGGGCAGTATTCAGGTGCGAAAAAATCACTTTCAGGTCTGCACACCAGTTAGGGAGCCGGATTCTTATCTGTGAATACCAGATTCGATTGCGCCCCCACCCACATGAAGCCAGCTGGGTGACCTTGGGCTAGTCAAAGCTCTCTTCTGAGCTCTCAAAGACCTTCGCTCAGAGTCCCTTTAAATGGGTGAGAAAAGTGGGGTAGAAAAGCCAACTCTTCTTCTTCTTCTTCTATTGTGAAAGAGTCCCAGATGGAGAGCCGCACGTGCAGAACTGGAAGTGCTATTTCTGGCAGGTTCGGCGGTGGCAGCTGGTGAGTAGGGGTGTTGGGAAGGGGGGAGTGGGAGGATTCAATTCATTTCATACACAAATATTAATTTGAATATTCATACACAAAGCCAAGTATTCCCACATTCAATTCACTCTTTGAGTCGAATGTGATATATTGGTCTCATGCACATCCCTAGTATAAAGGCTCCCTTTGGTACCATTTTGTGCTATATTGGGGTGGAGGATAAGAATTGTTTGCTCTTAACAAAGAGATTTTATAGTTGATGGCATAACCTTCCAGAGGCAAGGAATTTAAGGGTATGATTGCCAGCCCAATACCAAAATTGGGAATAAAGGACCCCAGAGGTAGGTGCAAGGTATGTCTCGGTCGCCTAGATACACCCTCCATGTTGCTTCATCTCATCTCTGCAAGTAGGTCCTAGCAGCGGCAACAACAACACATTTCTTTACTGTAACAATTGCTGTGGCTGGTCCTATTACTACAAACCTGAACCCGGAGAAAGGATGAAGAAAAGGAGAACTAACAAAAAACAACAGCTCCTCATTGTGATAATTTCACCATAGATCTTTCTTGAATCCAAATGAGAAAGAGCTGCTGAAGATGAAGGAGTTGATACTTTTATACTGCTCTGGTGTTCTCGATCTGCAGAGTTAACGAGCGATGGAAAATGTACCTTTGGAGGTATGGAGACAGATGGGCCCCTGAAGGTTCGAAACAATTCATTTAAACTTTCACCAGTTCAATAATCCTTCAGAAGGAATGTTCTTTCAGAGGATACCAAGTGTAACACCAAAATAGCCAGTGTTTATACATCCATGATGTTCCTGAGAGAAAACCGAAGCAGAAGGTCAGGCCTGGTCTTTCTTAAAGGGACATACATGGCCTTCCTAGTACTCTTTAATTGAAAAACATGCACAAATATTTGTAACATTTGAACGTCATCTGAATTTGGCTGAATTTGGGCGTTCAAATTTGAATGAAATGTTGGCAAATTTGAAGATTGAGATTTGAATTAGAATCACATGCTTTGGAACATTCATACCATTCATACATTCATACATTCGTGAACCTGGGGGGGGGGTGAGAAAGTGGCTGCACCAGTCTCATCTGCAATGGATCCAGAGTGGATTCAAAGGGAACTGGGGAAGGGACGAGATAGGCTTACCCGTTTCTGAGTTAGGCCACATGGGTATGTATTCCACATTCACACCTAGGGAGGTAGGAACCTGTTCACATGTGTTCCTTACCTACCTATGTGTGAATGGGGAATGCATCTGTGTGGCCTAGCCTTCATGGACTATAGCCATTGGGCTGTACTGTGAAAAGGCCTAGGGATACTGAGGAACTGCAAGGAAGAAGAACTATATAAGACCATATGCTGTTTTGTATACATTCATGTGGGATTCATATGGGATTGAACATTCATATTGAATATGAATCCTGTGCACATTCCTACACAGCATCCATTTTAGGAATAGATTCTTCTACAGCTTTGTGGATTTTTCTTTTTCAGCTACCCAAAATAGATAGGGGAAAGAATGCAAATGGATTGGATATGGGCATGATTGCCTTTCAATCACAATATCTCTGATTGCACAAATATTTGTAATGTCCATTGTTCGTACAAATTTGTACATATTCAGAAATTCATACACAAATTGAATGTTAAGTAACATTTGTATGAATACAAATGTTTCAGACATTCGTACGAATGTTTCAGACCTGAGGAGGTGGGAAAACAGGTGTGCCACACATTTGCAATGGATCCAGATTGCATTCGGCATAGATTGAGAGCAGATTAAAAGTGGATTCAGGTTGGATTTAATGCTTTCATGGTGTGGATTTGTTACGGGATACATGTTGGACACGTATTTGTTCATATTGGATACGTATTTGTACTTGTTCGTATCAGAAATTCGTATGAATTGGTAGAAATACATTTCCATCGAATAGCATCCTACCACATTCAAAGGGGATCTAGTTAAACAATCGATTCATAATGAACTGAATGTCAAAAAAACACCATTTGTGTGTAGATGTACACTCAGGACAAGCAGCAATGGGAAGTTTCTTCTCCTAGAGCTAAATGAATAAGGGTTGGATCAGCATTCAGAAAATGCCCTTCTGCCTGTCTTTCCACTTTTATTCTGCCACTGCCTAGATGGCCTCAGAGATAAAACTGTTCAGAGTGTTCAGAAATAAATGTTTTGTCCTCCCAAAAGCCATAGGACAAAAGGTACACAAGGGAACAATTAATACTTTCCCCTGTCATAATCTGTCTTTGCCTTGATCCTGTTCTGTGTTCCTTTCAACAGTCTTAAAGAAAAACAGCAAGCACTCTGGAGGTGATTGCCTATCAATCTAAAGCAGCCCTAGAAGTAAACTACTGTTGTCTTTAATTCCCATTTTAGACTTCTGACTCTTCCTGCCTGAGATTCAGTCTTGTGATAGTTTGCATATCATGAAAACTTTCAAGCTCCCTTTCCTTATTCTTTTGCTGATGCATTTGGCTGACTCAGGTAAGATACATGAATAGTATCAGTGACTACTAAAATGAATGCCCTGGTACCCTCTACAGATTGGAAAGAGAGGCAGAATGCTTCTAAAGTCCATTTGCAGACAATCAAAAGCAAGTGAAGGTTTTGCCTTTGTCTTCTGCTTGGGATGGCCAGAAGCAATTGATGGGACACTGTGTAAGATGGGATCCTGAATCAGATGGCTGTAGCCTGATCCAGCAGGGCTTCTCTTATGTTATTGTGTACTTTTGGAGACCAAGAGATAGGAAGTAGGGATGTGCATGAATATTCAAAATATTCATTATTCGTGCAAATTCATGCAAATTCATACATTTTTGGACATTCATATACAAATTGAATGTTACAACATTCGGATTTCTGAATTTGAATGAATACAATAATCTTGAGTTATTCATAAGAATAGTTTGGACATTCTTATCTGAGCACGTACATATGCCTCTAGTACATACCCGTAAACATTCATAACATTTGAAATTTGGCCAAATTGAATGTTACAATATTTGTATCCTAACATTCGAACAAATATGAACATTTCTGGACATTCATATGAATAGTTTGGACATTGGTTAAGCTGGGGGAATGTATCAAATAGGTATCTGTTCAAAGGCAGATACATATCTATTTACAGCAGATACTTATCTGTTCATATGCATATACGTATCTATTGGTAGCAGATACATATCTATTAATATGCAGATATGTATCTATTCATAGCAGATACGTATCTGTTCGTAGCAGATATGTATTGAATGTTCATATGAATACACATGAATAGATTCATATCCAATTGAATTTTAACGCATTCGACTGAGTTCTATTCATACGAATATGGATTTTTGAACATTCAATTCATTTCAAATCAAACGACAAAAAAATTTATGCCCAACCCAAGTATAAACCCGTACTGATACATATGTACAAATTATATGTACAAATATGTACACATGTATTCGTATTGCTTCTGATGGCGATATTCATTTTTCTTTATTCAGATACATTCAGATTTTTGAACATTCATTACGAATTGAATTTGAAAATTGCATTCACGCACACCCCTAATAGGAAGAAAGACACTGTAGCACAGTTTACCATTGTCCCAGCTTCAAAATCACTCCAGCAAGGAACTATGCTGCTATGAGATCGAGGGAAACCAAGACAGTTACTTGGCTCCAGTCCCTCTCCCAGTAGAGGTCATCTATCATAGTGACCAAGGAAGTCTTAGTGTCATACTGCTGCCTGAAACCATCCTGAAATAAATTTAGATAATCTTTCAATTGATTTTCTTTCTTTCTCTCTTCTCTCTCTCTTTAGAATCCCATGAAGATTATACATTCACTTCTGATTTTAGTATGAACACACTATTGTGTTGGTCTTTTGGAGGAACCTGCCAATCTACCCCCTGCTCTCTCTTTTATACCAAAGCAATTTATTGTAGCTCACAAGCATTTTGTTGTGTAAGGTAATTCACTGAAATAATCTTGGCAGACCTAGAAAGATGTATCATTCTGATCCATTTCTTTTTAAAAAAAAAATCTAAATATTTCAGATATGCAATGGAAATTGCCTATTGGAAAGCTGAAGTAATTCAGTATATTAGTTTTCAAGGGCAGTCACATATAGTGTATATGCCAGTAGTCTATTCTAGAGTTTACTATAACATAAAGAGCTATGTGATGTCATCAGAAATGACAACCAGAAGAACAAGCAAGAAAACAATTTATTATTTAACAAGTGATTTCAGCATAATATCTTATTTTTGCCAGGAGTGCCCTGGCCTGCGCAACTCCTATGCACTACTTGGGATGTGCATGAATATTTGTAAATTTGACCAAATTTGGACATTCAAATTCAAATCGAATGTTGGCACATTCAAAGACTGACATTTGAACTTGAATTGAATGTTTCGATACATTCGTATGAAGCTTTGTATGGGATTTGTATGGGTTAAGTATGGGATTTGCATGGGATTCATATGGGATTGAACATTCACATCAAATTCAACTCCTATATCTGAAGGGGATCTATTAAAACAAATATGAACTTTCTTGCATTCAATTAAAAAAAACAATTTGTACACATCTCTAGTGTATGGTATCTACTGTACATATCCATCTTTTCTTCCCCTGGAATTCCACCCAATCGCCCTGTGCCGTGCCACCTGGAAATCCTGCCCAAGCAGCCTAAGCAATCTTTCTTCCCCAGGAATTCTGCTCAGCCAGGCATATGGCAGGGAATTTCTAGAACATGCCAGCCATACCTGGGCCTGGCAGTATCTCTGTCTAAACAGAGCTATAGCTGGCAAACAAGTGTGAGTTGATAATATTAACTTTTACCACATACATGCTGCAAACTACTCACTATTGTCTACCTCTACTGCTGCCTATGTGTTAAGGTAGTTTCCAGAGGAACCTAAAATTGTTTACTATATTTGTATTAATTCCATGATGAAGAGCAAAGAAGCAAAGGTACAATCTGCTGAAAAGCCACGTGCCATTTTTTTAAAATCTTTTCATTCTTGGATGACAGGTGTATCAATGGCTACTAGAATCGATGTCCAGGTACATCCTCCAGGCTGGGGAGACAGGCAGGATGCCTCTAAAGGCCACTTGCGGCAACTGAGGAGCAGGTGAAGGCTTTGCCATTGTCTTCTGCTTGAGATGGCCATAAGTAGGGATTTGCACGAATATTCGTAACATTCAAAATTTGTACAAATTTGGTCAAATTTGGACATTAGAATTCCAACATTTGAAGATTGACCTTCAAATTTGAATGGAATGTTTTGATATATTAGTATGAAGCTTCATTGTGCATTCGTATGGGATTCATATGGGATTCGTATGCAATTCATATGTGAATTTATAGTGAACTTTTGTATCCAATTTCATTCCTACTACATTTGAAGTGGATCAAGTGAATGAATATCAATTTTCTTGCATTCAACTAAATATGAATCTAAGACAAAAAAAAATGTGCACATCCCTACCTTTAAGCAATTGATGGGCCACTGTGTGAGACAGGATGCTGGACTAGATAAGCTGTGGCCTGATCCAGCAGGGCTCCTCTTACATTCCCTTATATTCTTATTTCTTTCTTGCAATTAAGTATGTCAGGAATGTATATATTTTTCAATTTATTTTGTTTCTCCAACAACAATTTCACTTTTACAGAGTTGCTCAAACATGACTTCCCTTACTTAATGCTATTCATAATTTGATTGGCTTCTGAGGTGTCATTGATTTTCCCTGATATACAGAAAAATCATCTGAATGATGGATCCTGGGCCACATAGTGTCAGATGGAGGCAGTGGTGTTGACACAAGCCAGATGTAGACACCTTCTGCTTCAACAAATGAAGCATAGGAATGTACTAAACCAGCTCAACACAAACCAGAGGGGTTTGAATGCTTTGTATTTGAATATGACCCTGTAAAGTTGTGGCAGATTAGTGGAACCAGTTCAGTAGTATGTCAGACATTTTGTTTTAAAAAAAGTTTAAAGCAATAAACCAGTTTGATGAACCTTATTTAGGTTTTGAATGAAACTGGTTTGTTGCGCAGGAGATGTCTGTCACATGGGGGGGGGACTTCAGACAATTGAGCATAAGTAGATGGGTGTTCATTGGACTTCCACCATACCAGTTCACTTCTTGGAGTTCCAGGCAACGTATATAGCATGTGTTCCAAATCCATCTCTCATCCCTGGTTGGGAGAATTCCTTGCACAGAAAGATCCCAGAGAGCAAGGGTGACCTCTTTGGAGCTTCAAACATTTGACTTAGATTCTCCTGTCCTCCTGTTGACACCCTCTCACTGATGCTCCCAATCAGACCTAATCATGGCTTTGCGTTGGCAAACCCTGAGAATCCCTTCATCAAAGCACCATGAAGTTAATGGTAATTCAGGTTGCTCTTCCACAGTGCCATTGACTTACTTTGGTAATCTAGTCCTCCTACCCACAATGCCACTGAGGGATGTGCACAAATTTTTTTGGCATTTGATTTGAAATAAATCAAAGGTTCAAAAATCTGTATTCATACGAATGGATCACATTCGAATGTAGTAGAACTCTATTCAATATGAATCTATTCATTCGTATTCATACAAACATTCGATCTGATACGTATCTGATATGATAGATACATATCTGATACAAACAAATACATATCTGATGCAAACAAATACATATCTGATACAAACAGATACTTATCTGATACAAATAGATACATATCTGATACAAACAAATACATATCTGCTATGAACAGATACGTATCTGATACAAATACATATCTGATACAAACAAATATGGATCTGATACAATCAAATACATATCTGATATGAACGGATACATTATCTGATACGAATGGATATGGATCTGATACAAACAAATAAGACATGCCAGCCATACCTGGGCCCGATATGGCTCCTGGCAGAGAACATTATGCAGGGCATGACAGAGCGGGGAAGTGGGCTGGCCACAGTAGACACGGCTCCCAACAGAGAACTTAATGATAAGTATGCATTAATGATAAGTATACTTAATGATAAGTATGCATTAAACTCCAATCGTCTCCATAACCCCACCCCATATGGCTAAAGCCCTGCCCCTGCCCCAACCCCACCCTGCCCTGCCAGGCCATGGAAAAATGGTCTTGCTTGAAGCTGGTCCCTGGTGCAAAAAAAAGTTGGAGACCACTGACTTAGGAGAACCAAACCATAGCATTATACATGGGGTGGACATATTTTTAAAGGAAGTTCTACACAAGTAGCCCGTAAGGGTTTGGCAATTCATAGTTCCTTCCCTCTCTTTTCCTTTTGTCTCCCAACCACTCTCTGTAGTAAGATATGGGACACGGTGTCTTGTGTGCTTTCTGGAGGCTTTTGCTCAATGTGGCGTTGTCCTGCTTATGCACATAAACATGGAAAATGTAGCAGAAATAGTCCGTGCTGTTTGGACAACCAGAGAAACGCTTAGACAGGTGAGGTCTTGACTGTATTTATAACTACTCATTCTCTTACTTGGTTGATGCTTAGGGGAACTGCGTCTGATCCCCAGAACCCGCTTTGAATCGACTCTCGAACCATTGCAGATGTGGCTGGTTTTTCCACCTCCCTGTTTCATGCATGTTCCAAAACATTGATATGAATATTCTGAAACATTTGTATGAATATGAATGCCAATGTATGAATGCATAATTTGCATGTGAATGTCTGAATTTATACAAATTCGTACGAACTTTGAACGTTATGAATGTTTGTGCACCTCCCTAGTCTGCACTTGCGTTATTCTGTGATATGAAAGAGTGCAGGGGCTTCCCTTCTGCAAGATGCTGTGGATTATGGGAAGCTCTGCCCCTCCATGCAGGCTCCAACTTGCACAGGAAAGAGTGTTAACCAGCCCAGAGTGCCCAAAATGATGTCCTAACCTGAGGCTTTATTCACACTAGGGCCTCTATTGTATGATTAGGCCAGCCCTGGGACAGAGCATTCGCTCTGTCAGGAGGGCTGTTTCATACGGAACTGTCCCGGCACATCCCAGGGTGGTCTAATCGCAGCCAGAGTGTAGAGCACGAAATTGTGCTCTACACCTGGCCCAAGCTGTTCCCGTCTGTCCTACAGTGAGAGCATTTGCACTCTCCCTGCCAGACAGCTAAGGGCTCAGCCCAGCCCCTCGACCACTGGCCAACAGCCCCTTTTGGGGGAGGGGTGAGACTGGGATGGCCTGTGTTTGGGTCTCATGGGCTTTAGCCAATCCAATTGGGTCAGCTGGAGCCCGCAGGGACCCCCTGCTCCCCTCGCACCCTGGGTTGCGTGCCTCCCCCCATACCCACACACACCTCTTACCTTTTCAGGCCTCGGGTCCAAAGTTCTCCTCGCGGGGCCTGGCAGAGTGATTTGGAGACCATCGAGATGTGAGGATAACTTGCCTACCATGGTTTGGTACACCACAGGGGGGCTTTTTTGGTGGTGCAACAGGACACATTCCAAAATGTCCCTCCCCACAAAAAATGTTCCCAGGCATTTGGAGTCCCAGCATCAACTCTGAAGCTGGTGTGAACTTCATCCAGGCCATCCCAATGTGACGACTTTGTCCTGCACCAAAAGCAACCCACACCAACTTGGGTATCCTGGCACAGCATGGCCTGCCCTATCCCATTACTGAAGAGTTACGTGTGAATCCACCCTAAGTTTCACTTTCCAAAGATGTGGGGGAGCAGACTTTGTGGGAAGTATAAAACAAAAATTAAGAAAATTGGGTTGCAGGAACTTATGCAAGGTCTAGCACATGGGAAGCTAGAGGAGTAACCTTGATTAATTGTTTCTTTGCTCTTTTCCCAGAATCCCATCATTTTAATTTCATGGAAGGTGCCCTCAAACCAATGCAAGGAACCTAAGAGAAGCCTCGCTGGATCAGGCCAGACCCCATCTAATCCAGCATCCTGTCTCACACAGTGGCCCACCAATTGCTCCTAGGCATTCTCAAGGAGAAGACAAAGGCAGAACCTTTGCCTGCTCTTGAATCCCTGCAATTAATGGCTATTAATGCTCTGCATTCCCTGAATTAGCAACATCTCTTCTGCACAAAGTTCCAAAAGGAACAAGGAAGTGGAATGTCTGTCAAGTGCTATAACAAGCAATGGGCACAGCTAAGAACAGAGTCTTCCTCTCTTTGTAGAGCAGAGCCAGAAATATTACTCTCAGCCCCTGCAAAGCGGTCTCTATAAATAATTCTAAGAAGATAAAAACAACCATAAGGAGTTCACTGCAGAACAGCTTCCTCACTGCTATCTTCCGATGTTCTCCAATGGTCATGTTTTTGAAATATGATTTTATAATTATTACATTTTAATTTTGTGTGGATTTCATATTGTAACAATCTGTAGGCTAAAGGCCAATCAAATAAACTTTTTCATCCTTGTTCTCATCATAATCATCATTATTAATTAATAATAAATAAATTATATTATATTATATTATAAAAAGATAGGGGCAGAGAGAGGCAACCTTCAAAAAAGATAAAGTTCCTTATCAAAGGGCAACTCCACACTTAGTATACCAGGCTAAGGTGTGCAAAAATGCAGTTTTGGGATTTGATTCAATTCAAATTGAATACCTGAAAATCCAATTTGATTAGAATCTTTAAAATTCAAATTAAACCAAATTTGATTCAAATTAAGTAAATTTGAATCTATTCATTAAAATTTTCAATTCAAATTTGCACTTATGAATGTCTACAACATTCGTAGATGCCCCTACACATCTTTCCCATATTCATATATGTCTGTACACATCCGCACATGTCTGTATGCATCCCATAGTTATCCCATATGCAACCAGTTTTCATCCCATACAGATCCATACAAATGTGTACAGATACGGGAAAGATGCGAATACATAAGCACACATCATATATGAACCCATATACATGCAAATGTCTGGATAACTCAAACGAATCAATCCAAAATTTGAAATTCATTTGAATCTTTAAATTTGAATTTGATTGAATTTTGAATGCCTTTGTGTATTTGTGCACACCCCTACACCAGACCAGTAGCCAAACTGGGAGCCTTCCTCTCTCATTTGTAGTTGTTTTGGGGCTGTTCTGCTGTGTTCCAGGTTTCTTCTTCTGAGAACCTAAGCTTTCAGGTATAGCTGTGATGTCCATCTTCAGAGGTCTTTGTTCTTGGCCGAGTCAAGGGTGACTCCCAGAATCTCCCTTAACATAGAATCACCCAAATACTTTTCCATAAGCTTAAGTGTATGGAATTAATGGGCAGACACTATTCTGGATAAGTAATTGACAAAGATTTTACTAGAAGTACATTAAATATATGACTTTTAAAAACCTTCCTGTAGTGATATGAAGATATAATATTGGCATATGAATTTGCCTATAATTGGCTTATAAAGAGAGAAAGTTGAAACCCAGATTTGACTATTTTACATAGGAAAAATCCAGGGGAGAAGTAGACTCTCTTTATATTAGAATACATATTAAATTATACATTTCTTTAAAAACTAAAAATATTGAAAAATCTAAAAGTAAAAAAGCAATCCTTTAATGGGAACTCTGTTGGAAAAATACTGTCAACAAGATTCTGTTTCAGCAAAACAGGAAGGACTCTGACTGTTAGCAAAGGAAAAGCTGTGACTGTCATCCTGGAAATCTGCAGGAAATGATACCTCAACTGGAATGAAACAGAAAATAAGCAAACAAGTTTTTTGCTTCACTTGTTGTATCTTTCTGTTTGAGCAAGCACAATCTGGAAACTTGAAGTTTTTGGTCTTTTGTCCCAGGAATAAGAAGGACATCTGTTGGGTTCCAGATAAGATTATTTCATTTCAACGACTATTGTCTCATCAAGGATACCAAAATTTATAAACTTTTGACAGCTTTATTATCCAGGATGTGCAGAAATAATTGACATTAGAAACTTCAAAGCAGTGCAAATTCCATTTATAAAATGTTTATTAATTTGGGGAGCTGGTCTAAATTGATAAGGAATTGCTGGGTCAGGAAAAACAAGTTACAAGTCACAACTACAGAAGGTGTAGCATTTCCATAGTTCAGTTTTGGTATAAATAAGGGAAGATTTTGAGAAAAACATATGGTTTTCTCCAACACCTGAAAAGGTATGGAGTTTCCCATTTCTCTCTCCCCTGAAAACAACACATGAAGCAGAAGGAGTTCTTCAAGCTCCTACTCTGAAGGAAAAGATTCATCACACTTTTTCAACTTGCCTGCTTTCAACCAGTTGCTGCCAGAAAAGTTGGCCACAAATATTAAAGTTACTTTATTTACAAGCATTTGGGAATAGGAAACATTTTTGTCATTACTTTTATTTTTGTCCTTTTTGTCATTTTAAAGGGTTTTTAAAATAATATTGTGGATATTTTTTTAAAGAATCTTGGTATTTTTGAAATACAGTATCTTGTACTAATTGTTTAAAAGTGGGATGCTTATTTAATGCATATTTCCCCAGCAAAATAGGGGAAATTGTGACTTTTTGAGGGGAGATGTTTGGTAAAAGTCATCTTTTTTATATATATTTGTTGAAAATGTATATTTACCAATATTGTTTGCATTTTTCCATACAAAGTATTGAATTTGGTAGATTCTGTTGATTTTTGTACTAGAATAAAAAATGAATTTAAGAAAGAAAATGACTTTTGATGTTTTTGTGTGTCTATGTGTTCTATTTATGGATCTTTTTTGTTTTTAAAACCTATGTCATTTCAAAGTCATTTCGAAGTCACTTCAAAGTCTGTGCAAAACAGCTCCATTGAAGTCTGTGCTGATCTTCGGAGTGAACTTTGAAGTGACTTCGGAATCACTTCAGAGTCACTTCGAAGTTCACTCTGAAGATCTGCACACACTTCAAAGACACTCTGGAGCTATTTTGCACAGACTTTGAAGTGACTTCAAAATGACTTCAAAGCTTAGGTTTTGGGGTTCTCCCCCCCATGGGTGCCCCCTCCCCCTAGCCTTCTCTGGACCCCATTGCCACACAAGCATGGAAACAGGCTCCCTTTAATCCGGAGTTTCTGCCTGAAGACCCCATTGTAGACCCCATTAATGGGGTCTACAGAAAATCTGGATTAAAGGCCAGAAAGTACCCATTTGATCCGGATTTCCCCATTGGCAGTCGAAACAATCAGGTCCCAAATGGGTGCCGTGGTGGAAATGGGATCATCTGGCTCACACCCAAAAGAGTCCTTAATGGGTGCAAAAATGGGTACTTTTTGACAGTGGAAAAACACCCCTTGTTGGAATTTCATTAGGTATGTCTGAATAGCTGCCACCGTGTACGTGGCCATTGTATAAATTTGCCTTTTTTATGAATTAGCCATCAAAGATGTGAGGAAATTTAAAAGAAAAAGGACCTTGGAACGAAGTGCAACCTCATTTACAAAATACTAATTAACATTGGAGGAGTTCTGGGGAAAATGCATAACAGAAATGCTTATTTGACATAGCTATGCAATAAGTGTAGGAAGTACAGGAATTCTAGGCTGAGAACCAGTTAAACATTCCAACATTTGATATTCATATGAATTCATGCAAATGTGAACATTCGTATATGAATTGAATGTTTTGACATTTGTACATGGACATTCGTATGAATATAAATGTTTCAGAACATTTGTACAAAGCTTCGGAACATTTGTGGAATAGGGAGGTGGGAAATCAGCTGTGCCAGTCACATCTGCAATTCAACATGGTTTGAGAGCAGATTCAAAGTGAATTCAGGGCAGATTTGATGATTTCAAAGCAGATATGTTACCGGATATATATCATATCGGATATGTATTCATTTGTATCAGATATTCATATGAATTTGTATGAAAACATTAGTATCAAATGTTTGAAGGGAATCTATTCGAATAAATACAAATTTTCTTATGTTCAATTTGATATGAATTAAATGCAAAAAAACCAATTTGTGTATACCCATCTATCCATCCATCCATCTAATTTCATGTCAAATGCACTGTATTCCAATAGAGCAAGCCATGAAAAGAATAAAAATGGAAGTATAAGCAAATTTAAAATATATATTGCAACTGATAAAAACATTAAAAACTATATTAAAAAGTACAATAAGATAAGAAGGGTAGACAATATTGAACTAAAACCATGATATTATCTATGTCTGCACAGAAAGACCTACGAGTTCACCATTGTACAGTTTAGCATAAAAAAACAAGCTTTAGAGCAGAGAAATATGATCTTTTGATCATCCACCTCTTTTGGGGAAGCAACTTAAGGAAAACACGAGAAGAAAATGTTCCAGATTGCAAGCTACTGTTTCGAAGGGAAGAAATTCATCACGCCACCTTCGCTTTTAGTTTGCTACTGTAAAGGTACACTCTCTAATCTTAAAGACTCTTTGTCTAAGGTACTTTTAAACTGTGTTCTAAGAAAACTTTAATTGCTTGAAAAGAGACCTACTTGTTTTATGGCTGAGAAGTCTTTGTCCATAAGCCTTTGAAAGGGCTTCGGGTCTGAGGATCAAGGTACAAGCATTTGGGACAATAGAAAGATCTGTGTGATTGTGAAGAATTTTTAGATTGAGATTGAATTTCAGTAATTTAAGGATACTTTCATAGGATAAAAAGTAACATTTTGAGCTTTTAACTAGGACATTAACAAGAAATTCAAGGTTCACTTTTTATTCCTATTGGTTTCAGTGACTACAAGTTGCCAGAGTGGCAAATTTAATGCCAAAGATCAGAAATCTGATATTTTTTACAATATTTCAGATCTTTTTTAAAAAATTAGTTGGCATTTTGGCAGTTTTAAGTGTTTTGACAGTTTTTTGGATTTTCTTGGCCTTAGTAAAGGAAGGTTTTAATGTTTGGAGGAAAATATAGTATTTTTGGAAAGGTTAATTTTGCCTTGCAACATTGACATGGCAGATTTAACTGTTTTATTGATCAAATTTGGTTTTGAGATGGTTGTGGGTTTAGTGTGGCAGGGCTTTAGCATTCCTCTTCCCCAACTGGCAGAAAATTTGGCAGTTTTTATAATTTTTTTCATTTTCTAAGCCTTGAACTTCATGCCAAGATTTCACTGATTTCCCTGAATTTGTGGTAATTGGTGAGGGAGATCCAAATTATCAAAATTCTTGCTCTCTAACACTGTGTTACCCTTGTCTCCAGGATCTGATTTACCACAGAAATATTCAGTGTGAACCTTCCAAAGCAATGAGAAAATATTATCTTTACTTGGTTGTGCTTTTCCTGGTTCTTTTCATTGACCAAGGTAGGATTTGGATCGGTGGTGGTGATCGAGGTGGAGGGAAAATGACTAGTCTTCTCTGTGGTTTTCATTTTCCATTTCCCCCCTAAATTTCTAATATATGGTTTTGGCTATCATTTGTGGTTTTCAGATCTGCTAGACTTTCTGTTCTGGACATTTTGCTATATAATTTTCTTTTAAAATAAATAAATAAAGTTTTAAATCCCTCATTATCATCAATCTTCATTTGAATGTCAGCATAAAGTTCAGTCCATATTCAAAAATTCAATCGAACAGTTTATGCTTGTGAGTCCTTACATCAAACCAAATACGCTGTTATTTGAGTATCTGGAAATTCAATCAAGCAGAACCAGTTTGGTAGTTTTGAATGTGAACAATTTGATCAAAGAGGTTGTGCTGAATTTACACTCTGTTTCCCAGCTCTGTGAGGCAGAGTGCTAGAATGCTTTAGGCATTGGCTAATGCAAATGGTTGCTGTTACTTTGACATAAAAACATAAGAGTATAAGAGGTGCCTTGCTGGATCAGGCCACAGCCCATCTACTCCAGCATCCTGTCTCACACAGTGGCCCACCAACTGCTCATAGGCATGTCAAGCAGAGACAAAGGCAAACCTTCTCCTGCTCTTGAATCCCAGCAAATGGCCTTAGAGGCCTCCTGCCCGTTCCTCCAGCCTGGAAGATGTACTTAGGCATCCATTCTAGTAGCCATTGATACATCTGTCATCTAGGGGTATGCATGAATCCAATTTTCAGGATACAATTTGATTCAAATCAAATATCCGAAAATCCAATTCTTTAAAATTTGAATTTACCCAAATTCATTTTGAATTAAGCAAACTTGAATCTATTTGTCTGAATTTTCTGTTTGAATTTGCACTTATGCATGTTGGCAACATTCGCATGTGCCCCTATGCAACATTACGCATTCCATACGCATCCGTATGCATCCCATATTTATCCCGTATGCAACCCGTTTCATCCCACACGGATCCATATGAATACATACGGATGCGGGAAAGATGCGTACATGCAAGTATGCATTGTGTACGAACCCGTACTCATATGAATGTCCAAATAATTCAAATGAATTGATTCAATAACTTGAAATTCGTTCAAATGTTTAAATTCAAATTTATGGACATTCGATTCAAATTTGAATGTTGGAATTCAGACAAATTTGATCGAGTTTTGAATGTCTTCAAATATTCTTGCACAGCCCTAATGTCATTCATGAATTTGTCTAACCCTTCCTTGAAGCCATCCAGGATGGTTGCTGTCCTCACCTCTTCTGGCACCAAATTCCATAGACCGATGACCCTCTGGGTAAAGAAATACTTCTCTTTGTCTGATCTGACTCTCTTACCCATCAGCTCAATTCAATTTGCCTTCCTGAACATTGCCAAGGTCTGAACTAGATGATTCTTGAGGATTCTTCCAGCTCCACAGTTCCATGATTCTGCATCCTTCTGATTAGCACACCCCTAATTCAGCTTTGGCTAAATCCCACCCCCATGAATGTGGGGGGCTTCATATTAATGCATGAATATTCAAATGGATATTTGTACATGAAATTCAACCTCCCCCACCCCTCCATTCCTGTCCCCACACACTTACCTGTCCTTTACTTCATCACTGCCACCACTCCTTCTTCTTTGGCACTTCCTGGTCTGTGCATGCAGAACAGGAAGTATCTTTGTTTGTCTGTGGAAGTCCTATTTCAACCTCTAAAGCATGCCAAAATGGCCCTGAGAGGCGTCTGGAACACGCAGCAAAAGGTAAGGGGGCGTGTGGGAGGTGGCATTCCCAAGCCTATTCTAGCACTGTCTGGAGGCCAAAATAGGCCTTCTGGAGGCTGAAACAGGCTTTCCAGTTCTGCATACGCATGCAGGATGTGTAGCAGTGGCATGTAAGTGTGGTGACAGGGCCCACAGGGGATGAGAGGCTATAGGGGTGATGAGAGGCCCTGGAGGATCTGGTATCTGCTGAAGCTTTGACAGATACCTGAATATCCAATTCGTGGATGAATAGGGCCTATGCGTGTAGCCCTATTTGACTCTGCCACGAATCTACAAATTCATGCATATGAATTCTGGATGTCACTAATATTCATGCACATTCCTACTCTTGAGCAACTGCTTGTCTGCCACAAGAATAGGTTGCTAGACGTTCTGACCCAGTGAGACATTTCTAAATGTACTTCTGTATTGCTTTTAAAAGCAAGCATATGAGAAGCTTTTTGACCATGAAAATACTGCATAAAGGTATTTGTGGAAGCTTGAATTTCTCTTTCCTTTTTGCAGGGTCCATGTATGTGCATAATTCAAGAGATTGTAAAAAACGTCAAGGTTACTGTGTTTATACTACTACTACCTTCACTTGTGTATACCCTACAAGGAATATAGGAAGTTGCAGTAGTATTCAGGTTTGCTGTCAAATGTAAGTGACAGTGTGTATCTGAGAGATCCAATAATTGACTAGGAGACAAATAAATTGCAGATAAATACAGCAATTCTGTCAACGGATTAAATAGGTTTTACTGGGAGAATTCCTCTCCAGCTATTCCAATGGGACTTTTAGGCTAAATAGGTTGGTTCCACAGACTGCCAATCAGAAGACAGAATGCAATTGGCTGGGGTGGAGTATCAGGGATAAGAGGAAAAGGCAGGAGTTTTGAGGGAGAAATAATACATTTTGACAGCATCTACATGTGTTCCTTTTCCTTCACCAGGCAGGTCTGATTTTAGGTCAGATCAAGGAATCTGGCCCAAGATTGGAGGGATACATGAAAGCATGGGCCAAATGCTGACCAAATCATGGCAGGCCAGAGCATCCCAACTTAAGAATTCCCAGCTGGACCTTTTTTAAAACTCATGTGCCAGAAGTGTTACACTTCTGGGTCTGCTTCTGGAAGCCTGGAAAAATGGCACCCAGGTCGTCCCACCCAGTAGCCCACACCCAGCAACACTCAGCTGGTCTACCACTGGCGAACACCAGGGAGACTGCCTCAAAAGGGTCTCCCAGTGGAGCACATTCTAGTGCTATTCTCTCACTGTGCCCTATTCCAGTAGTGCCACTGTCTCCCATGCACTTGGGGCATTGGTCTGGGAGGTATGACCTTCCAGTAGGTGGTCCACAACAAAGACAGCATTACCCAGGGTTTGCTGGCCCAGTCCAACAGCTCAGTGCCGATCTTATCTTAGAACATGTTCACATGGCATCTAGAAATCCTCTCCATATCTTCATGTTTTACATGAAAATAGAAGTGGACAAGGAGTTCATGATGTCATAGCTGTTGTGAGGAGAGTTACACAGCTGCCTCCCTGATCCTTGAGGCCCATTCTTTGGGATGTCCAAAGATGTCCAAGCCATATGATGTTCATGAACAATGCTTTGCGCTGAGAGCTGAGAGCACACATGAAGGAATCCTTCTTCTACCTTACAGGAAGAAAAGATGGCAGCGGGATTGGACCACCAACTGAAGACTTTGGAGAATAACAGATCACGTTTCCAGTATCCCCAGAGTTTGTGGATGAACCTCCACCCACCCCGCAAACTGAATATGGTGTTTTCACATTTTTGTGACTCTTTCCCATTCAGTAACAGTGATAATAAACAAAATGTTCTTACATATTTCTTAATATGTTTTCTTTCTTTTTTCATTCAGTTTATTTGTATACCACCTATCTAGGGATGTGCACAAATATTTGTAACATTCAAAATTCGTATGAATTTGCATGAATTTGGACATTGATATCTGAATCAAATGCCGGCACATTTGAAGATTGACATTCAAATTTGAATTGAATGTTTCAATACATTCGTACAAAGCTTCGTATGGGATCCGTACGGGATATGTATGGGACTGAACAGTCATATCAGAATTGAATCCCACTGCATTTGAAAGGGAATCTATTTGAATGCATATTGATTTTCATGCATTAGATTCAATACAAATCAAATACAGAAGAAAAACCCATTTGTGCATATCTCTACACCTATCAAAACAAAAATGTTTGTGACAGTTTGGGCAATTACCAAAATATACTCATGTATGCGTGCATACATATGTGAATACAATATAAATAATATAAATCTGCCTTTTTTCCCCCAGTTTATATGTATGCTGCTTTTCTAATAAATTACTCAAAGCAGTTTACAGCAACCATGAAAAATACAATACAAAGTAATGCATCATACATTAAATAAATAATACAGGAAAAATTATATATAAACAAAATGATACACTATGAAATTACATGAAACATTGGGGAAGGGGAAAAAGACGCAACAATGCCGGGTCCTCCTCCCTCCCCCCCTCCAAACTGAGTGCTGCTGAAGTTGTTAATATGCTGACCCTTCACTCCTTCTTGCCAGTTCTAAAACCATAAGAGGCTTGGAACACATTCAGACGACATGTAACGTACATACACACAAAGTTGCAGGCTGGCAGTGGTGTTCTTTGCTCCTCTGCTCAAATTTATGCCTTGCATGTTTGGTCTAGTAGTTAGGGAGCTGGACTCTTATCTGGGAATACCAGGTTCGATTCCGTCCTCCTCCACGAAGCCAGCTGGGTGACCTTGGGCTAGTCACAGCTCTCTTCTGAGCTCTCATAGCCCCACCTACTTCACAGGGTGTTCTGTTGTAGGGAAGAAGAACAGAAAGTTTTGTCAGCCGCTTTGAGTCCCCTTAAATGGGTGAGAAAAGCAGGGTAGAAAAGCCAACTCTTCTTCTTCCTCCATGATGCCAGCTAGGTGACCTTGGGCTAGTCACAGCTCTCTTCTGAGCTCTCACAGCCCCATCCTCCTCACAGGGTGTTCTGCTGTGGGGAGAAGAACAGAAGCTTTGTCAGGCGCTTTGAGTCCCTGTAAATGGGTGAGAAAAGTGGGGTACAAAAGCCAACTCTTCTTCATAAATGCAGTCTATAAATACAGCAGGTCCTATTATTTGTACTTCTGGGTCCTTTGTGCATTTGCCTCTTTTTTTGCTGGGGTAGATGAACCTGATCCCCTCTCTTTTTTAACACCCTCATGCCAAAGGGGATTAAAGACAGTTACAAAGTTCAAAAGCAGCAGGGCTTTTTCTGTCATGGTCCTAAGTACCTCGGTAATGTGCTCTGAAGGATCAATCCGTTCTATTTTAACTGTTTTCTCAGTGCATTCAGTGCTTATCTCTACTTTGTACCAATAAAGATTTTTCTAAAATAGTCCCCCACTCCCTCACCCAGGCAATTTTTAGATTTGTTCCTGTCTGAGGAGGTAGAAAAACATCAACATTGATTACTGTCAGGCTAATTTGACTTGGGGTTAACTTTCAAGAAGGACATCACACAGAAACACAAAACAAACACAAAGACAATAAAATATTTTGATTTCCTGCTGCCATCACAATTACATTTTCTGTAATTGGAAAAGAACCATGAAGATCACCTGGACATTCTTGTACTTTCTCGTGCCCATTTCAGGTAAGACATTGACGCAAAGACTGTTGGGATTATGTAAATATGTGGTTAATATTTATGGCTAGAAAGAGAAGTCTTTGAATTGGTCCATTCTTATGTTATGGGCAGTTTTGCTACAGAGACTGTTACCCATTGGTACTTGGTGACCTCTAAGAGAAAAGGCTGATGAGCCATCACAACACCCTGTTTAGATTTACCTGGTGGCTTTTTCTTATTTCAGTGAAAGTCAGATGATGCAATACTATTTATTTTATTTATGTGAGTATTTATATCTCAGCCTTCAGCTGAACGTCCCAGAGAAGGTCACCCATGAACGACATTTAAAGCCCTAAATGACTTGGGCCTCTGATACTTGGAGGAACCCCTGTTTCTGTAAAACCCCGCCCCTGCCCCTGCTCCTAACCCTAACCCTAACCCCAACCAACCCTAATCCTAACCCTAACCCTAACCCCAACCAACCCTAAACCTAAACCTAAACCTAACCCTAAACCTAACCTTAACCCTACCCCTACCCCTAACCTTAACCCTACCACTACCACTGCCCCTACCACTACCCCTAACCTTAACCCTACCCCTACCCCTACCCCTAACCTTAACCCTACCGCTATCCCTACCCCTATCCCTACCCCTAACCTTAACCCTACCCTTACCCCTACCCCTACCCCTAACCTTAACCCTATCCCTACCCCTACCCCTAACCTTAACCCTATCCCTGCCCCTGCCCCTGCCCCTGCCCCTAACCCCAACCAACCCTAAACCTAAACCTAACCCTAACCTTAACCCTACCACTACCACTACCACTGCCCCTACCCCTACCCCTAACCTTAACCTTAACCCTACCCCTACCCTTAACCCTACCCCTACCTCTACCCCTAATCCTAACCCTAACCCCAACCATTTCAGAGGACAATAAATTAAAGCCAAAGACAAGACTTTTTCCGTATTCATTCAAATAGATCCCCTTCGAATGTGGAAGGATTTGTATTCGGTATGAATGTTCAACCCCATATGAGTCCCATTTAAACGCATTAAAATAGCATATGGATCCTATATACAAATGCATACAGATCCCAGCTTTGGAGTCAGCTAGAAAGGCTCTACCATAGAGCTCCCATGGGACTCTCATTTCAGCAGTGTGCTTTGTTGTGCTGACAAAAATGGGTCCCACCGGTATCAAGAATATGGTCTTCC